>JARYHS010011408.1:50660337-51260337 GCA_031002005.1 Vandiemenella viatica
AGCTTGGCATTTCCTTAACACTTGGCGGGTTTATTATACTCCACGAAGCGTAATTCATAATAGCCTAAGATCAGGCTGCATTACTTGTACGCCCATCTGTTATTTGACTGAAATGCAATTTAAATGTATAGTCTAATTATTAATAGCAGAATAAGATTCTGCCGCGTTGCCTATCAAAATACAAAAAATTTCGTTCACTTGTTTTTTAAATAAATTATAATTCATTTCAAAGAGTACATGTACAGAACATAAAAATATTGGGTTGCCTCTGTAAAAGTGGCCGCAAGTAGTTGTTGCCAGCTGTTACATATCTTTAGCAGCTTGTAACAGCTACTTGCGGCCACTTCTACATGGGAAACACAAACTTTTTATATTCTTTACATGTATCTCTTTAAAATGGATTATAATTTATTTAAAAAAACGTAACGTTTTTTTTTTTTTTTTTTTTTGAAATTTTAACTGAAATACATGCAGCCATATTTTGATAGACATCCCGGCAGAATCGTATTCGGCTACTAATAATTTTATCAAAAAAATGCATTTCAATCAAGTAACAGATGGATGTAGAAATCTTGCAGCCAAATCTCGGGCTATAAGTTAGCTATGTAAAATGGTTAAACGTTTAACATTAATTTTATTTTTATCTTGTTACTGCGGAATGAGATAACCTAGTAGTGATCGATAATATCGAGGCTAGGCATTTGGACACACGGATTCGATTCCGGTCTGACCAAACAGATTTACGTTTTCCACAGGTTTTCGAAACCACTCCAGGTAATAGCTGGGAGGGTTCCTACGGGCTTTTCCTAAATCGCTTCAGGCGAATGCCGGAGTGGTTCCTAAAAATAGCCCATGAGCACCACCTGCGCGGATTCTACGATACCCATTGCGCCGCCGTGATGATGGAGAAAAGTCTAAGGTGATGTGTCGGTTAGTTATCGAGATAAAACTGAGGTGGTTATGTAGAAATGTTGCTTGGACCAGAAGAAACACTTCGCCAAATTTGATCATGGATTCCTATGTAACACGCCGAAACCAATCGAAAGTGAGGAATAAATATTTTTGTTATCTCTTTTAGTTACTGAGATATACTGTCTTAAAACTGATATTGTTAGATTTGGATGTGGCCTGGAACAATTTTATAACGCTATCTGGCTAAACACCCGTGATGGTCACACTGAATTTCGACAAAGTCACAAGGAATATGCTGGACATGCACAGCGGGTGTTTTGTTTTCTTACCATCGGCTGTGGCTAGGTTGAAATGCACAAGGAGTAATAACTAATGTTTGATAGTCGATATCTCGAGATGTAAAAAGGATATCACAACAATTTGCTCTTCAGTTTCGATTTTTCCCGTCGAGTTACACAATACTGCATCATCAATTTGCTGCGCGACGGTTATGAGTGCTACCCCACCTTTCCGTACATAAACGATTGCACATTAGGATAGGTGTAATACTCCAGCCGTCACCCAGTTTTAATGAATCGTGGAGAAATAGTAATATTAATTTAATAATTTTTTAGTTTTTAAACGATTATCGACCACAATAGGAATTTTGCATTAGTCTATTATTGCAATTCTTAGTGGCTGTGTTGCCTTGTCTGTCACGCTGTGACGTCACTCTTTCCGCCTTCATTGTCCAACTAACAACGACCAGAGACTACATAATAGAAATTATGAGCGTTGTTTAAAAACATTTCTATTTAGTTCAGCGTCAGCAAAGAAATAAATAATAAAGAAATAAAAAATAAAAAAGTATGTATTGCGTTTAAATCAACATAGTGTTTTTTTAATTTATTTTATTTCGAAGCATATATTTTCGATAACTTCTTAACCTTTAGATTGTATGTAAGGTAAATTCTATAATTTTCGGGCAAAAGTTTTGATTAAATTGAACTTTAACCTGGATCAGAATGACAATAATTTGTTTTCATGAGCGCCAAATTACTTCATTTGAATGAGAATTGTTCCTCATTAATCGTGATATATGCGGCATGGAAATGGATTAAGACTAATATTCCGTGGCGTAATCTAAGTTGTTAATTTTTTTTTTTTTAAAAAAATTCAATTTGCTCGCCGTGTTACAGCGATATGTAATTAAGTCAGTCGTTCTAACGTTGTAATATTGATTTGACTCACGAAATAAAAAGATGTAAGAACTTGTGAAGATTTTAGGTCACGTTAATAGCGCGATGCAGTGAATGTTTTAATTCGCGTGTTACAGAAGCTTTGATTTTGTATCGGCAATATCAGCGGAGTTTGCGATTCGGTCAAAATGCAACCTGGACCAGAATGAAAACTGAAACTTTTTGCTACACCTTAATGCGCGAGGAACCAAATTGATCATAATTTTATAACAATTCAGGATGTCAACCGAAAATTTTTGCTGCAGAGTAAATTGCGGAGAGCATTAGCAAATTTGAACAAACGGCTTCCAAGAACATTCTATTCAACGGACTTCGAGGCTAGTCATTTACTAAAAGAAATAATGTGTTTTGCACAGAAGGCATTTTTTACGTGTATTTTGGTAACTTTTCACAAACCATTATTTAAAAGATGATGCCATTAATTTGAAATCAAAAATGATTTTATGAGGGTTTCTTCTTTTTTTTTTTTTTTTTAGTTTGCTTCCAGAATCCGCTCTCACCAATCCTTCTCGAGGTTCAGTCGCAGAGGTCTGCTCTGCATCCATTGAACGAGACGTCCGTCTCACCGTCCCAACGTTCATTAATTATCCCGATAATAGGCGGGGTAACGTTCCCTCCTTCGTTTTATATTCCCGTCTTCTGAATGGATGGTGTGGGAGGTGCTCGCAAATCCTTCAGCCCCTACAAATCTCGCGTCTTCATCCTGGCCCCCGGCGAGCAGAGGCCCCCCGTTGCCTGGCAACATGCCCGAGCACAAACAAACACGAGAAGGCTCTTTCTGTGCTGGGCCGCTTATCAAAACTGTGGCTGCGTACCCCTCGTCCTACACGATAGATGGTGCCTGGTTGCACCCACGAATGGGCCTCACTACGCCAGGAGTACATCGCCGGTGAAGTGTTGTAAATTTCAGCTGACTTGTGACATACTGTGTAATACTACTATAAACGAACCTCTGAAACTTGATTGTTTAATGGTTGGTTCTTATACATCTCGACGAGACAAATCGAAAGTAAAGAATATATATTTTTATTATTATTATTATTTATATCTCGATTAGTTCTCGAGATATCGAATGTTAAACATCAGTTATGTGTAGTTGTGCTTTTGGTGGCGTTTATCTTCTGGTTCAGGTCGTATTGTATGTAACCTAACCACCAAAGCTAGGAAGAAAACAAAACACCTATCGAGCATGTAGTTCCTAGTGTCTTTGGCGATTTTTTCTGATCCAGGCAGCATATCAACCTAACCACCTCAATATTGAGATACGATATCTCGAGAACTAAGAGAAGTATCAAAAAATGGTATTCTTTACTATCAGTTTGTCTCGTTTCGTCAAGTTACAGAAGAATTCATCATCAAATATTGCGTTGGAGAAATTTTAGCAGGCCGCTTTTAAACTTGATCACCTAACTTTTGACATACAGTACTATATCTCGAGGACTAATTCAGATTTCAAAATTTTTTATTCTTTACTTTCGATTTGTCTCGTAGAGATGTATACCAATCGACCATAGAATTTATCCAATACGACTGGCTCGCATATCGTAGAATCCCCGACTGCCGAGTGTTAACAATAATATATTTTTCGACAATTAAACCAAAAATCTAATCTCAAACGTATATTGGCATATGTAGTAAAAACTGCTGTTCATTGTAAGAACAACAGAGGGAGAATACAATGGATATGAAATTATTATTTATTTATTTAAAGGTTTATTTAGCCTGGCAAGATTAGGGCTGTCAAGCCCTCTCTTACATCATACCAGGTGTTTACAATAAATAATATACACCTTACACAAACTAACAATATACAACACTTATATAACATTTGGCATAATTTAGGTTTAAGAGCAATACTAACAAAAAATCATCTTAATAATATTTATAAGTAAAATACTAACTAAAATCTTAATAGTATTCGTTCTTAACTAGTTAATAATTTAATGGTATAAACTAATGCTAGTGGAAGTTAAAGAAGTAAATGGTACAAACTTAATACTAGTAGAATGAAGAAACAAGACAAACTAATAATAGGGAAGGCAGAATAAGAGGTGGACACTGTAAAACATCAATATTATTCAGATCAAAAATTTAAGTTATAAATAGAAGGATTGGTCTTTTAGCTAGTGCTCCAATAAGTAATGTTTTTCAAATGAGTTTTTAAATGGGCCGATTTTGTGGTAGTTCTAATTTTCAGGGGAAGATCATTCCACAGTCTAGCCGCTGAAATGAAGAAGGAATTGGCTAGGGTTTCCGAGCTGTGGGAGTGGATGGTTAGTATGTTTGAGTTCAGGGATCTGGTATTAATATTATGAGAAAGTCCTAGATATGAGATATTGGAACAAAGGTAGGCGGGAGTTTTCAGATGTATGAGGCGGTGAAGAAGACATAGAGTGTGGAATCGTCGTCGATCAAACGCGCAACCACGTGTACGCGGTCGTATGAAGGTGAGACGTGGTCGTACAGTCGTAGGTCACAGATGAACCTTACACAGGAGTTCATAACAAGTTCAAGTTTCCTTATGTCTGCCGAACTCAAATTTTGCTGAGCAACGTCACAGTAATCGAGATGGGGTAGCACCAGAGTCTGCACCAATTGCTTTTTCAAATGAGTGGGGAAGAATTTCTTACATTTATACAGAGCATGAAGAGAAGAGAAGGCTTTGCGACATACTGAAACAGTATTTTCAGACCAGTTTAAATTACTATCTACTAGGACTCCAAGATCTTTTACAGAGTCACTGTAGTTTAACTCTGTTCCCTGAAGCTTTATTTTTGGGAGATTTGATGTGAAGTTGCTGCCTATCAGTTTTGGACTTGCAATAACAATAGCCTGAGATTTAGAGGGATTTATTTTTAATCCAAGTCTCTTTGCCCAATCACAAAGATTATTAAGGTCTGAATTTATTTGCTGTATTATAGTGAGTATCATTTGGTGATGCACTAAGGTATAGTTGTAGGTCGTCAGCGTACAGATGGTAATAACAGTAACGTAGATACTAGCCACATCGTTAATATAAATAGAAAAAAGAAGTGGCCCCAGGACTGAGCCCTGGGGGACACCACTGTTTGCAGTTTCCCATGGTGATCTGTTTCCATTGGGATCTGTAACACAATGCTGACGGTTCCTCAAGTACGCTTCGAACCAGTCAACAGTGCCGCTGGAAAAATTTAATCCTCTCAGTTTGGACAGGAGTATGTCAAGGTCGACAGTGTCAAATGCCTTGCTGAAATCAAGAAGTATCACTATTGTTATTTTTCGTCTGTCCATAGCAAGTCTTATGTCGTCTGTTACCTTTATTAGTGCAGTCGCCGTACTGTGGTTTTTTCGAAAACCGGACTGAAAATTATCTAGTTTGTTGTGCGCATTAAGGTGCTTAGTGGTTTGGTCATGAACTACATATTCAAGAGCCTTTGAAATGGTAGGTAATAAACTTATTGGTCGATAATCTGACGGTTCAACAGGAGAGGTTTTCTTTGGTAATGGTTTGATTAAGGCCATCTTCCAAACTTTTGGATATGTTCCAGTAAGAATAGAAAAATTAAAGATATGTTTTATTAAAGGGGTGATTACATCCAATATGTTATTAAACATTTTGATATCGATGTCATCTACCCCTTTTGCATTAGATTTTATCCGCGCAATAGCTTTCCTCACCTGCTTTGTAGTCGTAAGTGACAAGTGAAATTGTTGGGTGTTGTTTGCGATCGAATTTTGGTGGATTACTTGTGTTTTTAATGCGGGGTCAATTTCGACTGCCCGAGTTGAGAAGTGGCTGTTAAGCTTGTCTAGTGGCATATGAATGTCTGAGACGTAATTTCTTTTGCCGATTCCAAAGAGCGAAGGTTCTTCCACAAAACAGTAGGGGTTGTGCTTTCAGTAATGACCTTATGAGCGTAACGAAGTTTAGCGTTTCTCATGCCTTGCTTAGTACGATTGCGCAGTTTTCTATAATGTTGGTAGTTATCGTCTGAGGGGTTTCGTCTGTAAAGTCTATGAGCGGTATCTCTTTCGGTCATAAGTTGTCTTATGTCTTCAGTTAGCCATGGTGCTGGAGCTCGTTTAACTTTCTTTTTCTTAGGTGGGGCGTGCCTGTTATACAGTTCAGTAATCATATCGGTCAGTTTTGCGACTTTTGCGTCAATAGAAGTCAGTTTGTAAATTTCTTTCCAAGGTATTGGTCGCGTCTGTCAGTAATGCCTCGTAGTTAATTGTCTAAGATTTCTGTATGTTATTGTTCTTGGTTGGTGTCTCGGAGTTTCTAGATGGTATGAAGTGTGTATGATGTCATGTCCGGATATACCTGGGGCAGATAGCTGACCGTAGTTTAAAATCTTATCGTTTTGCTTTATTATAATAGGTCAATTAATGTTTGACTATTTCCGACATGGTGAGTGGTATTTAGTGGGAGAATATTCAAACCACAAGCTTCAATGGTTCGCTTTAAATTTATAGTGGAGGGTTGATTATTTAATAAGTTTGTGTTAAGATCACCCATTAAAATTACATGTTCGTATTCTGGCACAAGTGAGGATAGGGCTGCATAAAATGAATCTAAATTACCAGCATTTGGGGGTTTATATGCCACAGAAATTAAACACATTTTATTTTGTATAATTAATTCTAGAAAAATAAATTCGGGTATTTATCCCTAGTACTATCGGAGGCAATTCTAATTGTAACTTTTATGTTAGATTGACGTAAGCTGCCACTCCACCTCCCCTTCTCCTTAATCTATCATGTCTGTATAGAGTGTAACCACTTAACTCTATGAAGTTGTCGCTAATTGATGGTTTTAACCATGACTCTGAGACAAGAATTACGTCAAATCCGGAGTTTTCAAAAATATATTGAAACTCAATAAAATGTGCGACGAGAGATTGTGAATTAATATGTGCCACGTGAAGTGCTTGTGAATTTATCCGTAACTTTTTGCAGTGAAACACAGCTGGGTGGGTTGTTATGTCAGCGCGCCTGGAATGTGGTGGTGGGGGAGTCAATGGCAACATTGACAGGGCTGTCCAGACTTAACAACAAGCTGTAAGCTAGACTAACGGTCGGAAGGAGAGCGACAAATTTACAGTGTTTGTGCTTGAATGTCCCTCAATTGCCAACCAACACTTTTAAAATTAATATTACAGAAACAACTTATCTAATACAAATATTAAATTAGATAGTGATATAAACTAGTTGCGATAAGAAGAAATAAAAAAAAATTAATTATGTTACTTAAAATTAATACTGGTTGTAAAACTTAGAAAACAAAATTACTATAGTACTATAGTTTGAACCCGCAAATTTTATTTGATATTTTTCAGTTCCGCTAATGTGCAGATGGAGGTTTTTGCACTTCCAGTGTTTATTACAATTCGACCGTCATATGTCCAAACATTTTTAACTCCGAACTTATCAATTGCTGCGTTCAGCAGTTTCAGACGTTCGGCAGTGAGGTCTTCACGGATTGTGACACCAGTTTTTGCCAATTTACGTTTTTCGCGAAAAACTTCTGCCCTCTTCCTATAAGACACAAATTTTACAATTATCGCTCTAGGATTTTTAGCGCCAGGTCTATTTCGACCAGCCCTATGGCTTCTGTCAATATCTGCTAAATTAATGTTAACCCCAAGTTTATTTTCTAACACGTCCATCACAATGGTGTCGGTATTTCCCCTTTTTCTTCCGCAACGCCAAATATGCGGAGGCTATTTCGCCTTTGATACTGCTCGAGTTCGTCAGTGACACTGGCGAGTTTATCTTGTAACTCACATACCTTTTTCTCGCTCTTGGTAATCGACTCGTTCAGCTGGGTTATTTTCTCACCACTGAAATCAATGCTGCTTCGTAGATTTTCCACAACTGCTGCAGTGACTGCTTCACTGATGGCACGCACTATGAGGTCGACGGTGTCTTGTCCCTGTAGCACCATCTCCACTTGCTTTCGCACCAGGTCGGGGATGCCGGCGAGAGCGGCCGTCATGGCCGGGGCAGCTTCGTCCTCCGCGGGTCCGCCTCTGCGCTGCTTAGCTGGTTTGCCATTTTCACACAGTAACGCGAGTATGGCAGTATTGTGTTAATTCTGACTCTACAGGAACGTTCTTTTCAGCACAATAGAGAAGTTATACTATGCAACGAACACATAGAATTACATTGTAAATTATAAGGTTCCTGATAATTAATTACTATTTCTTTCTGAATTATTCCGCAACTCCATAAATTTAAAATGTGATCATCGGTGGGTCGAGTATTCGGATCGGGTTCCCAATATGGGCGGTACCATCCACTGGTGGGCGTTGAAGATTTCATAGGGGGCATTTCCAGTCCAAGGAAAATATAGGAAGCGTTGAAGACCAAATATTGCCCCCTGCTTTCCAGTATTATATCCAGCCTTAAAGGCTGCATCAGAGAAGTTTTTAATTTCATTCACCTTGAACATACGTAGCCAACAGAAGGTTTAGCGTACTCAAAAACTTATTAGTTAAGAAAAAAAAGCAGATTATCTTTTTGTTTTTTGCTTGTGGCTTTACCCCTCATCAACGGTGAGTTCTCTGGAGGCGGGAAAGGACTGGGGTCAAGGAACTAAAGGGAATTCGACGATGGCCTGTTTGAAGGAACCATCCCAGCATACGCTTGGAGTGATTTGGGGGGAAACCAGAAAACCCAATTGTGGACGACCGGATGGACTTTCGAATGCAAGGTCAGAGTCGATCACAACATATTATCAATAGTTGATTGCGGCGATTTAAGATTGCTGATGACAAATAACGGAACAAATATAGAGAAAGTAGTGACGTTAAACCGAGCTCAGCCCTCTAATTTCTGATATTTTTTCATAATAGATATTTGTTAATCAAACTGTGAACAGTACAACAATATCCTTAATATCTTTGCCTTCAGTTGCATTAATACGTCTATTATAAACATTGACAAAATAAGCCATTATATCGGTCAGGCCGTCATATTTTTTACCCCCTTTAGAACATTGTAATACGTCCCAGAGAGAAATAAGAACTAACGAACGCAACATATTAAATAATAAAATGGTGAACGTAAATGAATCGGGAACGAATACCGAGCGGGGCGGTGTAACGGTTAGCGTTCTGGCCTCGCATTCGGGAGGACGGTGGTTCGAATCCCCGTCCGGGCATCCAGATTTGGATTTTCCTTGGTTTCCCCAAATCACTCCAGGCAAATGCCGGGATGCTTCCTTCAAACGGCCATGGCCGAATTCCTTCCCATTCCTTGCCCCCATCCTTGCCCCCCATCCTTTCCCGTCTCTAAAGACCTCGATGTTAAAAAGAGTCGTAAAGCAGTTACAAAAAAAAAAAGGGAACGAATAACGAGCACAAAACTGAGTGTAACCACAGAGAAGCAAAGGACGTTATCGAGCTAAATCAGAGTTTAGCATAGTCAAGTTTGTTCCCTTTCAGCCATACATTTAATTGCAGGGTTTTTTTTGGTTTTTTTTTTTTTTAGTGCGCAGGGGTTTATAGTTTTCGATATTTCACTGCATCATATTTATATAATCGTATCGACCATTTGAAAAATATCGATCTTTTTGGACCGATATTATCGGTTGACCGATATATCGTTGCAACCCTGGCTACATGTATAAATGCGGTTTGACAACAGACGATCGACGGGAATGTGGATAATGGCAGGTTTGCAAGCAGTGTCAGTTTTCAACAACACTCGAAGACTTATTGACAGGAAGAAAGATTGACAACTTTGTCCAACATCGGGGGAAAACGATTGTAATGTCTGAACAATAAAAGTAAAAGTAAGTATGTTCAGACACACTGATGGACACAGTACTGATGTATTGTAGTGCTTAAGTTTGAGGTTAATGGAGAGGGATTTGGATTGATAAACGTTGTGACAAAAATGTGGTATGCTCTCACCAGTTTGGCACACCAACTATTCAAGGCTTAGTGCTCGTTGATGTTTGGGATGGGCTATTCTAAAAATATATTTTAATTCATTAGTCCCTCTTATTACTGCCGGTTCATTTAAAAACGATATGAAAATTAATCGGCCATCGCGTATACTTAAATATCTGATCTCATTGGAGGATGCCCAGACGGGGATTCGAATTCGGGAGGACGCGGGTTAAAATCACCGTCCGGGCATCCAGATTTGGGTTTTACATGGTTTCCACAAATCACTCCAGGTGAATGCCATGATGCTGCCTTCAAAATTCCATGGCAGAATTCCGTCCCATTCATTTCCTCCAATCCTTTCCTGCCTCTAATGACCTCGACGTCGACGAGGCGTAAAGCCCTAAAAAAAGGAAAAAATCGTGGGGAGAGAAGAAGCTGCAAGTGGATTTAACAAATCATGATGCTACCAGCGAGCGCACAGCTGTATCGATCTGATTGTGGTCCGGAGGTTAATATTTTTGGCGGCGCCATTAGTAGCGCAGGCCTCGAACCCAAGACTGGCGCTCTCAGGGCCAGTCACTAATGGCCAAAACAGAGCGGAATCGATACCAGGACCGCCAGCGGGCGCTGGAGTATCACTGACATCCACCTGTGACGTGTACCCCACATCACTAATTAACGATGGGCCTCGGGGGCTCAACCCACAAAAATGCGCCGCCCTTTCTACTGGCTTATCGCTTTATTAGGAATTTTTTTAATCAGGATCTGTTCCGCTGCCGACGATACGTGAACAAGTGCAGTCCGCTCTGCCCCGTGTCTAACCGCAAATTAGCGGTTGTAGGCTCTAAAAAAATTAACTTGTAATACAGCAGAGAAATTTTGCACCGAAGCTATTTTACGTAATAACTGCCTTCTTTATTGTTACTACCGTTAAGTTTATTTCCTTGCACATTTTTGACGAACTCATTTGAAAAATTTGAACTAAATAACTGTGTCTGATAAATTTCTTTCAGTATGCGAGTGGTTGCATCTCTGTTCCAAATGCCATCGCAGGCTATCAAGTCAGAGAATTTGTTGCATTCTTGGAATAGCGAATTCTTATAAACTGCAGTTTTATAAAAACTAATTATACTAATATTGTATGTTGGAAAGGCCAGAATAAATATATAGATCTATTAATGTTAATTTATGAAACAGATACACCGTTTGTAAAAACTTATAATATGCTCATTTGATGGGGGTGGCTCTACTTTGAAACTTGTTAGACACTCTGTATTGCGTCAGCAATTAAAACTTTTCTTTATCAACATGTTAATATTAAGCCTCGCACATGACACGTCTCAGGGGTTACAAGACCATAAAGAAAATGGGTTCACAAAAGACATGACTTTATAGACCAAACTAAAGACACAAATCTGACATGTGAAGTTTTACGGATGGTTAGCTCAGTTGAATATTTCAAACAAGTATCTAGCTAATCAGGGTAGCTTCTCAGGGGTATTTTCCGGGCTCTTGATATGTTGCAGTAAGTCTCACTTTTATAGGCACATTACCGTGTCCGCGCACTGTTCACTGCCGGGGACGGGAAATGAACCTCAGGCCCACAGAGGATGGCGGTGGTCTCGCAGTCCCTCTTCTCACCTCGACATACAGTCCAGAAGTGCCGTCTCCACTCCACCTCCGAGCAGCATTCCATGCAACAGGATACAAGAATATCCGAGTGGCGGGTCACTATTGTCCATAGGTTGGCTGTCCCTGCTGTTATTGTTAACAGCGCAGCGGGTGGCTTGACGAACGAGCTCGCGGCTTCCGCTCGCCGAAAAATAGCCCTCGCTTTATCTGTCCACACTGCGTCGCCTTGGAAACGCGACTTATTACAAACTACAGGAACTGAGAGTTCTATTGGCAATTGTGTGAATGCTTTATTACAAATAGCGGCAACAGCTGATTTGTTATTAATAAAAAGGAAAGTACTAATTTAAATATTATTAAATTCAACGTATACAGACGCTTATTAATCAGCTTCTATTTCAAGCATTCATTCTAGTTCACTAAACAACACTAAGTTACAGGGCACTGTACAGTTTGGTGCAAGTAACACATCAGATCTTACATCCAATTACAAGAACCGAACATGGTCTAAGCGGTACTTGTAAAAAAAGGAGCAGTGTTACCGTATTGTCTATTATGTTTCTTATCGTCAGGTGGTTCACTGTCTTTGAGATAGTTCCGTAAACTCAAGGTAGAATCTTAGTTTTTCTAGTTGATGAGAAACTCTACAACAAAAGACACGTGCCTGATTCTGTGAAAAACGATTTTCATATAAAAAATTGTGCCTCGTATATAATTAAAATTTTAATGGAACGCACGCTCCGGAGGCAATTTCCCTACACACCCGTCTTTACCATATCTTGCACCCAACTACATTTGCCCTCTACAAATTTTAACTTTAAATTCTTTCAACGTTTTTGGTAAATTATTCATCATTATTCTTGGTAATTTATTCCAATCCCTGACACTCTTACCTAAAAAAGAAAATCTTCCTACGCCTTTTTGCCTGAAATCGAATGACAACTTGTGGTCATTATAATCTTTTCCCTATCATGCATTATTTTTAATTATTACACCAATATCTTTTATGCCTCATCACCAGTATAAACCTTATACACTCCAATGACCCTCTTCGTCCTCCTCCTGTCTTCCAATGAATTTAATTCCAGCTCTTTTTATCATATCTGTTACTGAATGCTTTCTGCGATAATTTCCAGAAACAAATCTAGCAGCCGTTTTTTGCACCCTCTTCAACTCCTGCATTTTATATTCAATATGTGGGTCCCATACTACAGTGCCATATTCAAGCAATGGTATGACTAAAGTTTTGTAATCCAATTCCCTTACTTCTTTCGTACATCCCCTCATCACTGTAACAAGTGCGGAATTTTGAAACCTTTTCCTACTACCTGTCCAATGTGTCCTGCCCAGTTAAGTTCATTATCAAATGTAATGCCAAAATACTTATATTTCAAGTCTTCAACAAGTAGTTCCTTCCCCACCTTATAATCATAACCACCTTTATTTGTGTATCTAATAATCTGACTCTTCTTTGCATTTATCTTCATCCCATGTTTACCAACCCAACTAGATATCCTATTCAGATCATCCTCCAGATGTTTACAGTTCTCTATCGTTTTGATCATTGCATAAGTCAATAAGTCATCTGCAAACAATCTAATTTCTGATGGTAAACAATCAACTTAATAATTCATTGAAATAATGAATAGCAATGGTCCCAATACGCTACTCAGTGTCACTCCCATTTTTACTTCCACTTCTTTTGATATTGCATTTCCTACCCTAACTTTCCGGTTTCTACCTTTTAAAATTTCTTCTATCCAGCAAATCAGTTTCTCATCCGCTCCAACAGTTTTTACCTTATTTACCACCATTTTATGGCTCACTCTGTCAAAAGCTTTTGAAAGATTTGGCCTTCCTTTTCCATTTCATCTACTCATCAAGGGTGAAGGGAGAAAGAGGGATCGTCACTAGCACTCTCAAGAAACATCCAGTGAAATGCCACTTGGTTTCGTCTTACCCAGAAGAACGTAGATTAGTTTTAGGACCAATCAAGACAGATGTGCAGAATCGCTTTATAATTGGAATGAGACTTCTACCCCGGAATGCTACTGTGGAGTACAATGACAAACGATCCACCGCTGTGAAATAGTCTCACTTAAGGTCGTACCGGGGTCAATTTAATGATTTCATGAAAGTGAATGACACTGCAGTTCATTATATTTGTGATCCAGCTATAAGCTTGTAACATTCACTGTTGCTTGTGTTCTGACCACTGTTCATGCTATATTGTAACCCGCCCAGTTCGCTCAGCTGGCTGACACAGTCTGGCGCCGGCACGGGGTTGGCTCCTTCAAGTCCTTGTGATGGGAGTATTTTTCACTATGAGGACCTGGCTGGCAGCGTAGGAGAGATGGTGGTCCTCAATTCCTAATCACCACACTGTGCACCAAAGTTCTAGATTAAATCTTAAACCTCTCCGTGATGCGTATGAAATAAGGGCAAACGTAACTGCTGTTAGCGATTCGTCCTTCGAATGGGGACGTTAAGCCTAGCACCTCCCTCCTCCCTGGGTAGTCTATCGAAAAAGTAGGCCTTTATGAGTCGGCAACGTGTTTCATCCTTTCCCTTCTTTGATCTCTCATCCTTAACACAAACATCGCTCTACACTGAACACACACGACCACAGTCATCCACATGTGTGAGTGGAGACTTTCCCGGCGTATCGATGCAACAAAATCTTCTCGGGTGTCCAGCCGGATGGTGGTGTAAAAACACGACGTTTCGACAGCTGACTCTGCTGTCTTCATCAGGTATCTTGTAATTGTTCTCAGCTGAGAATATTTTTTTGCAGTCATCCACACTTAAAACACCTCTTAAGAATACTGCCACATTGGGGAAGGCGACGGGAAACAATCCCAGTTCATCTTCCCAGACGTAACCATGGAAGGGTAAACATCCCACGAGTACCCTCGTAAAAAGAAGAATATTATATTTTGATTTATAATCATGGCATTCTCTTAGTGTTAATGGATCAAATCGTCACTCATCGTCAATTTCTAAAACCTAACAAAAACATTTTTCTCCATAAAATCAAACTCCTGTTGCGTCAATTGAATTTGTAACTGTACTCAGTCATTGTCATAATCACACAGTAAATTTCACTGCCGATTATTATACTCTAGGTAATTGATGCCACGTTGGGGAAGCTTTCTATCATTAGTAATGCGTTCAACCATTATTCTATCTTTTCACTACGTCGAAACGTGTTTTCAATTTTAGAGTACTCGTCAGTCTTTTCCAGCGTGATGTGTTTTCATATTTTGCCCTTTTCTTATGCTGTCGCTACGCCTAAGTGTTTTCAGTGTACATAACATCAGAGAGAGTTTTTGGAGAAACATTATTCCTAGATAAGAGTTACCATGGCATCAATCTTTCTTAAGACCTCTTTCCTGTCTATTTATGGCCCATAGAAATTCTAAATTGGGTAGTGATTAAAATTGTTAATTTAGATAGCAGATTAGCTTCACCAAAGGTGACCTCCTGTCTTATCTTCGTCTTAGCACGTGAAATTAACTGACACTTGAACAGCACGCTACTATGTATTATTTCCTCGCAGGCACATAAATTCGTCAAATTTAAAAGGCAAATATACCCGGTATGTGAACACTACTTCGAGATAAATATTTCTTTACGGCAGGAGGTCCCACGACAATCCGAAGATACGGGCATTATTCGCCGCTGTTAATTCACGAGTCCGCACAGTGATATTACGAGCTGTCCTAAGATAGTGAAGCCAGCCGCCATTAAACGGACTCTTAACGTTGTTTATCTCGTCGCATCGACTCATTGCCATGCATAATGCAAATTGCGACCGCTAATTTTCGGGCTATCGTGGTAATGACCTCACTTCCACGACCTTATAATTAAACAAAACAACACCTACGAAGCGTCACAAAAAAAATCTCTTTGTCCGACCAGTCAAAGGAGGAAAATTCTAAGCAATCAGAGACGGAAATCTGCAGCCTTGGCAATGGTACTGTCCAAATACTACGTCTTGCTACTCAGAAGTTTATTTTACACCAAAAGTTCTATACGCGATAGTTTATTTTGTACAGCGAAATAGATTAATATAATGAGCACCTAATGAGTTATTTTGTAGCTCAAAATTCTACCGTTCTGTAGTATGCAATTCGTATAAAGTCAGCCAGCATATAGCATTTAATATTCACGTTCATGGAGACAGAAATTATGTTTCGTCTATAGGTTTTTGATGTAGCACCATGAAAATTCCATTCAAAATTTCCCTAACACACTGCGTTTGAACAGTAGGAATAAAACACTGTATTTATTCGCAGAGTCAGTTGATGAAATGTTGTAAAGGATATTAAATAAATAAACGAACACTGTTATATACAGAAATATATAAAAGGCCAGAAATGGCTTATACGTATTCTGTACAGGCAATTTGGTAAAAACGTGAGTTGTTAGTGAAATTCTGTTATTGCTACACGAAAATAAACGCAACAAACCTATGTTCGCATGGGTGAATTAGAGGGCAAATACTAGTACATAATATAATTGTTTGCAATGATGTACTGAAGTACATTTAAAATATTAAATATTGCTGAATTTATAAAGTAGTTCCCATTTAATGAACTGAAATACCGCGTGCTTCATGAGATATATGCTTCGTGAGATCAGATGAACTTTACTAAGATAAAAGTTGTCGCCGAGATTTGATGCAGTCATAATTATTGAAACTGAATCTCTAGTATCTGCTGAACCAAATTCTCGACAAAATTATTATTTCTTTGTTACAATGTTTAATTCGTCAAAATACTAATAAGATGCATTTTTTAGACATTGACCCTGATTTTAAATGTTCAAATTCATTCTACCATGACTTTCTTTAAAGTTGTATCGCCAATACTGAGAATTTTCCGATGTGTAACGACTCGACTGGTAGTTTCAGTCAAACACATGCCAGTAAACGATCCGTTTCCAGCAGAATGGCACCTGTTTGCTGTTGCCCTCAGTGTAACACGTTCTCTGTACAACCAGATTGACCTACCATTTGTGCCCTGCACTCTTCGAATGCTTAAAGTTGCAGCGTTAGCTGAACGATCAGTCGGGGTCGGTAAATACTCCATTAAGCCAGAACAGTGATAATGCGGATTTGTTTGAGAAGCAAGTACCCGTGCCCTCTGCTCATTAAAATTACACGTGTCACGTTTATCCGCTTTGTTACGCTGCTGCGTTAGTTGGGTAGCACGCCGGATATTGCGGCCGGGCAGCATCCTGTAAAACCTACCCACCACATCTCCTTCAGCTCGCAGCAAACGAACCTTCTCACCCTCCATTAATCATTCACTTTGCCATTTTAATCCGTCACAGAAATATGTCACTTTGACAGGAAAGTGACTAACAATCAGGGTATCGAGTCAACGGCGACACTGCCTACCTTTTAATCGACGAAATTCGGATCATTTTTGTACCTCAATTTCGTCGGTCTTATTGACGCTGAGTGCCTCAATAGAAAAAATTCTGATGTCTTGGCCATTATGCATGTCATGTATTAGTAAACCTATATAAATACTTTCAATGTATTAAAATTACACACACACATACATATATATTTAATTTCAGTAACAATTATAATATGTTTAATGGCCAAGTCATCAGATTTTTTTTTAAATTAATGATACACTGTATAACACCGAAAGAAACATTCTGTTTCAGAAATTGAAGTGAATGAACACTTTAAAGTGTAAACTTGGTTCAGGATGAGATCTCATGACTTTTTGTTACTAAACCATGAGACTTTTGTGTGTGTGTGTTTGTGTGTGTGTGTGTGTGTGATCAGAATTTAACTAGACGGTTACGTAAAATAAATTATAGATAAGTTTTAAGGAGCTAATGAGCACCATTACCAGGACAATTAAAGCACCATTGCCTACATTCTTATTACGAAGTGCAAGTGTTAATTTTTTTCCATCACAAGACGGACTTGTTCTTCATTTTATCCAGTACCTTCAGCACTCGTTGCATGCGGATATTTATTTCGAGCCTGACATGTATATTCAGTTAAAAAAATAATTGGAATTTTATTATCCGATTCCTCTTGTCAGTCACCAAATTGGGTCGTATTAAAAGAAGTAATTACACAGGACAAGTTAATACATATATCCACTACACCTTTCATTACTAGGAGGTCTATAAGCACATTCCTTCTCGTTTAATCACTTAGAAATTTATTTGGCACAAATGCAAACAACATTATACTCCTACCAGACTATATATAAAATAATGTCTATTGTGTAATTGCTTCCTTTAATATGACCTAGCTTGTTGGCTGACAAAAGGAATCAGAGCTTAAAATTCCAATCACTTGTTGTTAACTGAAATTGAAGATGTGCTGTATAACTCATGGTAGTTATTTGACTCCGGAAGTCATTCATCTTCATTAACTAAATTAAAAGTCATTTGGTAAAAATGTGAGTTGTTAGTGAAATTCTGTTATTGACAACTTAACGGCAAATATGTTTTCGGTATATTGCGAAATTTACGATCCAGCGCTTTTTAATGGAGCAGCTATTAAAATTTCACTGTGATATATTTACATTCAAATTATTACCAAGAGGTAGCGGTCATGAGTAATAAATTTTATAATTTTAAAGTGATTCATCTTTTGCGTTGATTCCGTAGTAGTGAGCTTGGTAGACCGACCCACCTAATTCTCTCGTCACAGGTCAAAACCTTGAATGCCACCAGTTTTCAGTTTCTGTAGGGCTATAAGCAAGTATCTCTCCCTCTTCTAAGATATTTATTGGGCGCAAATAAAAACAAAACAAAAATTCCTTACAGTCCATTAAAAGACACGTTAGTTACTGTAGTGTTGTTTGCGAAATATTTCCATACTGTGTTAGTATTGCAACAAAATTCGGTAGTGTTGGTATTCGTACACTTCTAAAACAAAGTTAAAAGCGACGCTACTTATAGACTTGTTAACGCCGTAAAGAACGAGATGGCATTTAAAGAATCTTCCTTATTCGTCCCGATTTCGTGTGTTTTGTGAAAGCTGAGAGAAAAAATCGATTCTGAATTTCAGTAGCGTCAATCCTGGCAATCAGTTCAAGATAACTAGCATCATTCTTTTTCTGTGATAAATAAAAAGTCTTATGTATTATATCTTGTGATATTTAACAATGTTTTTATCTAAATCAAATGCCATTAAAGGTATTTATTGCGGAGTATAGCAGTCATCTTATACTTTCTATTTTTAAGTTTTGGCTAACCAAGCATTACTAATTAATAGTATAAAATTGTATCACTGATATAACTGTTTATATTACATCCTTTCACTACAAAATCGAATTAAAATTTCTGCTTCATATTCACTGAGGAAAGCGATATATTTTCCAGAAAGAAGTAAAGTTGTAGTCTACATTTAATTTTTCTAGATGTACTCCTACAGCATAATTTTAATTAATACTAGTAAAAAATAACTTTCTACTGATCGATGTCATACTTCAGTAAGCATTTTCTTGGATAAACATATACTTTTCAAATATATAAGCTAAATTTAAAAAAAAAAAAATACGTTTATCAAAATAATTTTTCTTCATAGCATAGTCGTCAATTTGAGTTCAAGTCTTGCAGTTTCCTATTTATATCTACATTGTTTGATTTTGTATGGCTGACAATTCCATTAAGTGTATCCTGAACTCAGTTCTATTAAATATTTATTTCAGATTTCATTCCGCCACAAAATCTCTCGTGATTTTCCCGTGTAAGTGACATTGTTTACTGGAATCAATTTTATTAATTGAATTCAATTTTTTCTTATTTTTAAAATCACAATCTTTAAAATTTCATCATTTTCTCATAAATATTTTGTTAGTAATAGATAAATACTACTTTTTTACAATTTATTCTAATTCTATAGTTTTGGAGACATTTCTTGATGAAAATTACAATTACTTTTTATTAATGAGATATTTGAACTTTGCATTTATTATCTCGGTATTTTGTTTAATATGCACGATCTGTATTGGTTTATTGTTCTATTGTACGGCTTTAGAAACAATCGCAAAGATATTACTATTGTTCCCAAGATGTTTTCAGAGCAGACGATGAGATACAATCACCCTACTAATGAAATACCTCCAAAGACGCTGATATCAATACCTTCATTTCCGGTTCTCTATTATTTGTTCTCAAGTGTCCATATGCTTCCATTCGTTCATTCAAAAGTAGCTGTCTCCTACCGTTGCATTGATTTCTTATTGTTACTCTGTTCGCTTTTGTTTTAGTAAACCTCTATTGGGCAAATTCACAGTTCTTTCTCCGACATCGATTTCGCCGACGAAAATTTGAATCCCAGTTTCGGCACTGGTAGTTATAACTCACTGTTAGATGTTCACTTTACTTAATTAAATTGCAATCGAAGCTAAATTATATCAGTTTCAAACAAAAACAGTACTTTCTCCTTGGAGTAGAAGAAATTTGTTGCAATAATTACACAGATGATGGGATCCAAACAGGATTTTCTTGGTTGGAGAATCGCAAGTATGAGCTGTAAGTTTGTATAATTTGCACCACTTTAATTATCTATCTTCCACGAACACCATTTTAAAATTTGAATTAAACTCCTTTGTATTTTCATATATTTCTGTAATTACTAATTTTTAACTCTTTTGCATGTTTCCATATTGATTAAAACATCGATACTTTGAACATTATCCAGTTTACTATTTTTTTTATCCCATTTAGCTTGTAGAAACGTTTATTTAACTGAGACGTACATGCGTCCTAAAGCTCCACAGGTTATCAGGTGAATGAAGATACCTGCTCGCCGTCGCAAGGTAAATAAGCAAATGTGTACGAAACGGAGTACTACACAAACATGCATACTCACATATTCTGTGGACGTAACGAGGTGATAAGGTGGCATGCATAGCATGTGCACTTGCTAAGCAGTTGAGGGGGCAGTATAACCCGACCGGAAACAAATACATCAAGCGAAAAGAAAGACACTGTTCGAAATGGGTCGTGTGCATAATCACTTCATTTCTACGTGGCGGACAATGGCGCGGGTTCGGCCAGGTTGAAGGAGCAGCGTTCAGGCTGCCGTATGGTTGTTATCAGCGGCAGTAAATTAAGCAGGCGAGTGGCGGACGTCAAAGTGGCTACTTATCGGGGTTTCACTTATCACACTGGGGCACGACACCTGACGTGCCGGTCCGCCCCGTGCGTGAGAGTGCGTGCGTGGGACTTGCCCTAGGCTCGACACGCGCCACACTGCCGTAATCGACTGCAAACGAGCGCTCGATCGAACTCGCGAAACCGACGACTCGAGTTATTCGAATCGACCCTCTCTACACTCTCTGTTCACTCACTTGTTTCAGCGTGACCATCAAAACGTATCTGACAGAAGACTCTCTTGATTTCTAACAATTTTTGGTTTCCCTCCACCTCAGATACCCCTGAATATATTAATCAGAACAAGTCACATTATTTTATACATAAATGTCTTGCAATATTATCGAAAACAAATACAGTTTTCTTGGTTTTTTGTGGGCCACTTACAATCTATTTTTTTAATCTTCAAAATACCTTCGTTTGGAAGATGTTGTGTAATATATTTACAGCATTCAAAGCAATTAAATGTAAAAATTAGTGATCTCTTTCAACAAGAAACATATTTTCTAAAAACCTCTTTCCTATTGATTCGTGTTGTTGACTAATTCAGAGAATCTTATCAAGAATTCCAAATTGCACCGTTAATGCAGTGATAGCGGCAGTAATTACTTCTTTTTATAAAAAAATTGTTTTTTTTTTTTAACCTGAATAACAAAAATTACATACGTATTTTACCTTTAACAGCTTCACTATGAAATATTTTCTTGAAACTATTAGTTTTAATCCATTACTGTAATTTATTCCATTTCGACTCAATGGGATTAATATATTTAGAAGTGGGTCTAAAGTTACAGTAAAACGCTTTCAATAATGCTGACAATACAATGTGAGGTCTGGCTACTATTTTTTATTCGCTTTGAGGAATACTTATGAGTGGTTAGGATCTCTATGACATGTGAACAATATAACAAATGAATAACACTACAGTAGGGTACATACAACATTTACATTTGTTAAAACTACTACATAACAACCCTGTAATAACCCCATGCTCTCTCTAATCCCCTTGTTTACAGCCTGGTCAGTTATCCTTGCGACTATCGTCACAGCTTGCCTTCCAGTGAACTTCTATCATATACAACCATCCCCAACTCAAACGTCGACTAAGCTGGTTCATTACCAACTGCAGCAATGGTAGCGCTGTGGGCTGCGCTGGGCGTAGATTGCTTCCATCTTCGGCTGCTACTATGCCCGCTACCAGGCTCGACTCGAAGACCTCCAGTTGCGCCCTGCCAGACAGACCCTCTTCGCTCTCTGCAGTCTAGTTTTGACCATCGCTCCCCGGACTACATTGTACCTGGTGGAGAGACCTACTAGCCAATCGCTTTGTCCGTTGATGCGGTCATCCCTGTCTGAATTACGTCACGATTTGCAAGCAATTGCTGATTCTTCTGGCTTGCCTTCTGAGCTTACACATTCCTTGTGTCGCAACTGGTTACATCTTCTGTCGCAACTGAACTAGCCTGATGTAGTACTTTGTGAAATCTTATACATCCCAATAATTCTCTAAAAAATCTCGGTTCACTATAGCAGAAAACCATATAGAATATTTTTGGTTCTCCATTTTCCGGAAAGCTGTTGAGTAACATTGAAACAGTCAGTTCTGTACTGTGTGCTTGCACAGCATACTTATGTGCTATTAGTATTTACAAAGCAAGTTAACATGCTAACAGAAAATGAATTTAAACGGATATAAATAAACCAAGGGTTAAATGAAGGTTGAAGACGGACGTATTAACCTCATTCAGAATCAGTACTGCGTTAATTAATACTTTTTTGTGTCCAGTAGTTCGTAAGCCACACAAAATTGTATATCAAATGATTTAAATTGTACTACACAAGATAAACTCTGACGTTCCATCGACATATTCTCTGTTGGAGGAGAGCTGAGATGTTAACTACACCTGATAACATTTTCCTTTCTGCTTACGTCTGGCAGTAAACAACTCACTTGAAAATGTAGGGCCTGAACGCTTGACTCTAACGCCACATTTGGCACCTCATTTTTTCCAAAAAATACTAACTGTCGAAGCTTATTGTGATTTTGATCCTGGTTGCTTGTTGCGAACAGTTTGATGAAGATGAGATACATCAACAGAGAGACAAAAGAGCGATAAAAACACAGGGCAGATAAATAAAATATGACGTTACCATGGATAAATATTTGTATCTTCGACAGAGCTAATAAATCCTTAATATACAGAAAAACTGATTAAAAACAACAACGAAATATAACTGTTCTTAAGTCCTTTAAAATTATAATCTTATTTCATTCATGAATTTTCAAATGAATTATACTGAAACATGAACACTGTCAATTATACGAGTAAGTCTCAGTTACAATAATTTAATTTGTAAAGTAAATTATTTTATCGGAAAAAACTTTGAATAATAATTATCCTTACTGCCCCCCGGGTATTAAAAATTCAAACCATTATTGAACTTTAAGGTAAGGATTTTTTGTGCATGCATTTCAGTTTTTTTTAAATCTCACATTAAGTTAAAATAACCCTCTTAAGTTCGATCTGCATGCATTTTCCTGTTTATTTTGTGAAAACAGTTCAGAAAAACTGACTGTAAGATTTATCATTTAACTAATTGCTAAGTTCCTGTTTTAAATTCATTTTTTTTTTTAAATTGTAATGTTTCATTCATGGATTTCTATAATCATCTTTGCATTCATAAACGATAATAATGTAATATTTCTTCAACATTAACACTTATTTAAGACTGATGTTACAAACAGAAGTTTCAGTAAGGTTGCTGATCAAGTTTACATAATTTTTTTTTAGTAATAATAAGTTAGCTCGATTATAGATTGATCAGCTCCAAATGTGAAAGCGATATGTTGTCTATAAATTGAGTACTGGATTCGCGAATTCATCGCTTCGTGTTAATGTCTTAAGAACAATCATGCTGCCACCAATCTTCTGTGTCCATAAGTTAATTTGGATACCATCACAGTGAAAATTTACACTACTGAATAAAGTAGAAAAAAAAGTTTCTGCGAAACAGCTATGTTTCCGTGCTGATAATGTTTTACAAATTGCATGAAATTTCTGTCAACTTATTTGTCAATTCATGTTGTTACCAATCTTTGTCGTATGTTATCTAAACATTCACAGTAGTAAATAAAGAATTTGAGGTGGATTTGCAGTTGACAATGCAACATTAAATCGATTCTTTACATTCCATTTTGTATTACCATTTATTATTGCCGCAATAGTAGTAATTAATTTATTATATTTACATATAACAGGGTCAAATAATGCCCCATAAAGATGAAATATACTGAAACAGTTTAAGAGAGCATATTAGTTTACAACGAGAAAAATATTGCTTTAGAGTTGCTCGTGCACTTAACCCTGTATAGAGAGTAGATTATTAACAGATCTCAACTGTCACTGCTGGTAATGCCAGAAGAGTCAAAATTAAAAGACTTTTAATATTTTGGTTTTCACTGACTGAAAAGTAGAGCAGCAAATATCTGACAGCAAAATGGGGGTCGATCAAAAGTGTGATAAAGAGAAGGTAAAACAGGAAGAGATGGAGGTAGTGCGTTGCTAGAGTTTCGCATTCTGCTCCAAGTTCTCGCTTGCCAACTGTCTGAGACTGGAAAGTTACTGGGGCTGTACGAAGTTGAACAGAAGTGGACATAATAAATGCTAGTGTCAGCCAATAAGAAGAGCTGATAACAGTGTAAAATAGTTTCGGCTCCAGTAGGCAATATAAATTTCGAACAACTTATTATACTTATTAACTCATTATACGTACTGTCACGGGTGAGTTAAAGGTAACCCTGAGATATTCGTGTTAGTAGCTGTCAGTTGTAACGCTGTGCTGCAAATATAGTTTATGTTCTGCACTCACAATCAGTCACATTCTCAGCAGACAGCCAACGTGGTAACTTCTGAGAGACTTATAACGGTACCGCAGAGCAAAGAAGAAGTCAGTTATCTTTATGGCAGTTCTTGTAGCTAATTGCAGCAAGACAAGGAATCTTTTTCAGTGTTTAGACAGTAGCCAAACGCTTATATACGGTTTAAAATTTATAATTAAAGTAAAACCAATCCATATTTCGAGTTTAATAATAGCGAATCGTGTGTAGCATCTCAAGAGATTTGTAAAAATAAATTGTTAGGTATTTTACCAAAAAGGTTGCAGTCATTAGTAGGTTTGGAAAAGTTGCTCCATATGTGGGGAATCACGACGAAATGTACTCTCCAATCAATGTTTGAACGGAATCAGAAAAATCTTTTACAGGATTGTGTGATTAAATCAATTAAGGTATACATAGGCCTGAAAATTGGAGAGGTGGCAACAGTCGCTGAAGGAATAGTAGAATAGGAAAATAGTCGCAGTCAGAAATTTATTTCCAGGGTATGTTTGCCAGTGTGAGCTGTAATATCTCGTCTTAAGCTTTGCAGTGTTTGATTACGCATTGAGAAGGAAGAAGTTTGTAAAGTTAATGGACGTAATTAACCATCACACTATGTGTAAAAGGGTAGTCGGGAAGTTTTTATGACGAATAGGAACAGCTGATTATAAAAATGCAACTATCAGTAAGTTGAAACGAACTGGAGAGCCAGATATTGTAGGTTTCGCAAGCTAAGTCGACTGAACACTTTACAGTAGTGATAAGAAATTACGAAAAATAATTAAAGGGTTTTATTCCTTTTAGTTTACTGAAATCATCCACAATTTGTTAGGGAATAAGGTTTGCGGCTGACATTTTTGTGGCAGTAAACCACAATTGTTAAATAATAAACAACTTCTATTATTTAATGCTCTAATCTCAGAAAATTGTTCAGGTGAACAATTAGTCTTAAAATTGTGAAATACAATGACTAGGGGATGAAAGACTGTTGCTCTATTTCTTTGCAAACTTTATTTCCTTTTGTATATTCCCTAACAAGAGCTGATTTAAATTTGTTCAAAATTAGTGATTCTTTCTCCGCTGGAAGAAACCACAAGTCTCCAAACTGCGCTTAATCTTCGAAGTTATGTTGTTTAAAAGTATTTAGTTTTGAAGATCAAAAGAAGGTTTCCAAATAGGTTGCTTCATCAAAACTAATGTTAGTGAGACTACGGTCGAAATATTACGATACGTAGCTTTTATGGGCGAGCTGTAAAGTAATAAATTCACACATCAAACGGAATTCATCTGCTTTGATTATGTCCATTGCTAGGGAGATTGTTCCTGTTTAACTTGAATTGATAATGGAGACCGAAGCCATATTGTCACTAAAATTGCGCTTGTATTTCAGTACCATTTACATAGAAACGTGATAACACCAAATTCTCATTTCTGGTCGAGATTTCTTCCCAAAAAATGTTAATTTATCAAAAATTGTATAGGGTAGTATTTGCACATCGCACAAGGTTATTGTAAAATCTGTTAGTTCCAGACATTTAAAGTAGTCGTGAATTACGTTATGTCTTCTTCGAAGTATAGTCGGAAACTTTATTTGGTATGGCAGTATACCGTTAACTAAGAAACAAAACGAAATGATAATTTTTAGTGTTTAAAATTACGTTCCAGATATTTTCAATTTTTCACAGTCCTTTACATTCAAATGATTAATTTAATTGTCTGAAATGATTAATACCTGATTTCATTCCAATTAAATTTGAGTGAACATCTTAATATACGTATTTTATTAAATACAGAAAGTATAGAAACCAAGAGAAAATACAATTAAAAACCGTAGTAAACAATTTAATCACATGTGTTACTAAAATGATTTACAAAGAACCATACTTTCGGGAAAATACTTTCAATTGTTGATGATGGCCTCATCACCAACGAAATATTGAGTTTAAATCATGGTCGTTACGTCAACCTCGTGTGGTAAATTAAAACGCCGCGTTAGAGTGTTGTAATTCAAGTGACCCACATCGCCGCAGCGATCTTCGAGTTAGTTTGATTACCGTATTGCCCCACCATTGTCTAGCGGAGCCAATTAGCATAGTAGTGTTCTGCACGATCGATCAGTAATGTACAACGCACTTCGACCTACAAACCGATTCTCCTTGTCTACGTGTGTCGCAACTAATTAGCAGGCGCAATAACAATCATCTGATTTGAGGACCGCACGCAATCATCTACAGAAAAGCTAATGCTGAAAATAATATAAAGAAAAAATGGTTAAATGAAGCCCCGAAAATGGTCGATAAAACGAATAAATAATTAATATTTATGAATAATGTCGTCAGTAAATAATGTTGTCAAATATCCAATAAGAAGAAACAAAGTGATAAGATAGTTGTATTTGTGTCATAGCAAAATGCTGGGATGTACATGTTGCAGAAAATGTTTCAAGCTAACAAACAGAGTTTCTTCTTGTTTTTTTGTTGAGAATTTTTGTTAAAGGATGCCGAGTTCACTTTACAAAATTTTTATTTGCGTCCTCCCCCCCCCCCCCCCGTACAGGAGACTACAAATAAACTTATTTTTAAAACTGATACGTTTACTTAAATTTATTTCTCAAAAGTGTATCATACTTTTACTTGATTATTTTCCAAACAGAAGACGATGATTTTTTTTTTTCAACACTGGAATTGTAAACCTACGCGGCTTTGATGATTCAATGACATTTTCACCTACATTAAAAGGCCTTTTTTGTTTATCCAGATTAATGATAATTTTAATTGTAGTTGATAAGAGGCATAAACTGTTTCAGATACAAACAGTTCCAAATCACCCTACAATAAGAAATAAGTGAATTGGCCATGACATTTGTGGAGGAAGCATTTCGGTAAACGCATAACTTCAGTAAACTATGCACGATGGAGATTTGATGATCTGAAAGGGTTTCGAACTTGCGTCCTTCCAAAGGGAAGGCTCAGTCATTAACCGTTCACCCATTACATTGAGTAGAATGGAAGAAAATAAATCTAAGGTTTACATTAATTTTCTCTTTTTTGTGTTGGTTTGCAATGTAAATAATGTCTTCGCTTCGAAACAAAATCAAGCTTGGTTCCTAAGCGGTAAAATACGAGAAGAGTTTCGCATATGGAAAGATGCAATTTCATTTCCCAATATGTCCACTGAGATTTCGATTTTTTATCGTATCTCTAAACGATTCCAGGCTAATGCCGGGATAGTTCCCTAAAACGTCCATGGCCAAGTTACTTCCTGTTGCAAGACCGTAATTCCTCTTCTGGCTCTAACAGTTCGACGTCGATAATCCATAAAGTTGTTTCCACCCACCTTCATCTCCTGAATAGTTTATCATGAAAATAATAGTTAGAAGAACTCAGTATACACCTGAAATAATAAACATTACCTTGCGGCTACTGCAGCAATATGCGATTTTTTTTTTCATGAAATTTAATCTATTTAACTGATCGATAAATTTACTTTCGGCATTGTTGCTTATGATAAATTTAATACTTTCCGAATTCGTTTTAATTATTATAAAACTTGCAAAACATTGTTTTTTAATTGTTTTAATATTACTGTGGCTAGATGAATAGGTCCCTACAATGTCAAGTAGTCTCAATAAAATGGTTGTACTGGGACGTAAAAACATCTTTCTTTCATCGTATGATAATACACAGAAATTTTAATTGATATTACAATTGAATTCTCGTCCACATGCTTAGTTCGTACCTGACTACATGAAGAATGGCACTCTAGAAATGTAATGCTATGCTAGATTCTTTAATTTTTTAATTATCTTTGAGATTAGCAAATGAAATGGTTGGAGTTCTGCGATACCGCTGGGGAAGTTCCACCTTCTAAACATAGTTGACGCTCCAAACAGTGACTAAGGTTAGATCTGCTCTGCACTACAACATTACGAGCATGGAAACATAGTTGTTCCCCAACTAAATAAATGCTATTGGAAGAAAAAATAATGTTTCAGAAGTATGTGACGCGATTAGGAGCGTAGACATAGAATGTGTAAATGGTCGATCAAATGCCTGTTTCTGATGGCTGTGTGCCGTCGTGTGTTGCAGTGAACACGAAGCCGCTCACCTTTGACGAGGTGTACAACCAGTCCAGTCCTACCAACTGCACAGTGTACTGCGGAGGACTCACCAACGGACTTACCGAGGAGCTCATGCAGAAGACATTCTCGCCATTCGGCAGCATCCAGGAGATTCGCGTCTTCAAGGACAAAGGATACGCCTTCGTCAGGTATGGCTGGTGTTGTAAAAAACGGTTTTTTTTTCTGACTTGAAAAAAAAATGAAAAAAAACTGTAAAAAAAACATGTTTTTTTTCTGGGACATGTTTTTTTTCATAACTACTAAATCTCAAATTTTTAAGGCATTTATCGTTTAATATGACTGTTTTAGAGTTTATTCTAAGTACTTATCTTAATTTTTAAACCTACTATATTTTTCTGGTTCAGTAGGAACAAAAATACGAAAATATTGGCAACATTGACTGAAATTTTCTGTTATGAACGGGAACTTCCCAAATAGGCTAGGTTGCACGAGAAGGAATCCCCGTTCCCCGTTGTTTGTATTGATACTCGCTATTTAAACTAGTGCTGCCAACCCTACGGATTTATCTGTAGATCTACGGATATTTTCAAACAATTAGGAATTTAAAATTTATCTACGGTTTTTTGCCTCCTTTTATTACTTATTGTGCTTTCCTTATTTTCATATACTTGTTAAGCTCTCAGCGTATAGTGATATTGACTCATTTAGTTGTCACTAATTATGAACCGTTTCCTTGCGACCGTTGGCGTAAACCAACGACTGAAAAGAAATAAAGCTGATATTATGTATGCTAATAGATTTAAATTCAATCTTAAAAGACCGTAATACAGAACTATCAGCGCAGTCTTTATGCACAGTGTGTTCTTTGCTCATAATTTAAAATTGCAATCTCAAAATCTTTTACGTACAATACAAGAACAACCATTAAAAGAAAATGTAACTACTTCTGAAGTTATGGATATAGAGGAGACAGGAGAAGAAACAGAAAATTCCGACACCGACCAAACTAGTGTTGGTAGTGCTGATACTAGTGAGTGTGGTACTGACATAGAGGATGAATAAAATTATGTTACCTATATAGATACATTTATGAATCATTATGTAAGACATTATATGATTTAGTAAGATTTAAAACACACTTGTAAAATGTAAGTTCCATAAATAAAACTATAATTTATCAAATATATAATTTTCTGAAAAAAAACAAGGGTGCTAGGTTTTTTTTTTCATGTTTTTTTTTTTTTCACAAATCTGAAAAAAAAAAAATATTTGCAACACAAGGTATGGCTCTGTAACTGTCGGAGGCGGAATATTTGAAGAGAGAATCTAGCAAAATTTATCTACACTTTTCTTCGAGAATCAGTGCATCATGTTCACATCTGGTTGACAATTACTTCCACTTTTGCATTCCTTCCAAAATCACAGTGGTACGATTGGTTAATTTTAAAGCAGTGAAGTAAATAATTTCTTGCTTGTTTATGAATGAAGACCTAGTTTCGATTTGCCACGCATTCCGTATCTGTTGTGGCTAGACCAACCATTTAACGTAGAATTGTTACACCATGCTATTGTTCCATCTAAAACGATTGTACTCTGCCCCTACAAACCTCTCATCCCCTGTCACCGAAATAGAGGTGGCAAGGGCCATCAAACAAATGAAGAATGGGAAGGCTCCAGGTTTTGACGAAGTTCACCCTGAGTTCCTTACACACTGTGGAAAACATACCAAAAAATGGTTGGCCCGCTTCTTCACTAACATACTACAGACTAGTGTCATTCCTGCAGAATTTAAACGGGCAAAGATCATAGCCATTCTGAAGCCTGGAAAAAGCCCTGAAGTTCCAGAGAATTGTAGACCTATTTCACTGCTAAGTACTACTTACAAGTTATATGAAAGGATCATCTACAATAGAATCAGTCCAATTATTTTCGCAAACCTCCCAGTTGAACAGGCAGGTTTTAGACCTGCAAGAAACTGCGAGTATCAGGTCCTGGCATTGGCAACTCACATAGAAGTAGGATTCGAGAGACGTTTGAAGACTGGTGCTGTATTTGTTGACCTTACCGCAGCCTATGATATAGTGTGGCGAGAGGGCCTGGTATATAAACTGCTGAACATTTTGAAGTGTAAAAAAATCACTTGTCTGATCAATACCATGCTAGCTAACCTAACATTCCAGGTTGTTTCAGACAATAAGATAAGCAAAGTAAGAAGAGTGAATAATGGTCTGCCTCAAGGCTCAGTTCTTGCCCCACTTCTTTTTAATGTTTATATTTCTGACATTCCTCAAACAGAATCCAGACAGTTCTCTTATGCCGACGATCTGGCAGTAGTACAACAATCTGATAACGTTCAGCAAATTGAAAATAGTTTAACAGCAGACCTCAAAACCCTGAGCAACTATTTTCGGAAATGGCGTCTCGTACCCAGTTCCAGCAAGACTGAAACTAGTGTCTTCCATCTTAACAATCGGGTGGTGAATCTCTCACTTGTCGTTCTTCTTGATGGCACTCCCGTCCGACACAACCCCTTCCCCAAGTATTTGGGAGTCGTAATGGATCGCACCTTGTCGTACAATAAACATCTAAACAACCTTGCAGCAAAACTAAGAACCAGGAATAATATTCTGCAGAAGTTAACTGGCACCTCCTGGGGAGCATCCGCCTCTACACTCCGCACATCAGCACTGAGCCTTATATATTCTGCAGCTGAGTACTGCTCATCTGTCTGGATAAATAGCGCCCACGTCAAAAAGATCGACACAGTTTTTAAACCAGACAATGCGGATAATTAGCGGATGTATTAAGACCACTCCACTGTACTGGCTACCTGTTTTGTGCAACATCGAACCGCCTACGATAAGACGACACAATCTCCTAATTGCCCAGTATAATAAGATCTGTGATAACTTGGATCTGCTCATCCATGACGACATGGATAATATGTTTGTGAGACTAAAATCGAGAAATCCAAGTGTAAAAACTGTAAAACAGATTATATTTGATAATTTTAATGGGAGAGAAGCTTGGAAATTGGAGTGGATAGCCTCAGCCCCACCAGAATGGCACTCCCTGTTCGACAGTCAACAAGCACTACAGGGACTCGACCTTCCTCGCAGGACCTGGGTAGCTCTTAACAGAGTTAGGACTGGTCATGGAAGATCTGCTTCATCTTTGTATACATGGGGAATGAGAGATTCACCGAGATGCGACTGTGGTGAGGAGAAACAAACCATCCGTCACGTGACATTTGACTGCCCACTTCGAGCATTCAGGGGATCACCGATAGATTTTATTAACATTTCAAATGAAGCTTTAGATTGGCTACACCATGTTAATTTTGAATTTTAATTGTAATTTAATGTTAAATTGTATTATTTTTGTGCAATGGCCACAAGCTAAATAAATAAATAACCATGCTACTTACATGAACAAACCAAAGTTATGAAAAATTGCTGGTCTCACAGGGATACGTTCCGTTGATCCTGAATTTATTGTGCTACCAAAACGTTATAGATATACGGCCCCCCCCAGCCCGCCAGGTCTGAGCAAACGCAGAAGGGCATTCTGATAGTTGGGAGCTCTAATGTTAGGCGGTTATTAGAGCCCCTTAGGGAAATGGCGGATTCCTCGGGGAAGAAATCCAACGTCCATTCAGTATGTATTCCGGGTGGCCTGATCCGAGATGTGGAACAGGCCATCCCGGATGCCATAGAGGGGACGGGGTGTAGCCAACTACAGATTGTGGCTCACGTCGGCACCAATGATGCCTGTCGCCTTGGGTCGGAGGTTATCCTCTCTTCCTTCCGGCGGCTGGCTGAAAGGGTGAACTCTGTGGCCAGTGACCGCAAGATATCGGCAGAGCTAACCATCTGTAGCATCGTAGACAGAGTTGATTGTGGACCTCTGGTTCAGAGCCGTATTGAGGGGCTGAACCAGAGACTACGACGTTTCTGTGATGACATTGGCTGCAGATTTCTCGATCTTCGCCATAGGGTCGAGTCTTGTAGGGTTCCCCTTAATAGGTCAGGTGTGCACTACACACGTGAATCGGCTACACGGGTGGCAGGGGCCGTGTGGAATGCACTGGGTGGTTTTTTAGGCTGAGGGAGGAAGACCCGAAACACGAAATTCAGTTACGGGCAACCCAATCAAATACAACACCGGAATGTAGGAGCAACGTAAAAGAATCTCGTCAGTTAAAAGTTCTCGTAATTAACTGTAGAAGCGTTTGTAACAAACAACCGGAACTTGAAAGCGTTATTTGTAGTACAGAAGCGGATATCGTTATCGGTACAGAAAGTTGGTTGAAACCGGAAAAAAGTTCCGCCGAAACTTTTAAAGTTAGCATGAACGTTTTTCGTAAAGACAGATTACATTCTCATGGAGGTGGGGTATTTATAGCTGTGAGTAAATTTCTCCCATGTAATGAAATAGACGTCGATACGAACTGTGAAATCATATGGATTAAACTCAACGTTGCTGGGTCAAAACTCATCATAGGTGCCTTCTACCGTCCACCTGATTCGGATATAGCTATCGTCGAGGAGTTAAGAAATAATGTAAATAGTATAGCTAGCCGTTTTAAAGATCATGCTATGATTCTAGGAGGCGACTTCAATCTGCCTTATATTGACTGGCGTAATTACGTTCACATCACAGGTAGCAGGGATAAGGCAGCTTCTGAAGTAATTCTCGATTTGTTGTCAGATAATCATCTCGAGCAGCTAGTTAATGAACCTACGCGGTGTCATAACGGTAACGAAAACATTTTAGACTTGCTGGTTACCAACAGGCCAGAATTATTCACCGACATTTCAACGACCACAGGAATAAGCGATCACAAAGCGGTAATTGCGACTATCAAATTAATGACCGAGCGAAAAAGGAAAAAAGGGCGGATTGTATACAAATTCAGTAAGGCCTCAAAGGAGTGTTTTAGAACCTACCTGAGGAATAAATACCATAACTTCAAGTCAACAAAGGACACCGTTGAAGAGATGTGGCATCGTTTTATACATATAGTCAGGGAAGGCATGGAAATACATATACCAAAGCGGACAATAAAGGGAGAGGATGATCCACCGTGGTACACATGCGAAGTCAAAAGATTACTCAAAAAACAAAGGAAAATACACGCACGCTCAAGAAGGAAGGGGTGTCGCAGCGATTTAGAAACCTTAGCTGATTTAAGAGGACGTATTAAGAATGTAATGCGCGAGGCCTTTAACGATTTTCACTCCAACTCTCTCTCTAAGAGTCTCACAGAAAACCCAAAGAAATTTTGGTCGTATGTACGAAAAGTTAATTGTACCAACAGCAATATTCCAGCACTAATTCGTGAAGGTTCCGAGGTTAATGAAAGCCGCGATAAAGCTAACGTACTAAATACTGTATTCAAAAATTCATTTACAAATGAACATAAGGATAGTATTCCCGTTTTCCCACGCCGTGGCGAGTCGGTGATGGAATCATTACGAATAGATACTGCAGGTATCGTTAAGCAATTAGAGCTCCTGAAGTGGGGGAAAGCACCGGGCCCGGATGGAATTCCAGTAAGAGTATTTTCAGAGTATGCTGCAGAAATCGGGCCATTTCTGTCTGATATATTCAGTAAATCATTAGAAGAGCGAAAAGTACCTTCAGACTGGAAAATCGCGCAAGTAACTCCGATTTTCAAAAAAGGTGATCGAAGTGATCCTGGGAACTATCGTCCCATATCTATAACATCTGTTTGTAGTAGAGTTATGGAGCATATTATATGCTCGAACATTATGAATTTTCTAGATGATAATAATTTGCTTACAACAAATCAACATGGATTTCGGAAGAAAAGATCATGTGAAACACAGCTGGCCCTATTTACACACGACGTAATGAAAGTTATCGATACAGGTTCACAAGTAGATGCAATTTTTTTAGATTTCCAGAAAGCCTTTGACTCTGTGCCACACAACCGCCTTTTAGCGAAGCTTCGAGCTTACGGTATATCGGATCAGCTTTGTGAATGGATAAAGGATTTTCTAACTGGTCGGTCGCAGTATGTTGTCGTTGAAGGAGAAAGTTCTTCTAATCTAGATGTTACATCGGGTGTACCTCAAGGAAGTGTAATAGGACCACTTCTTTTCTTAATTTTTATAAACGATCTCGGAGACAAAGTGAAAAGCCTTTTTAGATTGTTTGCTGATGATGCGGTTATTTATAGGGAAGTAAGAACTTTGGCCGATTGCTTAGAAATTCAGCGCGATCTGGATGTTATTTTGGCTTGGTGCGCTGAGTGGCAACTTACTCTAAACTGTAAAAAGTGCAAGACAATGAGCATAACTAACAAAAAGAATCCGATTGTTCAGAAATACGAGTTAAACAATACAGTTATTGATATGGTCGATTCTATTAAATATTTGGGAGTAACAGTACAAAGGAACATGAAATGGGACATACACATTAATTCTTTAGTAGGTAGAGCAAATTCTAGGCTGCGATTCATAGGTAGAATCTTGAAAAATTGTAATGAACAAACAAAGGAGATAGCGTACAAATCTCTTGTGCGTCCACATTTGGATTATTGTTGTGCCATTTGGGACCCGTTTCGTAAGGGATTGATCGAAAGTATAGAGAAAGTACAGAGAAGAGCCGCTCGATTCGTGACCGCTTGCTACAGTCCTTATGAAAGCGTCACAGAACTGATTAGTAGACTAGGTTGGGAGTCTCTGGTAGATAGACGACACACGTTTCGTTTAAACTTATTGGAAAACATGCGTACTCCAACTTTCACTCATGAGTGTAGTGAAATACTTCTTCCACCAACCTATTTGAGTCGGAAGGACAGGAAAGATAAAATTAGAGAAATAAGGTGCCGCACTGATTCTTATATGAATTCTTTTTTCCCTCGTACCATTAGGGATTGGAATGCACAGCAAAGAGATTAGCTTTCGGTGCTGAGCACCCTCTGCCACCCACAATTTTGTGAATTGCAGAGTATATATGTAGATGTAGATGTAGATGTAGATACATTTTCCTTCTTTTTTAAGAAAGAAAAAACCAATGTCATCGGAAGGTTATATTCTCCCAGTATATTGAAATGAAACTTTTAATTATTATGAGGATTTCTTAATGAAATTATTTAAAATCTTGGCGTAAACCGTGAATGATTAGCATATTGATAAATGTGATGCTTTTGGCGCCAGTGGATTCAATAAAATACAGCTTAATGTTTTTGCACGTAAGAGTGATTCATAAGGAAGTTTGATTATCGTTATCGTACAGAACTGAAGGAACTGAAAAACCCACGGATTTACAGGCAAATAATTCTTTCGTTCAAAAAAAAAAAAAAATCAAAGTAAATAAACATTATTTTTAATAAGATCAAATGACAATTGTTATGGTCACATCTAACGCCACATTACTACGTCAAAGATACGTCTATACGTTATTATAATGTTAAGTACGGCACCATAATGTCAGGTTCTTCGGTGGTTTAATTAATATAGTAATTAATTAAATAGTCACCATGAAGTTCAGTTTAATATTTTTTGTTTATTTTCAAAACAACGTCAGCGATATTGTTTACATGCAAAGATACAATCCAGAGATACTACTGACGCAATCTTTGGCAGTTCCAAAGTGAATCTGTTTTCTATAAAATAATTTTATGATTTCAAAAATTAAGATAGTCAGACTGAACAGTTATGAATTTCACAAAACATTTCCCTATTTGTTTATGTTTGTACGAACTAATAACAGTTGAAAGATGGCTTCTGTAATAGTTAAGGCCTTCACATATACCTTGTTTAGCCATCTTTGTGATAATTTTTACATATCGTAACATATTAGCTTCCCTCCTGAACGATCATCGCGTAACGTCAGCAGGTTATTTGTAACTGTTTGTAATAAAGTAACGTCCAGCGTAAAACGCGCTCTTTCAAAGGCAGTATTAATTTTTATTGGCTCGCTATTTGAGAAACTATAAAACGTGCCGCATGTCACTTTGATGCTCCTATAAAGGCGGCACATAACAGCAAATGCGGCAACTATGCTCGAGTTTATGGAGAAGTCGTCCAGTTCCCGATGGGGAAGAGGAAGGGTACGGTAACGTCCAGGAGGTTCTTGTACCTTAGGTAGAAACACGGTTATAAACATCGCCCACTACCAGTAATGAAACTATTGATGCTTCCCTGCTGGCACAGCAAGCGCAATTTACCAGCGAATGAATTAAGTACTGGCGGTGATCGAGTTGACAGTACTCTGATACCTATAGAGAGAGGAACAGAATTTTGCTGTATAGTGTACTAAACTAAATTTTTATCCCTAAGAATCTATATGTGAATCTATCCAGTATAGAACTGATTAATGAAATCATTTAAATTTTTTAAGGATTTTGACTGACATGGAAGGCCTGAGAGATAAATTATTTGATCAAACCACTGCTTTCTTCACTCTGATTAAACGGTACATGCTTCCATATTTGACTTTCCCCATAGTCATGGACGCTAAGGCGCAATAACTGTGCTTGACTCTCAGCGGACGGTTAAATAGTTCAATAAAATCATAAGACGTACAATGGAAGGCAACGAGAAATCAGCCCAGTTTCTGAATTAATGTAAACTGTTGCTGTGGGAATTTAACGACCCTAATCGAAATCACAAATCTGACTTCCGTTTCTACCGTAGTAACAAAAGAAAGATAAAAAATTACTACTTGTTGTATGTGCGTTATCGTAGGAACACTAGCTGTGTTAACTTAACAATAAGTTACTCCACAGACATATCACCATCTGTTACAACCTTAGGAACAATGTTGAAAATAAAAATGTAGAAATGTTACACAAAAGGTTCTACATCCATACGCGTATAAAGGAAGAAAATTCTGGAATAGCTACTGCTTAATTTGTGTACCAGCCTTTTTGGTCTCCAAGCAATTGTTGCTATCAACATGCGTTCTTATATTCAACACTTACCTTCCTTCCAACAAATCAGTATTTCGGATCCGTTTAAGAACATACACTGTTCTTTTAATGACATCTATCCGAGTCCTTTCAGTAATACTTGTTTTGAGATCTATTTCCTGACTATCAAAGTTTTTACTTTCTCTTTACTTTTGTTATACTCAGATTTCGAGTTGGTTTTGAAAACGATTAAAAATCATAAAAGTACCTTGAAAAATAATTGTCAAGGATGTGGTGATTTCTTTTTAAAAAATAATAACTTCCCTTTAACTCCCCTTTTCTCCCCAAATATTATTTATTATTTGCTTCAATGAAAAATGGACTACATATTCAGCATCTCATTCACAAATTTTATACCTGCTGCATATACTCACCTAGTTCGACTATTTTTCGTGTATGTTCTGCAGCATTCTAGAATATTTTGAATCATGATAACGTAGCTTTTTTTAATTTTAGTTTATAATTTTAAAGCATGTTCAAACCGAAAACCATTTGACAAAGTCAACCGTGTTAAAACATGAGCCACCATGTTACAATACAGTTTTACAAGAACTGTTCAAAGTTTTTATGCAATAAAGTTAATTACAGGTAAACGTAACAGCATTTAACAATAGCTGGTATAGAGAAAAAAATCAATTTGTACATCTTTAGTTATTGATACGATTTCCCTTGGTCCGATCAGGTTAAAACAGAAAACTTTAATATTCGAATGAGGTCGAACTTAAGCCAAGGAAGATTTGACGCTAAAAGGACGGCACTGCAGCTTGGAGGATGAATATTTATCACAACTGGGCTAGAGCATTGTTATTTCCAATTCTGAGTGACGACGTCGTAGTTTCGTATTAGAGGGAGCCTCTCGGAGGTGCAGGTTTCCACGCTGTAAGCTATGGTAATGGGCGGCTGCACCCCAGGGCTGTTTGTGGTCTTAATGAATGCGGTCGACACAGTGAAAAAGGCGTCCGGGAGTTATGACGTCATAAGCGGCGGCGGGGAAGGAAGCCACGTCCTTGGCGCAACCCCTCCGTCGCAATTATTAAGATGAGCAGGTCCTAACTCAGGACACCTTTGTACGCCACCGCGAGGAATCCTCACTGTCTGTGAAGTGCTTTGCATAACGGTGGACGTTCTCTGATGTAATTTCTCTATCTGAGCTCCTCAAGTCACTGTAAAAACTGTTTACAAACTTCCTTTGTGTACAGTTTATTGATGTTCCTTGCTGAAGTTCTTGGTAACGCGAGATAGATTTACCGCAACTATAACAGGGTGTGATTTTACTATCTCAGACCTATACGGATTGTGTTGCAGCTTAAATTAAATCATTTTGATTTTTATTTCGTAGATTATTTTTATATACAGTGTAATATTCTTACTCTGCTTTACTGATTCAGTTTATATCTCCTTAATTCTTTCTGTTAATTGGTGTTTTATCGCACTCATAGCCTACGTTCATATTTCGTTGATAAACTGTATCTTGAAATCATTTAATAAAATCAGGAGGAAGATTAGCCAAGAAAGAAGTCCACCACAAATAATTTATATTTAATCTATACTCACTCTGGAGCCACGTTAAACTGCATGTCTGAGAGGAAAGGAACTGGCCGTCCTAGCTCTAACACAATGGCTTAGTACGCTTCCTTCGGGAAGGTCAAACCAACCTTCAGGTTATAGACTAAGTTTCTTCATAATCAATCTTACAGTATAGCACATTGTCAAGTATCTCTCTGTTTCTCAAGTACTACACAACTCCATTCTTCTATTGCTTCTAAGTAGTATCCCTAGCAGTTTTCTTGCACTGGATTTTAATTCAACCCATGTATGAAAGAGATAGAGAGATTGTTTCACTGACAATTCACATTATGCACTAATCTCCGCTTGCTCCCAAGTGGTGCAACAAGACACCTTCCAGCACAGATGCGACGAACAAACGGCTGCTATGAGAATCGCACGTCTTTGTTCTGGAGGAACGAGATCTAGATCCCAATGGCTCGCGTGTTACCAACTACTGTATAGCATTTTAACTTAGATGCTTAGAAACAATATCTGTGCCTTACGAGAGATTCTGTTCACAGGTCCACTATGAACGTTAATAATTATACTTGGTACCAGACATGTTTTTCGCTTTTCATTGTTGGCTGACGTCATAACGGCTAGGCGCCAACTGTCTGATCGCACCCTCTACCACCAACATGTCTGCCTACTCTGGCATCTTATCTCTCATGTCCTTAATACTAAATATTTAAATCTTATATTATCAAATTAATATTAAATATACGCCTTTATATTCTAAAATTACCTATACATAGCACTACGGTACAAGAGATTTTAACAGTAAATGAAGATCGTTCCCAGGCATCGTACCAGGTAGTATGACTCGGGTGTAGACCAATTATTAGGTATGCCAATGTAAGTGTCGTGACAAGCGATAAAATGTGGTTTTTTTCCGGTGAAACAATGTTTAGCTACTAATCTGATATTCACAGCAACACCTCGTATCCCACAGTTCGCCTTTGTGTTCACATTTGAGTAAAACTTAATCCACAACCCGAACGTTGGTTGGTTCCCAGCGAAGGCGGCATACCAACCCATTGTGTCAGAGCTGGGACGGCCAGTTCCTTTCCTCCGGGACCTACAGTTTAACGTGGAATCCGAACCAACGAATATGATCTAACGCAAATCTCAAAAATTCCTGCGCCCACAGAGCATTTTTGGGTATCTGCTTTTATTCTGTGTGTACTATTTTAACAGGAGTAAGTAAAAAGAAAAAGCAAGAAAATAAAGAATTAATCAAGTACGTATTTTGTTAGATCAGAAATTTCTTAGCTATTTGTGCGAAGTATTTATTGTTTTTCCTTCCGCTAATGGAAATAAAGATATCAGCATTATAAACCTCATCAAATTGCTGAATACTGAAATTTTTTATGCCTTTTCGCTTCCCTCCAAGGATCTGTTGATGATCCATACCAAAGACGATAAATATTTATCCCCACGCTCTATTTCTGCAGCCACAACTCCGCCGAAATTCTGCGTTATTTATTCACCACCGAGCCCTCCATCAATATTTCATAGCAGCTGTCAGATCTTCCCATACGCGCCAATCACAAAGTCTGGCAGCACGGGTCGGTCTCCTGTCGATTACGTCAATCACTGGCGGCTGCTCTGACCGGTGTCAACCGCCCGCCCAGATTACGCACCAATTTCGATGGCTGCGTTCTCTGTGCCCCTATGTTGGTGGTCGCTATGGTACGACTATTACAGAACTCTACTACACCACATCTGACAAATTCCACAAGCTTCTCAGGCCGGTGGCATATAGACAGTACTTTAATTCCATATTGTTAGTCGCGTGGCATTGAGCAGCCAAATAATTTTTTCCAGAATTTTAGATGTCCTCGTCTACCATCCTCTGTCCTCTGTCGATATACAATGCGGTTAAGTGTCGTTACCTGTGTGTGTAACGTATAATCCATGTCCTGTACGATGAGTGGTCTACTACATAACTCAGTTTGTTTAGCCACTTCAGTGGGGATGGGAAGGCTGTGGTTCAGATTCCATCTAAAACTGTAGGTACTCTTTACGCGGTGGCATTACCGAATAAGCCACCTATCTAGATTTAACAAATGCTAGTGGCCCCGTGCCTTCGGGAAGCTTCGCGCATTTACTTAAAAATATCCAATAAGTCCCAATAAGTTATGAATGGTATACCACCATTATCCAACAGAAAGACGTACAGCTTGGCAATAAAGAGTAAAAATCGAACTAACTGCTAACCCTTCTCTTCAGTTGTCTGATCAAGACCTTAATACGGGATACGCTATTTATAAATCATTATGCCAGTACGTCCAAACAATGCGGTCGTCATTTTCAGATATAGAGAGGCAAAAGCCAAAGTCATAACTTGCTGTGAAGAATATCAACAATTGACTTTAAGAAAATGAAACCGAAATGCAAAGGACGATCATTTCAGCGATTCTATTTGTTCGACGAAGTTGTAGAAAATCAAACATCTAGACAACATTTTGAAATTCGGGTGTTTATTGTCATGATTGGCAATATGCTGCGTGCATTAGCTAAACTCATGGAAACATATCATCAAGTGACCAGTGTATTTGGAATTCTTATGAAATTAAAGTCTTTACGGGCAGAAGAAATATTGAAAAGATTTCCAGTTATCGTCAGTGCTAATCCAGACGTTGCGAAAGACATGGAACTGGTACATTATGCTGAGCAGCTGAAACAGATGTGGCCGCTGCTTTACAGTTTCAATATTATACATTCTTAAAGGATAATTCAATGGAATCGTGTTTCCCAAATGTAGAAATATTGTTACGCATTTACTTGAGTTAGATGGTTACCCACTGCAACGGAGAAAGTTATTTTTCAACATTAAAGAGCATTAATAATTAGCACAATAACACAATAAGACAAGAACTTCTAAATGACTTGTCTTTAATGAATATAGAAAGTGATTTACTTAGAAAAATTAATTTCGCCAGTGTTATCTCTAAAATCGCCCACATTAAATCATAAAATGCAGTTTCATTTTGTATCCTAAGCTTTAATACCTAAAGCAAACCAAGGACCTATTGTTCGCATTTGTTACAGGCCCCGAGTAAGTCTTAATACGGCTCTGGCAGATGATGGCAGGTACGCGAAACATTGAAACTCTGTTACCCGGCCGTTGACAATCCTCCAGGAACTCCAAACCAACAATGCCATAAATAATAACCTTATTGTAAGATAAATTAATATTTTATTTACAAAATTTGAGGCGGAAGCTGTACCACCTTGACAGAATTCTCACTCCCGGTACTTGATTGATCGTTCCGGCCCCCTCAATTCTGTATGGCGGTGCCTTAACAAGTACTTCCGATGATGGGTTGTGATGTATGGTAACTTATTCCTTGCCACCTAGAGTAAAGAATAAGGAATAGACAGCTCGACGGAATAATGGGCATACTATAGGATAATCTCATTACTGGATTACTTATTTTGTATTGTCAAACAGTTTTAGAAATAGCACTGAGCATGGTAGGGGAGCGCTAACGCTCTAGCCTCGCATTGACGAGGACCAGGGTTCGATACCCGTCTGGTCATCTAGATTTAGGAAATAACTCCAGGTGAATTCCGGAATGGTTCCTTCACAATGCCATGACTAAATTCTTCCCCCTCCTAGCCCCCAGGCCTTCGCCGCCTCTAGGTTTAGACGAAGCGTAAAGCTATATGCAACAAAAAAATAGAAGTCAGAAATTTCTTCTCCACATTAGACTATCGCCGATTTACGTTAAATCTTTGTTAATACTTGGATTACAATATATTACGTAATATATATTGCTAGATGAAAAAGAATTAAATCACCCAAGATCAAATTCTAACGAATGTTTGTCTCATTTGTCGCACTCTGTCATACTCCTGTCTTCAGTAAATTGACAATATTGAATAAACGAACGTGGTAAACGTAAAACTCAATACTCTTCATAGTTAAATGTTCAAGCTTTGAAAATGAATATTCAGGCTGTTACATGAAATAAATTTGTTTTTAAGAAAGTTTCAGAAGTTTTCGTCCTAAAATTCGGAAACTTAAATATTATTTTTCATTTAATAAGTTCAAAAGAAAATTATTTGCTTATATTTGACAACTAATGTGGAAAGGAAACCTTTAGAATATATTAAACCTATTTCAATTTTATTATCAATCCAGATTTCTCTAAACACAGCCGTCTGTATGGAGTCTCACACCTTGCAACTACCAGTAGTTTACTTTGTCCTCTGTAACGCTATGTGAACTGTCTACGAGACTTTCCCTGCTATGAGCCGCAATATTACTGTAAAACAGATGTATTGCACACATCAAACATATCATTCAGCCACATTAACATTATGGAGGACCTTTAACTGCAGGTGCAAACACATCCAGTCTTCAATCCTCAAACGAGATAAAGGTTTAGATGAGTATATTGTAAAATTGATGTTGAGTTACATTGATTGGTGACCAATAGGGCTGATTATTCTTAGTGCATTTATAATGAGTTGCCACTTCATCGCACACGGCATTATATAACCTTTTTTTGTGCTGTCATCAGTTCTTTGACTGGCATCCTTTCCTATCTTGTGCTAACATATCCCTTACAATTCATGTCCTCAATTATCTGCTTCATATATTCTAATCTCTGTCTTCCTCTAAAGTTCTTACCTTCGACTGTTCCCTCCATCAGCAAATTAACCAATCCAGCATGTCTCAAAATATGACCTACCAGCCTGTCTCTTCTTTCTGTAAGCTTCTTCCACAAACTTCTTTCTTTACCCATCATTTCCAAAACTCGTTCACTTCTTACTTTGTCTCTCCACTTAATTTTCAGCATTCTTCTGTATCACCACATTTCAAATGCTTCACTTTTCCTTCTTTCAGGTATTCCTAAAGTCCATGTTTCGTTACCGTAAAGTTCTGTGCTCCACACATAGAGTTTTAAAAAGTTTTTTTAATTCCTAGATCAATATTTGAAACTAAAAGGTTTCTCTTTTCTCATGAAGGCTCTTTTTGCTAGCGCTATTCTGCTTTTAACATCATTCCTGCTTCGGCCATCGGTTGTAATTTTGCTTCCCAAGTAATAGAATTCACTTACTTCTCGAATTGCATCCGATCCTATTTTTATATCTATTCTACTAGTATTGGTATCATTTCTGCTACATTTCATCACTTTAGTCTTGCTTTGATTTACATTCAGACCAAAATCTTCCTTCAGTATTTTGTTCATGTTATTCAGTAATTTCTCAATATCCTCAGCCCATACTGCTAACAAGACAATGTCATCAGCAAATCGTAACATACTGATTTTTTCTCGCTGTACACTTATGCCACATGGAAATTTTTCTAAGTATTTGTTTAATACGTCTACTCGCGTTGCAACAAGAAAACTGAAGTTTATGGAATTTACTTAGTTGAAAACGATACATCAACCTTAATTGTATTAAACCCTTGCCCAACCAGAATCCAAAACAATATTTGACACTTTTCTAGTTAAAATTAAAGTATGGATTGTTCATATTAACTTTTATTTTATTAATGTAAAGAGAATTGTTTTCGATGCACATAAAGTAATAAATTTTAAAACTGGCATATCTTGTTCCCATGCGATAAGTGATTCTCACTCATTCGGAATTATTACCAAATCCATGGAACTTTATGGTGACAGTTCCAGTTCTAATAGCGTGGTATTAAATAACTGAACCAAGCTTGAAATCCTATTAGAAAACATGTATGTCTTTCTTCTTCTTGCTTTTCTTCCTCTTGTTTTGAACTAACGCCTTGTCAACGTCGAGGTCATTATAAGCAGGAAAGGACAGTGTAAAAGAAATGTAAGGAATCGGCCATGGCTATTTAATAGAACCATCGCAGTATTCACCTGGAATAGTTTCGGGAAATCATGGGAAAAAATCAGAATCGATATAGGAGGATTCGAACCCACCTCCTCCAGAATACGTTCACCTACTACCCTCGGTTTATGTTAGTTGAAAAACAGATGCTTCTAGACTATACCAAAGTTTTCAATACGAAGAAAAATATCATTCTTCCTGTTGGTGACTCATAATCCACATTTTTCTATACCTTTGACCGTAATGTTCTGCACCAAATAGTACTGATTTTAATAATTACTTCGTTCACTGTATTCTTACATTGGTCGTTAAAACCAAACACTAAAAAATAACAGCCTAATCATAAACACTACTTCCACACAGTCTCGAATTTTAATTTATACTTCCTAAGCCAGTAGTTGTTCGTTTTCGTAGAAACTGGCCGTAAAAAGCATAAATCATTTCTGTATTTAAATCACCGTTTAAACCCCAATTCTGCCTCGATTTATAATGAAAATATACTCAAATTTAAACCCAATTTAGCACTTTGTTTATGCCACCCCATCCAATAATCAATAAACATAGACGTAAAAGGTTGGCAATCATAAGGCAATATTTTAAAATAGTAGTTAAGCTATTTTATCGGTTACACATGAATATTTAATATTTTTTGAAAAAAAAGCTTCACGGGAAAGTTGCCGGATTATATTGTTGTTTAAACGCAATATTTCGATGACTGTATTTCTCTTGAAGAATATGTCAATGCACAATGCCGAGAAAAATGTTGTTCACTTAGAAAAAATTCGCTTGCAGTACAAGTACTTTGTACAAGTGATTTAGAACAAAAATGAAGATAATTTTGGGGATAAAAAGTTACTAGACTAGTCATGTAAATGGGATTATCTGTCGCTAAATACGGAAACCATTTTATTCACATTTCCTAAATGTTGTTTATGAAAAAAAAAAATCAGTTCAAAACTAAGCTGTACTGGACAAGTTTATATCGGTATCGTTGTGGATTATATCGCTTCGAGAGATACAACAACACACAGAGAATGTTCCTAATCAGGCTGTGTATTTGGGAGAAAAGGCAGACTTTACAAATGACGATACAAAAACAAACAAACAAAAAAAATACATATGCCCTGCAAATAGGGGAGCTCACTGGGAAAGAGGGACCGGAATGTCGCCCGAACAAAACGAGTTACGAGCATCCAAAATACGGCTACAGTGCAATAGCACTTGGGCCAGGCGTGGCAGTATAATGCGTAATTTTGTGACGCAGCCACCACAATTGAATCCTGGCGCGTCTCTTTTTGTGACGGAACGCGATTTCGCAGCCTGAACAATTAGATTGCGAGTGGACGCGAGCTGTTATTGGCCAAGTGTGCCAGACTGCCCTCGGCACGGGCGCACCGCTAACAATACCGCCGCCGGCGAAATAATTCCCGCAGACGTATTGATGAAAATGCGAGGGGGGCGCACAGCGGGGGTAAAAAATAATAAAATAAAAGACGGGATGGGTTTGTTTCGAGCGCCGGAGCAGCAGGTTTGAAAGGGGTAAGCCGATGACGTCACGGCTAACGAGGGGTTGCCGTGGCGCAGCCGTTTCCGCTCCTCAAACGGTCAATCGGAAACAGTTCTCTTGCGGCTGAGGCATTAGTGCTCCGAGCACGCCAACGTCTGCACACGGATATCACAGGCATCTGTCAAACGCTCCCACGAGTTTCCCAACACTCAGTGACACAGCCGCCGTCTGTACTTGAAGAGGAGACGTGAGGTTTTAAACGACGAAATAATCTCAAGAGGCTTATTACATTCTAGGTGGTCCGTACGAAAATTTCGCGAATAATAGCGAGGATGGTGGGTAGTAGTAGAATCAAACAACAATCGGTTCATTTACAACTTCTTCCAAAATAATTAGAAATGATGAAATCTTTCTCTGACAAAGACAAAAATATCCGAAACCTCCTTACTTTTATCAATATCTCTGTGACTTGTGGTGCAGCTATCTAGCGGCAATGCACCGAAATGTAGTCAAGAGCATTTCACTTTACAGTAATTCTCACCTAAAATTATTTTTTTTAATGACTCTTTTACACGAGAATCGCCATTGATCGGTTGCTCGGCAATTGTGCTTTTGGAGACGACATGGTAAAAGCTGATAACTTACGTTGTGTGACAATGTGGTAAAGAGCAGACAGATCTATGATCCCGTGTTTACCTTCTCCGGGTTGCGAATCACTGCACGACTCCTTGTTTACTTGGGTTGCGAAACACCGGATCAATCTGACCGCCAAAAACAATAGCAGGATACGAATCACCGAACGTCCGTATTTATTAATTTCTTATTATTATGATGAAAAACGCTGGGTTGTGGAGTAGAATAATGAGAGTTATAACTAGTCGATTTTTATCGTGGGCGGAAGAGTTTATGGGGCCCAACGAACTGTGAATACAACAACAAATTTAAGAGATTAGACGCTTGGAGAGAAATAGAAGTTAATGAGCGAGATGTGAAAAAAAAAAATAGAATTATCGTTGGCATCTTTCGTCACCCCACTCCTCCATACTTATGAAACGAGATGGCATCCAGCAGCGTCGTTTTTTTCTTATTTTCCTGATCAAATTTTTTGCAGAAAATAAATGATGTTCACGGGTTAACTGACAAATCGTCTTCTTACTTCGTAATATCGGCCGGTTAAGTTGTAATTAAAGCATCCCTTATTAATTTATAATATAAAATGCTAGCAACTTCGACGAATTTTCAAAGTCAACTGCGATTTCACATGGCCGAATCCTTTGGCGCCAACCACTGCGTTTAATGAAGAAGAGAGGCCGAATACTAATGCATTGGCAACCAATGTTTGTCGAAATACATTGGCTTCCGTTCGTTGGCCCAGTGCATACGCTTCTTAACACTCATTCTACCTCACTTGCTTGTATCCTGCTGATGTCCAACTTCTTCACTGTCCAGAAGCTATTTATCTGCTTAAATCATGTTTCGCGTTTCTGATTTGAAAGCAATTTTCTTTAACATTTAATAAATGCTTATTGTTTTGACTTGGTTTTCTCATGTCCTAATCAGCTTTACATTTACTTAACTTTACTTTCAGTTCACTTGAAAAACAAACATTTCTTTAGAACTGGAGAACTGAAAGGAACGCAAGATAATGTTTACAAATTGGCAGGAGCATTATAATATGTTGTAGATGAAACATGCAGAACAAGAAAATATATTTATGTCAGGTGGAAGTGCAATATTCGCAATGGTAATGGGCACGTTAGTAGAGCGTATTGACAGCCTGTGTTCGATAAATAAAGCCAACGATCTGTTTAGACTTTTAACTTGACTATGGTGAAATAATATGATGATATCATCAATTTTATGATGGCCCACATTATCCAGATGTTAGAATATGATAACTAGTGTTGTTACAACAACCAACTTATTAGTTCTATACATCATATTGCTGCTCCACAATACTCCAATCTGCTTTACCGTCATTAATGGCACGCTGTTTTTCTGCCCGTTTGAAGTCCCGAAGAATCCTCTTTCCCCAGTACTTAAAATTTTCTCATATGCATAGTATAAATTTCCTTAGCACTCATGTTTCTAGAAATTTTTCCATTTTCATTAAATAATTCCAAATACATATACGGTAATTTCACTGTACCGAGTCACTGTTACTAAGTCACCAGTGAAACAGTAGGACAGCAAGCGCGGAATTTTTCGCATTCAAACACATTTCGTTACTAGTTTAAACGTCCGTCCAAAATAACCTGTGGTGGTAATATGAATTTTTTCTGGAAAAGTTTCAGAGGAAAAGCGATTGACGAGTCTTCTTCATCTTGATATTTTTATTGAAGTGTAAAAAATTCCTCGGATTAGATTTTTGGAGTATTTGGGAAGGATGTTTTTAAATAACTGCATTTGACTTAAATTAAAGTAAATTTTTATTGCTATGAAAATGTTGTAAATAAAGCATAATTACATTAACGAAGTACTATTACTTACTTCATTGATATATCTGACGATTACATAGTTTCGCATAAGCTTTTTCTGAGTTTATAGTAAAATAATTCTTATGTAATGTTATCATCTGGTTCCAGTAACTGTTACACAGAATACAGCGTAAACAATGGATGCTCTCCTTACATGAAAGAACGCATTTATTAGTTGCAAATAAACATAAAAGAAGATGTATTTTTAACCGCACGACTCATTGGAATCTTTTTAATCTCTGCCTCAAGTTATAATTTTTTATCTCTGTCAGTTGTATTTTTGTGCAGTTACTTCCACAACAGACAATTGCATTGAAGTAAAACTTCCTCTTAAAAATGTGAAAATACAATAAAATTCAACTATTTATTTTAATAGCACAAGCGTAAATAAAGCTAATGCGGTTATTCATTTGAAATTTCCTTTTTAGCCAAGCAGCGCTGTGGTGGCGGCCAGTGTAACTAATAGTTCGGGTATCAACGGACTCGCCAAAGGTTTCCGATTCATTCAGCCTCCAGGCTAGACGCATTTTATTATAGTGGATTTGCTATTAATCCTTACGAGACACCTGTGTAGACATTGCCCTGACAATGAGCAAGGGAAGTTTACCTATTACAATTTAACCTTAAGCAGTATTTTGGAAGTGACGACAATCATCCCTGAGACAAATTCTTATTCGAGTTCAGTCAATTTTTAACCTATAGTTTTTACTTGTATTTTTAAAGAAGTGACCAGACGGTTGTGATAGGTATTCCTAGTCACATCTCATTCTACACTCGATCACCAGTATTGACGTTCACGGATTTTTTTTATGTCCGCCGATCTGAAATTTCTCACCACCTGCGGAGGTTGCATTCATTCGCTCAGCTGAGCCACCTCCCCTCACTCTAAGACGAGCCAACTTCACAAGATTTATTCCTGTATGCAAATCTGCCTGGGGCACACGTTCCAACTTCAGGGATACCATTCGGGCAATTTAGGGTTCTCTTCCGATATTCGTTCCGGCAAATATTAGTCTAGCGCCCTCGCCACTGAAAGAGAGAAAACAAAAGGCTTTCCCGTACCGAAAATAATTTTAAAGATTATTTTATGACACTAATTGTGTTATGTAAACAGGGAGATTTTTTTTTGCCTACTAGTGCTTTTGTGCATATGGTCGGTGAAAAATCTAGCTATGTAAATATACCACGTAAGAATATTTTTCTGCAGTTATTACAATGTGCATTAATTAATTAAATTTGACTTCCAGATTTAGAAAACTAACTCAGTAGTTTGTAAAAACTAAAACTGTTTTTTCATATTATTATGTTTTCCACAGTTCATAAATGTCAGTAGAACATTACATTCAGCGAGGATACAACTCTAGTGAGTAAAAATGTGCGTTTTGCTCACGGGAAATTTTCTTTTCCTCAGACATATTTTCTTCTGAGTTATTAGGCTCCTCATTACAGAATAAAATTTTAAATGTCGCCTGTACAATATAATACCCAGTAGAAATTAACAAAATCAAACGTCTCTTATAATTAAATAGCAGATTATGTCCAAATCTTGTGTAGTTTATGTTATCAAATATTTTGTAAGATAAGCGTTGAAATATTAATAAGAAACAATATTCTTAAACTTGTGATTACAGTGTTCTGCAGGATGCAACAAAAGTAAGACGTAATTACATCTAAATACGAATGATCCTAAATTGAGATTTTAATTTTACCAACCTGGCATAGAGGTTGAGCAGTAACGCTATGGCTTCACATTCTGGAGGATTTGTGTTCGAATCCGCGTCCGGCCTTCCAAAAATTGGTTTTCAATGGTTTCCCCAAATCGCTTCAGGCGAATGCCAGGATGAATACTTAAAAACAACAGCGCCGAATTCCTTTGCATTCCTTGGCCAGGTTCTTTCCTTTCTCTAACAGCATCGACGAGGCGTAAAACCATAACAAAAAAAACTCAAACATTCAAATATTCTGGTTTAATCATATTTTCTGCAGTAGAGCCAGGCACTTTACCTCTCTTCCCTTTGCCATCCATGTTCTACTTCTGGAAAATGGTTAAATCCGTAAATATTCTCCACTGCTTATTGTTCGTTTTATATATCACATCGAACTTACTGATACCGTACCACTTAATGACACTCAACTACCGACTTATTACCCAGCGTGTTGGATGAGTGGTAACACCATGGACGCGCATTCAAAAAGACGCGGGCTTGAATCTCCATACGGCCATGCAGATTTGGATTTCCCACGGTTCCGCCAAATCACTCCAGGCAAATGCCAAGCTAATGCCTTCAAAAGACCATGGCTGAATTCCTTCGTGTTACTTGCACTCAGTTCCTTCCCTCCTCTAATGACCTCGATGTTGACGAAGAAACAAACAAAAAACAGACTCTTTTTTTGATCGTACCTTCTTTGTGATTAGTTGTCTTCTTTTTTTTCGTCATAATTTTGGCCCGCATAATTGTTATTTTCGGTTTTATTGTTGATAAAACATCTTAAAATAGTTTTGAAACAATGGTCTCACGATATCTATATATAATAGCTGAAGAAACATTTGGACTTTCTCACCTCTTGGTTACTACGCCTATTACATTTTTGCAGACGGCCATTAGAGCTATGTCTTATAATTCGTATTTAATCAACAGATGCGCTTTGAGAAGTAATCATGTCATGAGGCATTAACAACACCAGTCTTCTTTGATTTCGAACTAAATCGTTTGTCGCAGTAACAGCTGGAGACTTTGGTAATAATCTTTGTGATTATTGGTATCGAGGGTCATCTTTGTGATTTCCCAATGGTTTCTGTGCTAGCCGGTATTAATTCTGCAGTGTCCCCGAGATGGCACGGTGGTGACCACTGTAGAGGCCCTCCAGGTGCAGTTAGTGACACATGCGCGCTGGATTAAGCGTGGCACGGCGCTCTAATCCACCTCTGGCAGGTCCAATTGAAAGGCAGGCATTGCGCGGGCTCTCAGCTGTCCCGCTTATTATTGCGTCATTAAAACGGGAGGCCGGAGATTAGCGGCGAGTGGAGGCTGCACGGGTCCATCTGGCACGCGGAGCAGGGCCTAATCCCGCCTCCAGAAGGGCCTCTGGTTCGTGGCCCGGGCAGCGCACTTCCGCCAGCGCAAATTGTTATCCTCCGGGCGTAGCCGGTCATTAATGTACGGATGGGCTGCTGTAAAGCGAACCGGGATGCGAGCTGCCCTTGTGACAGCGCAATACGCAGTGCCCGACGGCGGCATTCCTTTGGTGACATCACAACAAGCCACTGTGGGCTTCCACGCGAATGGGCGCCATTTTCGCACACGTGTCCGTTTGCAGCTACACCGTCCCTCACAAAACAATGATAAACATGAAAAAAGAACTACTTCTACGCCCTCAGCAGGGACAGACAGTTATTTTAACAAATATACTTAATGGAATATTTGTTGTTTTCAGTTTCGGAGTGACCAATGTCTTAGTTGATACTAAAACTTAACAGAAAAATACCAACAAAAGATGTAACCAAAACAACACTTATTAATAAAGTCAAAAATAAAAATAAACGTAACTACAAATATAAAACGATTAGTCCAATGAGACATTAGAAACAAATTAATCTGCATTACTCCGAAGAAGCCAGCTAGTCATTTGAAATATCGCAGATGGTTGACTAGAGTCAAAGATATAGCTAAAGCTGAGATAATGGAATATCGATAGAACTTTTTTCTAAAATAACCGACATTTTCAGTTCAGATCAAATCTGCTCATATCGCAGGACTGGAGGTTAAACTTAACTTCTGGACCGTCCCGCCGGGAAAAGTGTGCTGTATCAAAAAAAATAAAAATATTCTAGTATGAGATGCATGCAAACAGTACATAGTAGTGGCTGTCGCTTTATGCTTATGGCAATTAGTGAAAAAAATTTCTTGCGTTAAAAACACTCTAAATTGTCTTATGCGATCAATGTAGTACGTTAAATCAGGATATTGACCATAATTACTCTCTATAGTCTCATTCACATTTTCCGATTTCTTATGGATACTTACAGAAATCAGTTTCAGTCAAACAAAAAAACGAACACTGTAGATTGAACATTTTTTATGAAAGAACTTCACGGTGCACAAATAAATTAGAAAATAACTCATGATGAAAGGAATGAAATTATTCAGTATAAATCAGTTGGTAACTCTACATTGCTGAGCAATCGTACAATACATTTTCAAATTACAGAAATAAATTCTTCTTGAAATTAAATGAAATATGTGCAGTTGTAGTAAATGATTTATAGATCAGGAATATCTCCTTCTGACATCCTAAGTTTTATTATTCACTATGTTTAAAAAGTTTTATTAAATGTAATCGCTAAAACTGTACTATTATTCTAATGGAAGCTATGACTTGCAGGAACCTATTACCATATATTAATAACCACAAACATTTTAGAGTTTCTTCAATTCAACGAAAGTATTTTCTAAATAAAAATTTTAAACTTTTTGCATTATATTTGGACTAGAAATTCCAAGCAAAATTTTTGAGTTACATGAACCTAATTAATATAAAATTTGATTTTTTACTAAATTTTTTGGATCAAAACGTTTAATAATAGACATAAAAAAATACTTAGTATTTATTTCGAGGCACTAACAAAATTTTATATTCTATTCTTAACATTATCTTTTCTACCCGCTCTTAAACTGACTACATAAAAGAAAAAATCAATACAGCATCTAATGAATTAAATTAGGACCTTTGAACTTCTATCACTTGGCTAATGATATTGATATCTACTATTTAATTTCATATTTCGCATTCGCAATAACCGTATTCATGTATCTGTTCAAGAATACTTACTTCTTTGCTAATAGCATGTTGCTCTTCAATTAATTACAACTTGCCACAAATGTAGCGTAATTTAAACCCAATTACATTCAGCATAGTCAATTATTACAGACTATAAAGAAAGGATTCAGTAACTGAAGAAAAAATATAAATGTACCTTCAGTAAACCCCGAACCAAATAGATGTATAAACGCAGAAATCTTAAAGTTTAGCAGAAATTAGCTGAAACTGGTGAACATGAATCTTCGTCTATTAGTAATCATTATTAAGATAGATAACGGTTTCACTATCTGCAAATACCGATCCCCATAAAAATAGTTAACTGTAAATAAGCTCATTAACAAATATTAAAAATTAGAACTTTCTGTCAAATTCGTTTCGTTTAATAGATCTATGAAGAAAAATGTATGTAAACAATAACATTCAATAAATATCTGTAAGGCAAGAAACAAATAACAAAAACTATTATCGATTAGTTCTTAAATTATCCATTCAATAAGTACAGAAATTCACAAAAGAAAAATGAAATTAAAATAACTCCAGAACCAAAAAATATTGAAATTCATTCAAATGTGGAAAATTAAATTTATCTGTTAGTTGTTAATATTCTCTTCAAAGGAAATAAAAATACAAGAAATATTTTCACCTTTTTCACGTAATACTTGCATGAAGGTTGTTCCTCAATACCTCAATACTTATTCAGTTATAATAAATATATTTTCATAAAAGTTTGTATATTTGACGCCAGAGAGTTTGAGGAAGAAATAATATTTTGGAACTATAACATCTAAGTCTTTAATTTGAATCAAAATTAGTGGAAGAAAAATTACGTATAATTGATTGTAGCCTATTCATCTTTGTGCTCTTACAGAAGAAAACAGCTTTCAGTACAGGAAAATAACATACCTTATATTTGATTAGTTTAACCTTTTTTTCAGATTTGCTGTTCTTTGCCAGTAAACATCGTTTCCTATTCTATTGCTATACCGGACATGTCATTTATTATCCTTCGATATTAAGTTGACAAATGCACAGAGATAGTTCAATTCTACGATCATATGGGTCCTGAAAAGGATCATCTGCCTTCTTTTTGTGTATCCTTTGACCGAGAGGTCTATTCAAACAGTTAGTTCTGATCTTACCGCTGTTGCTTTCTTAGCACCATCTAGGGCTCACGTGTAGGGTAATTGAGGTTATAACTACGGATGTGAAGCAACTTAGATATAAAATTGTACAGGCTTATGTTTTCTCCCACGTGTCTTCACCTTCTGTCTATATTATTAAATATCATACGATAAATAAATAAATTTGTTTCCCTTACCTACCACGTAGACTGAATAAAGACGCAAAGTCATTATGACTATATAAATCAGTCTACGTTGTTATTGAAACGCCAAACTCAGTGGTCTAGTATTTATGGACGCAAACACTAGCATAAAGCAGAGCCCTGCCAACCCCGATCGTTGGCTCCAATTGAGATAATTACAAGGCCGACGAATTGTTCCACGACTTTTTAGTGCAGTGTGTGGCTCTACTATATCTATCATTGCAATAACAATACAGAGCAGCGTGAGCGGGCAATAATTCGAGGCCAATGTTTAATGTATGAGCTAACTGCTGGAATGTAATTAATACATCATCGACCGGGGTTGGTCCAGCCGATGCCGTCTGTTTTTCGAGCGTGGGAGCGAGCACTTGTACCACCACACCAGCGGAGCGTCGAACGCAGGATTTCCAGTCTGTTGATCTCCCACAAACAACACTATTTTATTCTTTGTGAAGTGGATTTAGTGCGCCGGGAGAGGCAATGGAAGAAAACAGCGCCTGTCCAAAGAATAACAAAGATACTGCTGCACAGTCCTAGCAACAATCATATTACAAAGGAAAACTTAACAGTGATTTAACACACAAATAGCAGGAATCCCGTGAAAAGAATTTTTAGTTTCTTCCGTTTTTTCACTGGACTCATCGTAGAATCCGCTTACTTTCTTGTTTAGGAAGGTATAACTCGCATAAAATGTTGGTATGGAAGAATATCTTAGTCATTTACTTGACAACTGATATTCTTGATAATTTAGTGAACAAAACAGCATTTCTAGAACCACGGATTTCTAAATGAAACATCTACGTAAGATTGATAAAAAATGAATTGTTTCTCTATGGTAATAATATAAGAACCATTTTAATGCTTTATCAAGTACTGGCTGATTAAAAGAGACATATCCTGAATCTAGAGAAAATATTACAATCAATAGTTTTTGACGCCAGTTACAATCCACTAGACTAGGTAGCTGGTTTGATATCGTAAACGCTATTTTGGGTGAAAGGACATCAGAACAATTATGTATGATATGTGATTATTGTAGGCCTTCTCTTCTACAGTTGTTTGTTAAATTAATAATTATTCTTTAATAATTACGCCAGTACAACTGTTTTTGATTCTGGCGTAATTATTAAAGAATAATTATTAAATTATGTATGAGATGGCAATACTTCTGGCTGTGTGGTGTCCTGATTATTTCATCTGTTTTCGTCACGATGCCTGGTCCTCCGTTAATTTTATTTGAGTCTGTGGTAGATTTTATTTTTTAACACAGTACACAGTGTAATTATAGACAGTACTAAATATAAATCCGTAATCGGTCACTGTTCTAAAGTAAACGTGGCAAAATATGAGGTACAAAAAAATGAAAATTCTTAGGGACAGAAAAATGAGTATGCAGGAGCAGTAAATATCTTTTTAGGATCACGGATTATGGATTTGTGACATTTTTTATACTCTTATAGGTCGATTTAAATCAAAAATAGATTTCAAAGAATCTATAACTTAAAAATAAAATTATTTTTAGGATGGAATAGTATGTTCTTAGAGGCAAAGGGTCATCATTGCGTAACATGTTCTGGCTGAAAAACTAATTCAACCTGTATTTGACAATAAAGGGTTACTATGCAAATGTTTAAGAATTTACATGGAGTTGAATTGATTATTAATGGTAAAGAGGACAGAGACGATTACAGTATATAGAACAGTTTAAGGTATCCAAGTTGGTGGAACGCGTAAAGAGAAAATGCTCTAAAGCATAATATGTATATTGTATGAGTTTAAACTATTTTTCACCAAGCACCCGTAAACCATTTTGCTCTATAAGAATATGTGCTATATTATGTATGGTAAATGTTCCTGCCGGGTAGTACCGAGATGGTGAATTCACTTGTTACGTTTTCCTAGGACGGCTGTCCCGGAAGGAGGTAGAGTATTACATAGGGAAGTCATTCTAACTTCCGTAGTGGATGAAGTGTAAGTAACCTCCGTCGAGAAGAAGTGAGGGTCAGTTAGTAGGCTACAGTACAAGCTGCAGTCCAAAGACAGTCATAGGACTCATCCTATGGTTAAAGGGAGTTGTATCTGGCAGAACCGAAGTCAGACGGACAGTAGTAAAACAGTAATTTGAACCGTAAACGTAACCGTGCACCAGAGAGGGTGCCAAAGGCACGACAATACATTACTGTCGTTGGAGACAGCTTCTAATCGTAACGAGCCCTGAATATTTTTGAATTGAACAGTTGGGTGTTACAGGTTGACAAATAACAGCGGTAAGAAGTTATTTTCCTCGAAGTTTATCTGTTACTCAGGCTCACTCAGCCTTCTGTACGATGAGCAGCGAAGGGATGTAAAGAAGAGACAAGCGCTGCTTCACAACTCTCCAAATCAAGCTTACTATAACTACCTCAATTATATTAGTTTTGATGAATGTGAGTTTTTAATCTGATTACAAATAAAGCCTATTTTCCTTAATCTGAAATAACTTGGTCACGGTTCTATCACACTAATATTTCTCTGTAAAAACACGCTATAAATATGATAGTTGCGAATGAAATTTGTATCTACCTGTATTACTACCAGTGACAGCCATATATTAAAACATCTTCGTGGTCCACCTTTACATAAAAACACATACTGATAAGGTGTTGTAAACAATGTAACTGGGATGAAAAAACTTGTCATATTTTAATTAAAGTTTATGTACGAGCAAATTAGAAACCCGCCGCTATGACTTAGTGTTATGAAGCGTCATACGCTGGATCAAGGAGATATAACGGGACGGGTCACTAAACCCAGGCATCTGCGTACTGTAACTTTTTGTCGGTTTTCCGCAGTTATCAAGGATAGTTCGGGGGCGGTCCTAAATCTCCGCCTCGATAAACTACACACATTACAAACGTATTACACATGGTACGTAGTTACCTCTTCCGCAGACAGATGGCAACAATTTACTTCCCCATCAGCACGTAGTACGATCCGGCAGTAGGTATAAAATGCTTGGCGTTAGCAAGAGCAAGCGACCGTAAAATCAAAGATCCAAATTTGACGATGCCAACGATGAGTAAAAACTCATCAAGGCCAGCCAACCCATAATGTCGGGAAAATGTTTTGAAGAAGAAAAAGAAGTACGAGCAAATTAGAATGAGATATTTTTAACGCGGTTCAAAGAATCCATTAGTCAACAGAAATTTTGAACTATTTTTTAATGTAATGAAATAAATAAAATAAATAAAACGCAATGTTTTTGAAAATATAATGAATGAACTATGCCAGTATTAGTAGTAATGTCAAATGGACAAAGGGAATATATTGTTTATTAACTAGTATAATGAAGATTATGTTAATCAACTTTCGTGAAATTAAGTTTTTTACATAGGTCTGCTCTGAATAATGGATTTGTGATAAATATTGAGCAGCCAATAATTATTTACTAACTCACAGTAACAGCAGATGTGTAGAGACTGTACGCAGTGTACCTTATTTTCTGTGACCTTCCCAGTAACAACATTGAGTGTAACAAAGGAAGCATTACAGGAACCTTGATCACAAAATAAAGACTGAGATAAAAAAATAGTGAAAATACACTGGATTTGAAACAAAGATCGTATTACTGACACCGAGAGTGGTGGGTGATCGGTTAACGCTCTGGCCTCGCATTCACTAGGACGCTAGTTCGAATCCTCGTCCGGGCATACAGATTTGGTTTCTCTATGGTTTCCCCAAATCACTCCCGTCGAATGCCGGGATGCTTCCTTCAAAAGGCCATACCCGAACTCTTTCCCGTTCCTTGTCCCCTGTCTCATCCTGCCTCTAATAACGTCAACGAGGCGTAAAGCCATAAGTAAAAAAAGTAGTAGTACTGACATAGTAGGTCTGCAGTAAACAAGCCAAAGAAAAATGCTTTTTTTAACTGCTTTACGTCTCTCAACAGCGAGGTCTTTAGAGACGGGAAAGGATGGGGGCAAGTAATGGGAATGAATTCGGCCATGGCCTTTTTAAGGAAGCATCCCGGCATTTGCCTGGAGTGATTTGGGAAACCATGGAAAACCCAACTCTGGATGCCCGGACGGGGATTCGAACCGCCGTCCTCCCGAAGAAAAATGCTGTAAGACAGGGGTCATAAATAGAGGGTGTAAGCATAGCAGTATATCAGACGAATAGCACCCATAATTTTTATCGATGTAAAAAGATAAATTAGCATTAAATATGTTGATGATAAATGGCTTTCAAATCCAGAAAAAGGAACAGTCACGTGGAAGAAATCAATAGATAAACTATCTGAGATGATAAAATAAAAATTATTCATACTGATGATACAAATGTTTTAGCTACAAGCACAAACTTTTAAAGGCTTTTCTATTATTTATGCTCATACACCGTAGTACGAACAGACGAGTAACGATCAAAATCGTAAAATCTCTAGTCAAAGGAAGAATCATAACATCTTGCTCGTAGAAAAGGGATGCTGGAATAGTTTCTGTGCCATAATATGTGCTTAATATGTTAACACAAGATGCAGGTGGGCAATGCCTGTGAGGAAAATAGTGATATTATAATATAGTATGTGCGGTATATACAGAAATGAAGTGATTAAGAAATAAGAGGAACAGTTTTTAGACTGGCCAGCACTTATACGAAGATTATTAAAAAAAAAGAGTCAAGAACTGAACTAATATTTTTGTAATGGTTTTAAAATTCTTCGGTTTCCATATCATCAGTTTCTAGGTTATTTCCAGATTCTTAAACGATTAATTAATTGATTTATTTTATTTGGTCCTCTACATCATTTACATATAATAAATGGTATAATGAATCTGGGCAAGTCACATTAGGTTCCACATTACTAAGTAGATTTCATTTTCCTTAGCAATTTAATGCCTTAAGATTAACTATAACTATAAATCTATTCATTCTCTATTCATACTTTTTATGTCATTCACTTACTTTTCATACTATTGTACTATAGGTCTACATTTTTTTGCTTATTTTAAATGTCATTGACAAATATGTGCTGAGATATCCTATATAATTAATAATACGCTGTTGTTACAAACAATTTGTTTTTCATGTCATTCTTTCCCTTGTTCCATCATTTAAATATTCATTGATCGAATAGAAGGCTTTATTACATAAATTCTCTTTAAGCTTATGCTTGAACTGTTCTCTCTTGTTACTGTTTCTCTAGGAAACTTATTGAACAATTAAGCTCCACAATAGGAAGGACATTTTTAAAAAAAATTGTGTTGTGTACTTGTAAATTGAAATTAGTTTTATAACCTGTTTCATACTCGTGTACTGGGTCATTCTTTTTAACAACATACTCCTATTCTGTCCAAGGACGACCTGAATGCGAGAGACAGGAGCGTGGAATAGGGTGCAAATTGATTAAAGCATAATTCGCGCGACGCACCCCCTGGTCGACAAGCCCGCCGTTTATAAAACAGCGAAGCGTCGCTCGACGCCCATTGGCTCTCAGAATTATTGGCCCATTCATATCGCCATTGACACTAGGATATTCATTCACATTATTTCCTCTGATGATGGCTCCTATCAATCACGTCTGGAGGCAATATCGTACGTACCCTATTTTACGCTCACACTGCTTGAAACTTTAACTCTCACTCTGATTTTGATAGGACGATGCATAAAAAATGGCACTTGTGTTTTCAATATAATCATTGACACGCACTCTCTAAAGCAAAGCAAAGAAATAGCAATGTTTGAATACACGTTTTTGTCTTGCTACCGACATCATTCACAACGGAATCAAATTTTTCCACGCCAGGTTTTTAAAACGATGTGCGCGCCATCTGTCGGCGGAAGCTGTGCATTGCCCCGATGTTCCTGCTGTCTGGAGAGCAGCGCCAGAACTAAAGTCGCAGTAACAGTTCGCGGAGAAGGTGCAAGATGGCGTAGGTGTTTGCCTGATGCACTGTAGACATTCCGAAAGTTGGATATTTAGAGACGAAATCTCACCTACAGAATTACAAATGTCTGTAACTAATAGGTAAAAATTAGCATAAAATACAGTAACACTAAAATTTAAAAGCAGAATGAAGACTTTTTTTTACATTTTCATGAAATTGGCATAGTATATTCAGTACTCTGAGACTGTCACAGGTAGTAACAGAAAAAAGTCTGAACTTCTACACTTCTCATTCATATAAAACTGGCACAAAATTTGATTGCTTTTACCATGACCACGATTGAACATCTTTCACACCTTACATATGATAGTAAGAGGATATATTACTTGACATAATGTAATGTTGCCATAAGATTTAAAAACTTTCCTCAATGGAATTTTTACCATTACAAAGCACCAACATTTCTAACAGAGATAAGTGGGTAATTGCTTTTTCACAGCAATATAAGAAAGTAGTTGTAGTTTAAATGTCAGATTTATTTTCTGTTCATATTTTTTAGTAAATTGAAATATGATGATGTAATGGCTGGAAATAATGTTTAAATTTTGAGACTGAAATTCTTCGTAGGTCTGTACATACTACGACGTAACTGAGAACAGTTTTGAAACATAGCAAGTAACATTATCGTCCAAAAATCTCCTAATGTGTTCTTTATTTTGTATATAGCTTTCAGTATACTTCATTAATGTGGGAATAGACCCTTTCGAATCACGCAAAGCCTTAATTTTCATCATGTTTTGTAATGAATAATTTGTCTAATGTTTCCACTGGGTAGTTAGAACCAGATGTTGTCAGATCCTGTAGCAATTTGGGGGAAGGGGCACTGTCTCCAATTCGTGCAAGTATGTTCTCAGTGAGAGGTGTATTTTTGTTTCTGAAATGTGTAGTTTGTGAGGTTGAGATTGGGGACGATCCCAAAATTTGCCTAGGTGATTGCGACATTTAATTAAATGAATTATGATTAAACATGCTAAGCATAGTATGAAAAGAAAACTGGTCAATTTTCTCATTCCAAAGTAATACTACAACACCATTTCCATAGTCGCAAAACACAGATCACCATTTCGCATTCCAAACTACTGTTACCGTTTTCAAAAACAGTTACACATTTCTCATTGTAACCATGAACTAAGAAAGAAGCTGGTCCTATGATCGTAAGGGCTAGAGTTGTCTCTTCGCATGCTGCGGTCTGTGGAAAAGGTGTTTTTCATTAACATTGAAAATTATTGTTTTTACTTTAATTTAACAAATGATATACTAATGGTCCTAAATTTGATTTCTGTTCCAAACATCCGTTTTTCTCAACTAATACGGAGCCTAAAGTGCTCATATAAATATTAGTGGACAGGATTTCATACCCTCTTGTGACGTACCATTTTTGTTTTCGCGCTAATTCTCGTTGTTTATGCAAAATATAAATTAAAAGTAGATTAATGGGGCGCTGAGTATCTGTATAGATCACCGCAGCGCCTGCAACCCGCCACACAGTTGCAATGGTAGCGGAACTTCAGGGGACAGTAGTAGCCGAGAATATTTAACTCCTAATTAAATAATATTATTGTATCCAACAATGACAACAAAAACCTATGATGATTGCGTCCTAACAACAAATATTGTATACAAAAGTTATGTCTGTTTCGTGTATACCGTTCCCCAAGTATTTAATTTCAACAGTACAACAAAAGGCTAAATCACGACATATGAGTGAAAATTATTACTGCTACTACTACTATTATTATTATTGTTATTATTATTATTGTTTGGAGAAGTAACTGATGAAAGTTGTGTTCCTTTCAGCACGTACTTGTCGAGTTATCTTACTACATGGTACCATTCCACACTGTTGCAGGTTCTCGACAAAGGAGTCGGCCACGCACGCCATCGTGGCTGTTCACAACACGGACATCAACGGCCAGACGGTCAAATGCTCGTGGGGCAAAGAGTCGGGTGACCCAAACAACGCGCAGGCCGCTGGACAGGTAGGCAACGAAGCGGGAGTATTATTACCACTACCAATAATATAGCACCAGTAAATGAAATGGAGTGAGAACGCAACATCTACATCTATACTAACGGAGCGTGGGGGGCGAGCGATAGCGCTCTGGCCTCTCATTCGGGAGGATGCAGGTTCGAATCCAAGTCCGTCAATCCAGATTTTGGTCTTCCATGGTTTTCACTTCAGGTGAATGTCGGTATGGTTACTTAATTCCTTCCCGTTACTTGCACCCAGTCCTTTTCCGCTTCTAATGACCTCAGCGTCAACGAGCCACAAAAAAAAGCCATCTATTCCCTACAATTGAGAAAACTACGGTTGGCAGAACGTGATTTTCACTAAATATAATCTCTCTTCTGTGTCTTCCACTTTATAATTGCACGAAGCAAGAAATAATACATATAGCATTCATTATAGTTGATTATATCTTTAATCATGTTTCCCCTCTCACTGCAACCCAATACAACCGTGGGAAAAGTATTTTAAATTGATTCGTAAATGACAATAAATTCATTAAGAAATTACTTTGTTTATCTGGGTTATAATCCCAGTCCATCCTTTGTACCACGTCTGTTAAACTTGCTTAAAGCGGTCACAGAACTTGTGGATCTTCTCTGAACCTTCTTGATGCTACTACAAGTAAGCAATTCTTTGTGAGGTGGATCCCTTACACCCCAACAATGCTCAAGATGAAGATGAACAACATTTTAAGGCGACATTTAATTTGTAAGATTCAACCAATGAAAGACAATCTGGAATCAACCAACCAACGAATTCATATCATGATAAAAATTCATCTTTCTTGGCACATTTATACACGTATACGTCAGGGAATGAAGGATTTACATCAAGATATTGATTTTTTATTATAACCTATGTTTTTAAAATGTTTTACTACGATAAACGATTCTTTCTACGTTAAGAATTAATTGACTTTATAGTCTCAAATCAATCTCTCTTAAGCGTTTACTAAAAAATGCATTTATTTTCGTGTAAATTTTTTTTTTAGAAAAAATGGAAGATTGCAAGTCAGATTGGACAATAGACAAGTGAACAATTAAACTGTAGCTTTTACAACCTTTTTTCCAAAAGTCAATGTTTCAGTAACAAATTAATTCCAGACTACCTTCGCGATTCAATCTTTCGAATAAAATGTTCTTCTAATTCTTTAATTTACATTATTTATGATAATAAACTTGAGGTGTTCGATATGCCTGATTTATTCTTATTCCAATTGCTCTGTTATTAATTACTGTAAAGTAGCTTGGGACATCTAACTCTTGAATAAATTATGTTAATAAGGCTTGGACTAACACGTTTAAACGACGCTACTTAGGAGAGCACATACTTTATTGGGGACTTTTCCATATGCAGTGAATTAGCATTGTGATGTGTTTTTAACCATATATTTCACCGTTCTTCGTGTGCCTGTAATTAAAAATAAACCTCAACTTAATCCTCGGTGATACATCGTCTCCGTTTTTGAGATAAGGAGACACTCGTTAAAAAACATCAAGGGCTCCTTAATATTTATAATATAACAATTCACTCGAGGAAAAAGTGCTGGTACTGGAGCAGCGTCATGAATAATGCAGAGTGTCATGGCGGTGTGATGCTATCTAGTCACGTGATTGCGGGAAACAATCAGTTGTGGGCGCTTGGCATTGTTGCGTGGTTGAGGCAAAGTCTGCTACGTAACCAGCCGTTTCGGCTGATTAACGATTTTCATTTCGTAATTTTTTCTTTTGGATGGAATGAGAAGAAAAGAACTGTCCGGAATACTGCGAATTTTACACTGTCTATCCCGTACCTTTCTTCGTAATAAGTCCACCAATGAAGAAGAAAGTAAAAGTGCAGAAGTATGGAAAAATAATTCCTCCATTAAAAACTTATCCAGGTAATAGTTTCGCATACGAAAATTTCTCTGTCTTTTGTCATACCAACCACTTTAATTAAGTTTTATTAGCGTTTCGTTCTAAGAAATTTCGGGTAAAAATGTGAGCAAATGTTGCTACGGAATTCATTATTTTCAAAGCTACGTTTAAAATTTCATTGGATTGGAAAAGAAAGTTTTAGTTTTGCTGGAGCGATTCTAACTAAAATGATGGAAAATTAAAGATGATTGTAACTGTTAAACTCACTACGTATACGGATAATACGTAATAGATGGTTTTCAGGTGGCAAAAACGTATGTAAGTTATTCTTGAAATTAAATCATAACTGATGTTTGTTTTATAAACGAATTTCAAACATAATAGATAACAAGACCAGCAGATATGCCAAGACAATTAGGTGACAGACACATTGTAACCGCATTTTCCTCTCTCTTTCTGTGTTTCTCCTTCTATTTCTGTCTTTCGATCTTTCTCTCTCTCTTTTTATGTGTATGTGTTTGCGGGAAAGAGAGAGGTTGTGTATTTGTGTTAATGTAAATATAATTGATTGGTTTTGGAAGCCGTATCTTTCTGTCACCCTCTTTTTCTCTTCCTGCCTCTTCATCTCTCATAAAAAGAAGGGATGAGGAGGGAGAGAAAAAGAGAAAGATTAAGCGCATATGAATCGAATGAGGACGTTAGCTACATTGGAACCACATTTTGTACTCACTATCTATCTGTATTTCCCTTTTCCTATCTTTCTATCTTACTCTCTTCCTCGCTGAAAGTGTGTGTGTGTGTCTGAGAGAGAAAGAGTAATAGAGAATGTATGCGTGTTTTAGACTAAATGTTTTTATACAATTATTGTTTTTAGAAGCCGTCTCTTTCTCTTTTATTTTTTTCTCGTACAGAATGAAAGGGGAGAAGTGGAAGAGAAATTTAGGGATGGGAAAAAGAGCGAAAGAATAAGCGAAATAAGAAATAAATGAAGAGGTCAGATACATCCCAAATATGTTTTGCACTCTCTCTATCCATCTATCTTTCTGCCTCTCTCTCTCTTTCTGTGTGTGTGTGTGTGTTTACATGATTATTGGTTTAGAAAACGTCTGAACACGTTATTCGCTGAGTGGAAAATCCAATCATATGTTACCTCCAAGTGAACCCTAAACCTAATTAACTAGCAGCCTTGAAATAAAGATCAAAGCCTGGATTTTAGTTTCAGCTTAGATCAACTTAAAGCCGCATTTGGATGTTTACATAGCATTCGGCAAAAAAGAGAGGAAAAGCGTTTTCGGTGTAGTGGCTGTCGACTCCGTTTGAAGTCCACAGTTAACCCGAGCCGTGCGCGAGTCGAGAGGCGAGCGAAATGATCAGCGAGCTATCGAGTGCGCGTGTTGTGTGTCAGACCGCCGGCACGCGAGCCACAAGGAATGCCCGATCACACGAGAGAGCCGCAAACACACAACATACCGACCAGCCGGCGTGGCATCCGGCGTCAAGTTAAGCCAGGCTCTCTGCGGGGGCGGTAAATCAGCTTACATAAACATTGGGAGGCGTGCAGCTAGCTAGTTAACATGGTCGCGGCGGGGAGAGGGTAGAGCCACGCGACGCATAAAACAACGGGGACTCGGTGCCGGGTTTTTAGCGGTGGGTGATACGGCACACACACACACGATTTGGTTTGTGTGTGGAGGGGGGAGGGCGACCCTAGCGCCACTCATTTCCCCTCCCTCCCCTCGGAGGCTGGGCCGATATTTGCATTCAAATTAGCGCTCTCTGCGCATCAAGTGAAATAATGTATGACGCCCATACTTCAAAGCGGATAGCGATCACTGTAGCATGCAAAACGAATCCCCGATAGATAAAGACAGCAAGCGAGTGGGGACGCTGGTATGTGCGGCAGACGGGTGAAAGTATGGGGAAGAGAGAGCGGCAAACAGTAGAGGGATTCGGAGATACCGATAGCATTGCGTTACCGTTCCTGCGAATCGTTGAACGAGGACTAAAATATTGAACCATGTATAGCATAAAAATTAAGCAAATATCGCCAGATTCGCAGAAAGATCTGCTTAACCTTGATATCCTTTCTGAAGGTGCTCATATTATTAACGTTTCTTAAATGTTTGTATTGGTACGATAACCACTTATAATAACATCGTTACAAAGGCTCTGTATTGAATTGGTGGAATAGTCTATTTTTAAAAACTCTAAACAAAACATTTCTTTCTTTCGGTTTTTTCCTCTCTGTCTGTATGTGTGTGTGTCTGAGAGAGAGAGAATAGAAGAGAGGGCGATGAAGAAGATATATTTGTTTTCTTAATTAATTTTTTACATATTTATTGCTTTTAAAACCCGTCTGAACCCGTTATTCGCTGAGTGGGATACCCGATCATACGTTATCTCCAAGTGAACCAAACGTAATTAACTAGCAGCTGTGAAATAAAGATCAAAGACTGAATTTTAGTTTCAGCTTAGATCAACTTAAGGTCACATCTTAGAGACACTCATCTATTCCTACTATTCGTGCTAAGTTTAAGCAGTAGTTTCAGATAAGATCTGTGATACATGCGAATTCTGAACAGTTATCTTCCGCTTAAATTAACTTAGCGTTATTATACGACCGGTGTTTATTTACTGTGAAATTAAATAAATTTGAGTACAGGAGTATTTTTTCTGTGTGTTTCACTTACTTAATTAAGCAAAAGAATGCCATCTTTATTTCTGTTATAAATTAAATTTAGTTTTTCACTTTTTTTGTCAAACTTAAATACGATTCGTCGTTTCGTCTTACAAGTTACAAGAAATTAAACAAATGAAGTAATGATACTTTATAGTGTTAATCGATAACCAGAGGAAGAAAGATATAATTTTCTATCGGGTCTTATTCTAATGTATAATACGCTTGTCTTTCTGTTATTCTGTATACTGTCGTACTTGATATTGTTGAAACTTGTGTAATGGAGTTTGTGGTACAGTAGTTTCAAAGTTGGTCAGATTGTGGTTTCCACGGGAGCGCAAAGCCTGTTTTTTGTATTTATGTCTCTCAGTACCTCTCCTTCCTCCACCCCTTTTTTTTAGAGGCTCTCATCTATTCCTACTATTCTTGCTAAGTTTTGCGTACCATCGTAAAATCTGGTACACTACATCTCGAATGCCAATGTGAGCGCTTCATTCGACGCTCTGATGTGTGTTGCAGCCACTGACGGGCGCACAGTACCCGTACGCCTACGGGCAGCAGATGGGCTACTGGTACCCACAAAGCTACCCCACTACCGCCGCCACCGCAGCAGCCGCCCAGATGCAGGGCCAGTTCCTGCAGGGCATGCAGGGCTATACCTACGGCCAGTTCGGATACCAGCAGGGATACATGGGGTGAGTTGACTGCTCAACAACATTCTTTCCAGGCTCAAAATTAGTTGCAAGTAAACTTCAACTAGTATATATAAAATGTGGGTATTACCTCTCTTAGAATGTTATGGCAGCTCTTTTTTAGCATCGACTTAACCAACATGAATTTGTTTGTCTTCGTTTACAATGAAATTCTGTCAAATATAGGTATTATTCAAGTGCAATTGAAGGTTTATGTGCAATTAGTAATCCAATGGAGTCTGGTCGACCTCGATAACATGGCAACCCTCCGCGAGTCCGAAGTGAGAGCTACACTGGCCACCACAACAGCGCTGCTTGGTTAACCATGAAAGTTCAAATAGATAACTGTATTTGATATTATTTGCACTAATGTTGTTAATAGCAAAGGTAACTTCGGTGCCAGTTAAAAGACAATTGTTTTTTGTGGAAGTAACTGCACGAAAATACGAAGAGCAGAGATAAAAAATTATAACGTAAGAAGCGTGGGAGTTTCCTTTAAATTTACAAGTTGCTTTTTTTTTTATTTAAGACTGCTACATGCAGAAATTCATGTAAGGAGAAGAGTGTCCGATGTTTTTGCTGTATTCGTGTAGCAGGTACGAGAGCCAGATCAGAACACAACCAAATAATTTTTTGACAGATGGTAAGACACAGGGAATAACTCAGAAAAATTTTACACCAAACGTTATTAATCACGAAAAATATCAATCAAATAAATAACACTTATTCGGTTTTGAAATTTAAGAAACTTTTTCATAACAATAAGAATTTCCATCATTAAAAATTTAATGTAATTATTTAGAAACTTCCTAGCCAGATACACCGAGCAGTTAATTAGAGAAAGTTCCTTCACATTATCAAAAATATAGATAAAAAAGATAAGAATTAGTCGTTCTTCCTTAAAAAAAATGAGAACACATTACTAACGTCATTTTTGGTGGGCGTTTGAAGTAATATAAAATATTTTTCCGGAGAATTGCAAACAGTTATGTAGTTAAGTCTATTAAGCGTAAAAATTGTATACTGAAATATTTATATAGAATTCAATGTGTTGCTGCTCCTGAATATCTATCTCTCAAATGCTATATTTATCCATATTCTGCACATCCCCAATTTTCAACGACGAAGAAATTTTTGTGAGAATAGAATTTTAAATGCAAGGCCCAAACGTACAATGAAACATAGTCCAAATTCATTGCTTACCGAAAATCGTCCTATTAACTGAAACATTTATTACTTAACCTGAGAAGCAAATATTTTAAACATTCTGTAGATAATAAAGAAGACTTAAATAATGTTTCAAGAATAAATGTTACTTGAAAGACGTAGAATGCTTAATGAAAGTACAAACCACGTAAGTACGAATTTCCCTCCAAATTTCTATGTAGAACTCCAAGTTCACTCAAACTATATACATGTCTCATCCTCTTGAGTTCTTTTAATATAATATTAAAAAACTTTCAGTAGCGTTAATTTACAGATACTTGCAACTGTTCCAGTCGTAGATCTACATTAAAGATGAGAGTTTAATAAATATTAGAACAGTCGTTAAATGAAGCCAACTTATTAGGGCAACAACGTTTCCATACTGATGAGCTCACGAAACTTCCTGCTTACACAATGTTTGAGTCACTTTGCTTGTTATAGCAGCTTGTAACTCGCTATTTCTACTACTGGTAGGGTAACCTTTCATCAGCATTCAACTTGTACTAAAAAAATATATCCCAAAATGTTCTTAACAGGAACTTGCCATTGAGCAAGATTTTGAAATGCTCCATGAATAACCAGTTCTTCCACAGATAGTAATATGAACGAACCTATTGAGCCCCTAGCCTTTGACGACGAAATGAAAATGCATACCGATAAATGTCGAAGGGAAAATTCTTTAGGTGTTTGTGATGTAAATGAATTTTGTACTAGATATGTACTATTTCTTTCTAACTATTTTTTGGCCTCATTCTCGAGTAACCACCTTTAATTGACTCCCGAAATACGAGATGGTGGTCCGGCGGCTTCTGACGTATGAACTTTTTTGATACGGTACTTTAATAAAGGTATCTTACTATTTACTTTTTAACTGTTCTAGCTGCTATAAAAAGCTACATACCACATAATCCAAAATCATCATCACCATGTCACATTCCAGTACTAGAAGCCTGTTACTGCCTCCCTCCATCCATTAATTGATCTTACATGTATTCGTTTTCCTCTGGATATGTAATGCAGAAATTGCCCGTTTTTTTGGTTTTGTCCATACTTTTCACTTGTTAAAACCACTTTTCCCTCTACTGGTGAATATTTTCAATTACCAGAATTACTTTCAACTTATCTGTTTTTTATTATTATTATTGACACGATGTAGCATTGCATGTACGACAGTTTTTCTCAGGATATTCATTTCCACCACAGTAAGTCGTTATCCGTCGTATTCCTTTTGTCCAGGCTTCTGAGCCTTAAGTAAGAATTGGTCTTGCCATGAATTTATATGTCTTAATTTTAAAGCCTTTGAATTTTATTTGGATTAAAGACTTAGTTGATTTTCCTCATTGCCCTGTTTTAATATAATATTTTGAAATGTATGTCTATTTCTTTCCATAAAATTCGTAACTTAGGCAATACTAGTTTGACCATTGTACCATCGTCTATCAACGACAACCATTCCTCGCCTAATGAAATAAACAGTTTTCTTTCACAGGTAGTATAAAGTTTCTGTTGTTTGTTAAATACTACTGATAAGTGACTTTGGGTCTTAAGCGTTAATACTTCGTTCTTTCGCTGCAAAGAACGCTAATGTGGCATTAGAAACACATTTTTAAGTAATATTTTTCTGTTAATTTGTGAATTTTCGTTTTTAGCATACTAATTCTTCTAGATACCTCTCCGTCCATTTTCTTTAAACGCTCCCTTAACCAAATAATACACTTATTTATTTATTATAACATTGATTTCCTTTAGTATGTATTTCATAATACATGAAACATTCATCTATACATAGAAGGAATAGTTCAACCCATTTAATTCATTATTACAATTATATATGTCGTAATTAATTGCATACAGATAAATACTACCCGTTTAGGCGTAAACAGTGTTAGGTAACCAATTTTACTCCCATTTATTTTAAACATAAATAATATTCTTACACATCATTATGTGGTAACAAAAACATTACGTTTATTTTCCTTAAAAGATTCTTTAATTAAAGGAACTATTTCCATTCAAACAACATAACGCTGTAAAATTTTTGCTGAACTTCAAGATCTTCGTTTTTCTTTAGTTTGTATTTATTGATAATACATATCTCAGAATTTTTTTATGCCTTTCATGATTTTCTTTAGGTTTTTACTATAAGCACAAACGAATATCTCACCATCAAATTACACCACTTTTGATAAAAAAAATTCGGTTCATATTTCATGCAAAAGTTTTTTGTTCATGTCTTCGTAAGTTTCTTCGACATGCAAGTTATTTGTTGATAATAATAGAATGTTTTATTATATTACTGATATAACTTGTATGCAGAGCACAGATAATTCAGAACAGGTATTTTAGGCATGATTTCTGGGAAATCTAAAACAGTTTGCCTCAGCTTTGAAAACCAGAAAGTTATTTCTATTAACAAATTCCTAGAAATATATTTTCGTTTTTATAATGTTGATTCTAAGCCTAGATCGCTTTCTTTACTATTTCAGAAAAGAAGTGAATTTCCCTGCATTATCTCAAATTAGCAAGGATTTGTTTTGTTCATGTGTAGCTCACTCCGTGGTTCAGAGTTCACGGACCAGGTTATAGGAATTTAGTTTTACTTTTTTCCGATACTTACTTTTTTATATTTGCATTCCATTTACCACTTCCTCAATAATTCACACCCGGAAATTCGAATGAGTAAATAAATTATTTCCAAAATATTTTATTAATTACTAAAAACCTAAAATGTATTCGCCTTGTATTCAGTTGTTTTTTTTTATCGTTCATCATTACCTTTATTTATAGCGAGCTTCTGCCTTGCTTCATTTTTACGTCCATCTATCTTTTATCTTCAGAAGGGCGCTGGCAAGTAGTGGATATCTTGCTAGAGAAATAGCTGCTTAGTCACCACAGTCTCCTCTGTAATAACAGGGTGGATGATCCGAATGTAAAAAATTAATAGGAGAAATACATATTATACAGAAGATGACCATAAATTGAAACTTGATTTAGAAAATAAGGAATTGGGAATATTTTAATTTGTAGGTTAGGTAAATATATTACCGAATAAACTGAGGAAAGTAGTGAAGAATGTATTTCAAAGAGTGAACATATTTATTGTACGAATTCACATGCAACATAAGTATATGTAAAGTGAAATTGCAGTTGGTATTTAAGATTCTTCATAACCAGCTGTAAATCTATACACTGTATCTGTCGTCGACAGTTCTTTTGCACAACTAATAGAAAGCCTACAGTGATGAGCAAGGTATCAGTTTATAGGATTTTTACCGACTTCTGACAGTTTACATTATGTACAGCTGCACTTATATATAACTGCCAGCCAAGAGCGGAGGGAACGGCACATTGAGGGACAGTCCAACTGTTGTTCAGAACTTAAATTAAAAGTGGGTACGCGTAAGAACGCGACAAGCTATACAACAACTAACTGCACAACTCATGCAGCCAGCAAGACGTACAAATATTTATTTATTAACGCCGGTAATGATCCACGAATGGATAGGTGGTGATGGTGAGCGCTCTTCTTACTGATACATGTATCTAAACGTAATGAATTTGGTCTGATCCATTTCCATTTGCTATCGTTTCTTCTGGGTGCGATCCTAGATACATCTTCCTATGATTCCACCATTTCCGTCTGGGAGTAACACTTTGCATTTCCGCCAGTGTACGAACGAGCTCCCCGCTTTTGCTATAGTGAGGTTGTTCCTGTCAGCAGGATGGGCATGCAGTTGCCAGCGGCGTGGCAGGGCATGCCGGGGCAGCCGCAGATCCCAGCGGCGGCTCAGCAGATGGCAGCAGCGGCGCAAGGGGCAGCCATGCAGCAGCCAGGCGGCATGATGGCCTACCCCATGCAACAGTTCCAGGTACGATAAAACACTACACGGCGCCCCGCATGCTCCGACCACCAGCACGAGGGGACGGCTTGACTTACCATTCCCACTACGAACGACTGTTCGCTCCATCATTCACTGATCGGTAGATGTCAGAAACGACTGACGGATTGAGGGCAGGCACACCGAAACAGATATATAAAAGATCCTTTCGGGCTTCTAGCCGCATCAAATTCGCATCTTCTGGCGACGTTTCTGAAGCTTGGACTGATTCCATTGTCATGCACTCAAAATTACTTAAAACAGCTGCACGGGGTCCCTTATATGCAGCTCGCAGCTAGGAGCATAGCGGAGGGCGCGTTGAGGGGCAGTGCAACTGCGCTCTGTTCGCCTGGTGACGTCATGTTTGAATCCCACTATGCTGCACCATGTTAGGGTATAGTGCGGCTGAAACATGACATCATCAGGTGAGCGGTACCCTGTTTGACTGCCCCACCACGCGCCCTCCCCTCCGCTTACGGCTGCCAGCTGTATATATATATATATATATATAGCAGACTATCATGAAGACGTCTTCAGAGAGCGGAGACTTCACAGTGGAAGCATTTCTGGATTCCAAAACGTCGCCAGACTTTGCGAATCTTAGGCAGCTAGAAGACTGAGAAGATTTTCTACAGTGTGGCCACCGCGAAAGCGTATATAGTTACAAAACAGATAGTTGTAATGCTGTGCACATACTGTTAAGAAATATGCTACAGTAACACTAATGCTGCGTATTATATTAAATTACCACTAAAAACTAAACAGAAATTAATCGAAAACTTTAATATAAGCTGAGTGTGCGAGGGAGGTTAGTTCTAGTATGCAGTAGGCTGTTAGGTTTACAAACAAGGAGCAAAAAGTATTTTACAATACACAAATGTATAGAATTATCCTTTGACTTAACATAGGCCTCACATCCTGTTCCCTTATAATTACAAATTTAATACGCGGTAAGTATTATTTTGGTCTCCATCAAAAGTTTTTATGGTAGCCTAGCGAATCTGGAATGATTTACACATTACAAGTAGAAATCTCAAACAAACTGAAAATATTTTTTAAAAAAACTATTGGCTGAAATCCATAACTGCAGGTTTCTTAAATCAGAAGACAGGTAAGTAATAATTTGCACTATGGGTAAATAAAAGTTACGAAATTCCGTGACTGAGTGTAACGACCATTATGCATAAAACGTATGTATTTATTGTGTGTAATGAAACATTTGAATCTCATTGCTTGTTGCCTCAACAGCCTACTGTATTTTAGGAAATGAAATACGGAATACTCACTCAGTAACCTACTGATCCCAATCGCCACTTTGTAATGTCTTGCAAACAAATGAAATAATGGCAGAAATGTACCCTACCTCATAAATAGGAATATTTTCGGTTGTAGTAATTTCATTGATAGGTGTGATTTCGGTTGAATTGCATATCCATTAACTAAATTCTCATCCTGCTGATATCAACTTTTCCGCCCTTCTATCGAGTTTCGATTCCCAGCCAACGTTAGGTAATGTTATTCCTATCATATTAACTAACGAAACAAACAGGATTTCGGAACGTTTCCTCGCCCAGACGATTCATAATGTTGTAACTTAGATATTTGTCATTCAATTGCTTCGGCAACTACCATGGACTAATGACATCCCACTTTTCACGTTATTTGATTTCTGTATGACAAGTAAACCATAGTAATTCAGACAATCTACAATTTTGTTTCGCTCAACATTTGATTGGTTTTGTTGAATAAAGTTTCTTAGAATAATTGTTTGCCGTTTCCAAAGAAAACATTCATACATACGTTAATATATGCCGAAATTTTCACAGTACACAAAACACATTAGCATTAAGATAATTTTCTTCGATATATATCACCTTTAGTTATAAACTATGATATCTTGCATAGTTGACAATTTAGACAGAAGGGTTGGGTTTACGAAGCAATTATTTTTCTTCTTATCTTTAGCGAAACATTATGACGTCAGCACTCACTACCCTACAAATCAATAAAATCTCTGAACTAGCTCATCTATCACAAATACCCTCTCGCCATTACAATATATATATATATTCTTTCACTTTTATTTTGTTACATCCCGACAACAGTAACACAGTATTGCATAAAGAAAGTTGAAAGTAACATACGTACAGTGTGGAGCGAACCAATGTAAACTGCATTATTCCAGAATACAACATGAGTTCTGAAGAAAAAGTTGCTTCAATTTTTAACATATCTACTATTTTTCTATTTTAAATTTTATGTGAAGCTACGCATGTTTAGAACTCACGGAGGATATACATATATATATGTGCTTGCAAAAGAATGTACGCCGTAGTAGGCAGTGCCATACTTTTCGTCGTTGTTGTTCTTAGTTACACATGCATGCCTTGGTTAATTGACATTTTGCCTTCCGTAGAGTTTTATATTTATATGTTTCGTATGGGAATTTCAACAGGTATAAGCCCAAGCATAATACAAAACAATATCGTATTTGACACGATGTATGTTGTGGAGCCTAAGTAACAAGGAAATAGTTTATTTTAATTACATAATATCTCGCGTTTAAGTACAGATAATATTAGTAACATACGGTGCAAAATTTATTCGATATATTACAAGTATGGTTATCACTATATTGTTAACATATTGATTTCTTTTATAAATAATTTATTTAAGATGTTTTCAAATAATATAGTTCCCGAGAATTGAATATAGGACCATACTGGCTAATAGTAAAATTTTATTTGTTTTGACAGTTAATATGTTCTCTGATTCATACTTATATTATAATCGCACCAAAAGTAATTTTGTCTCTTTCAAATTACTGAAAAGTACGTGATATCACTTTTAATTACAGCTCATTAATAATTTTCTGATTCAGATTCACTGTATAGAATTTAATAACAAAGTATTTTTTTTTACACTAAACTGAAATTAAAATATCGTAGATTATTTATGGATCTTTTCAGAGGTCCATAATATTTAATTGATGCATTTTGAAGTTGTTTTATGCATTGCCTATCTTATTAATGACTCTTAAAAACTTTTTATGGTATGATGTGATGTGTGAGTGTGTTTGAGATGCATGCCTCCTATTTTTGCTCCTTGCTATTTTTTTGATTGTTTCTATACCTCTTTTGAAGAACCTCTTTCTTAACATCTTGCATGTTGTTTATTAATTCGCATGGGACTTGCGTAACAGTAGTAACGTGAAGAACATGTTACGATCACTAGGAATTTTGTTTAAAAATATATAACAGTTCTATAATTTGCAAAGAAAAATTCAGTAAATTTTTTTTAAAAAAAAGTCTGGTTGAAAAGATAATAAAAAGTAATCGTACTGCTGTTCAGAATCTGTAAAATCTTTAACTACAAACAATTGCTCTTGATTAAAATCTTAAATTTTAACGGAATATAAAATCTGAATCTTTCACCTTGAAACTAACTTGGAATTCCGAGAGAATAGTTTTGTTAGCAGAAAGTTAAATAAAAAGAGACTGGCCTCACTAAAGCGGGTTGTTGTGTCTTTCTTTCAGGCACAGTGATATGCATATGATACAGTAGCTGGGCAGTGAACCACGGCTGCCAAGCCGCGATCGTTAATCCAAGTGATAACTCAACCTTGCATGAGTAACAGATATACGTAACTACTGAACCACCTGCACCACCAATACGCCAGGCCTGCAACCTGTTATATTTAATTAATTGTAATTTTAGTAGATAGCCCACGGCTAGCTGTACCCAATTCTGTAAACAGAGATAATGGTCTAACTAACCAGAGAGTCAACACTAGCTAGCAAAAACCGTTCGGTGGTGTGCGACTACTTCTCGCCCGCTTCGTCGCAACCACACTCATACAAATCCATCCAATTTTCTCAACAGTTGATGAAAAGAAAAAATATTTATGTTTGTTCCAAAGAGCATTTAAACATAAAGCCTTACAGTCGATGGTGGTTTCGGAGCCAAGCGCCCGTGCAGCCACGTTCCGATCTATCATCGAACAAGGTTGTGCAAGCAGCCATACTTGATTCGTTCTCTGTTTGTGCTCTCTCGAACTGCGAACCAAACAATAACTGCGCTTTTGTTTCAGCGATACTTTTGATACCTTATAATGATGTTCTCAGCTCTTGTTATTCCTGGGCTGTCTCGTAGTCTTTAAAACACTGTTTCTACTGTACGTAAATTTATCTTTTCCGTTAACAATTCTGGCTGACGTACAATATACCGAATGTATAATGTACCGAAGCAATCCAAATTTAAGCTCGCCACCTATCCACGGATTTTGTACTGTATACTTAATCGAGAACGGGCAAAGTAGAATTCAACGTTATTTTTGTACACATTTTGTAAAGTTCATGTAGATCGATGCAAACAAATGTAAAAGATGCACGAAGAATTTCTTACATTGACGGACTGCTGATGCTGCTACAGAATTTCTGAAATAAACTTGTAAAAAATGATTTTATGTGTCTCAAGAAAACAAAGAAGCACAGTTATTGTTAGTTCTCCGACACATATTTTATTAAACGTTTTTCATAACGATCACAGTAGAAGGAGTCAAATATGGCCGCCAAAATCAGGCAATTTACGGAAACTATATATTTATTGAAGTGAAAACACTAGATTTCTTAGAAGACTCTAACATTTTGTACTACCCTTCGATATTAGATTTTTTTAACCTAGTGGTAATAAGGGTGTGAATTTATTATCATGTTAGCAAATGGACATTTCACACAGGAAGTGCATATGATTCTGCCTACAAGAAAAGGCACAAAACCATTGCCTGTGCTTAACCTCATCAGGGAAGAAATATTTTACTCAGACAAGTAGGTTACTATGGTCGAATTTTCTACTGCATTACAGATCCCTTTCTTTTTGGTTGGCCCTCCAGTGTGGTATGAATGTGGAAACATTTGAAAATCCAAAGATTCATATCTTCCCCCACTTCACCTTCACCCAATGATTTCAACAAATTCATTATCCATTCTTTATTTTTGAAACTCACGCAAACATTGTAATAGTTTCTTGCAAATTTTTCAAAGAGAAATATAAGCTTTAAAATTTTCGCTGAAGCTTACGGTTTACTATAAATAGTGTACTTAGCATACTGATAAACAAAGACTGACAATTTACGCACCCTAACAAAAGTCCGGAATTTTCTTTTTTTTCACAACCGTAAATGAGAATAAATTTGCCTCCAAGCACGGCAAATAGATCTGTAGGTGCCACAACGAAATCATAGCTGCTCCATTATCCTTATTCTATAATCACCTCTTTCTTATTTTAATTTTACCACACGTCACAGTTACCAGACGAAATCTGTTATCGAGGAAACTTGCCCTCAGAGCACCCGGGACGTGTACGAATGGTCATTTGTATTCAGTATTTCTCAATGACGCTTTCTGAGGGCATCCGCTGCGTGATGTGTGATTATTAACGTTACGACAGCTACCATCAGTGCACTCATGGCAAGCGTTTAAGGCAATGAAAGTCACGGCGTAAAAAGCCACCGCTCTCGCAGTGGAATCTTTATTTTTCGCACTTCACGCAGTTGGTGCTCAGAGAAAGCGTGATGGACGCACGTTCCCTGGGGATTGAGGGCGTTACTGGGTAACAGTCTGCACGGCTCCCTTCCACTCCCGACCCGATCCATCCCATTCCCGGTGTGTCTGGTGCTAGCCGCCTGGTTCGTTGTTAGCTCAAGTGCTGTTTGTTTTGCGGACCCCGGCAGTTGGCAGACGACGACTGGCTCGCTCCCAGTCTCCTAGTCTGATGGTAAGGAAGGCCAGGCACAGCGAGCGTCTCGACCGCCGCCAACCCAAACTCTTGCATGTTAACTCTTCACTTCACTTTCCGTTCTGTTCTCAACGACAACAGCTACTACTACAGCAGCAGCAGCTACAACAACAGCATTGATTTAGATTTTATAAAAAAGCAAAAACATCGGGAAAGAGGAGTCACAAAGTACTCTGTGCACGTTATTTTCCGGCAGGAAGTTATGAGGTGTTGGGGCAAAAGTCAGTAAATCAGTATATTGCCCGAAAAACCTCATAATATTGAAGATGATTGTATATATAGAGCACATACTCGCAGTAATCATTTGGACCGTGAATATAAAATACTGAGTGAAAAACAAGTTTGTCATATATGGAGCACTATATAGATATTATCTAGGGATATTAAAAAAAAAAAAAAAAATATGATGAATATGACTTGTGTGAAAATGTAAAAAATTAAAATTGGGTTGGGGCTTATTTTCATAGTACTAAAAAGTGTGGATAACATGGTTCATGTGTACTTGTTAAATGGTAAAAAAAAAATATAAGGGTGCATCCCTTCTAATATGTACAAAGTTCAGTGTAGCTAGCAGAGACAAGGTACCCTATGTAGATAGTAGATATTCACACCTTAGTACATAAAACAGTGCAAGTGTCAGGAGGAACTAAGGTTCTCTCCAAAGTTTGGTTATCGGTGATAAAATAAAAAGAGGAAAATACCAAAAATAGAAATGAGGTAACCATGCTAGTTACTAGTAGTCTAGATTTTAAATGTAGTGTTGATAACTAGGAATATGTAACCCAATGTTATAATTGTATCCGCCAAGACAGCCAGAATAATCGCATAGTGCATTAGCTGAGGTGTCAGATCCAAAGTGCATCGAGGGAATTTTATATATATATAAGAAAGATAACCACTGAAATTACAATATATATTATATAACATGAAAGACGGACTGTAGGAATAAATGTAGTTGAAAAATTAGTGTTGTTTTAGAATGCCATTTAAGAAATCGGCATAGTGAAAACATAGTGCTAGTGTACGTAGCTTTTGGAATGGTTTGTATATACGTGAGGATAGCGTTGTTAATTCCCTCTGCTTGTTTCAGATATGACACCTCAGTGACACAGTATACTGTAGTAGAACGTAACAAGTTGTATGTTAATGTCCTTCCCTTATCTTCCCTCTCCCTTTTTTGTGTTTGCCGCTGCAAAACATTTGATTCAGTGCCTTGCGATCACACAGTGACATGAAACTCTTCCGGTATAAACAAATCAGATTCTCAAGTCAGCAGACAGGTAAAATAATTAAATCAAGTCAAGTAGAGTTGAAAAAAACCTAATAAATCTCAGCCATTTGCTTTTTATAGTACGTTTTATTACAATTTATTTCGATGTCATACTACCGCAGGGCACTGGTAAATGTTTTAGCAGTTTCTGCTTCCTCTGACACCACCAATGTCATCAAATCAGCCACTGGGCTTGTGCAAATCATATACGAAATGTTACATAATTTTAGACATGGCAATCCATTGGGGTGAACAAAAAAAAAACAGGTATAATCAGCATCACGTTATCACTAAATGCATGTTGTTAGCCAGTACGAAAGTACTTAACCGTACTTTCGTACAACAATGCACTACTCAAAAGTGAGATTGGCTTCCAAACTCACATACATAAGAAAGTATTAATGTAACTGGAAATATTTTGACTTGTGAATGGAAGTGATTCATAGTTTAAATGACAAAACAAGCACAGCATTCATATAATTTTATATAAAAGTGTAATTAGAATATAGCAAGGTTTGCTGTTTCTTATTTTTAAAAGAAATTCGAAGGGAGAATTATTACTACACGCATTATTGCAAGTGATGTTTTCATTCAATTTTGAAATTTTAAGAAAAGATATATAAAGAATTTAATTTACTATCAAATCCTAATTAGTTACACAATGATAGATTTATAAATACTAACTTTATTGCAAGTTAAAAATGCAAAGCTCCAATTTGATATATTTGCAAATATTTTGTAATAATTAGTTTTTCATTTTGTACAAAGTGACTATTTTTGTTAAATATTTAAATCAAATAATCTTAAGAGTTTTAGGAAAGGAAATATACATGAACACTACAAATATTTGCAAGACATTAAATGGAGAGTTAGAAGATTTTGAATTATTTTATAAAGATATTCAGCAGATGTTGCCCTGTGCCCATAGTGGTGTTATTTACGGTCTCCTCCCTTATACCTTCCTCCCTACTCCCCTAAGATGTTGTTCGGTACTGCCCGATTGTTTCTTGCAGTTGATGCCATTTTGTTTTCAAAATGTTGGTGTTAGTGTTAAGTTGCTTAATATGTATCATTAAATACACTGCAATTTTTGAAAAGAGAGAATTGCTTATATCAAGAAAAGTTATCAATTTAAAATAGCCTAAACGTGGTGCCATGAATGGTGGAGAATATTTTGTACTCTGTGAATGGAAGTGAAGTGTTTTGATACAAGATTTAACGAAAAACCAAAAAAAAATCTGATAAGTATTAATATTGGAAATTGGTTTATTTGACATAATGACATGTCACTGAGATTGTAATTTGCACTCTAGATGTAGTTGCACTCAAAATAGCAAATGTGTGTGTGTGTGTAATTGTTTCCTTTGTGATGGAAGGAAGCCACGTGGATGTAAATAAACGTGAAAATATGTGAAAAATCCCCCTTGTGTATTTCCTGCAGGTAAATAGGCAAAAAACGATACACAGCTAGACAGATGACTAACAAACTTAAATAAACCGTTATCAATTGAAATTGCAACGAAATATAATGTAAGCCATCGAGCTGTGAGTGTCGCAAGCTGTAGTGTATTATTAAAAGCATGTTCATTGATAATGTGAAAGCACTGTAATTTATTTTTGTGGGGGGAGGGAGGGAAAATGAGCTTCCAGTCATAAGCACGATTCTCTATATTTTTGGTACAGTGTATTCCAAGAGAAGGATTGGAAGTACTCAATATCGAAATCAAAATCTCCGCGTTGTACATCCCGACGGTTATACGATGAACTTCCAGATATTTTATTGAACGAAAAATAAGAAACAAAATCACTGGCTTATGAGCTCAACTCATCGAAATTTGCACCCTACTGGAAAGTATTTGAAGACCCACATATACTTTTCTCAAGCTTGTTTTGTGGTTCTAAGTCGGTGGCCAGCTGAAGCCTTGAGTTCACCCCGCTTTCCTCTGGCAGAGTTCTCGCCAGAAGCAACAAGTTTTCTAATAAGGTGATTAATCATATCAAGAGTGTGTTTGTAACTTTTTTTAGGCGCTCTCGGTAAATGAAAACTTTTGTGTGGTAGTTGGGTTGAGCAGTGTGCAAAGACGCGTGTGTAGCTGACTACTTTGCGGGGGAACTCCATCCAGCGCGGTAGACTTCGCGGTGGGACAGTCTAGCAAATGAGATCAAAACCCATAACCTCACCCTCCTCACACACTCACACCCTACTGAGTATAGCAGGTGTTTTATACCAGAAACAAATTTGCATGTAATCCCAAATAATTTGGGCGAGAAAAAAACTGGTATGTTAAATATAACCTAAAAAGTGAACCAAAATGTAGATAGCGTGAAACGAATACCTAGATTGGTAGTGGAGAATGGAATTGAGAATAAAGAAAGTTATAATAAAACTTGTTGCCTTTTACCTTTAATTTCCTAAGTACCACATTCCCCGTCTCAGCTGCAAACTATTCAGTTATCAACGTGAAACACTGAGTGTTCTCTTTGAGTGAGACAATCAACATAAACGGAGTGATTGATTCCCTCAGATTATGAACTTTACCTTCATAAGCTTCATTAGTTAAGGCAAGAGTGACTAAAACATTCTATACTCAATTATTTATTTTATTTGTACACATATTGTTTTAAACAAAAAGAACATACTTTCAAAATTACTTACTGAAATATCATCGATAATTTGTTACCAAAGATTCTAATCATTACCGTTTGATTATGATTGTTTCGCTCCAAAATAATAAGAAATAAAGATCAATTTTTATTCCAGAGGAATCTCGTCACTTTCCAGGATCGCCTTGCATAAAGGAAGAAAGTTGGTGGAGGGAGAGGAATTAACAGAGGAATGGGTCACGAATAAAAAAGCCCACCCTGGATCTCTACACATTGCCTATTATATAACAATGCAGCATGTCAAAAATATCGATTGCAGAGAGAGAGCAGCAAAACCGTAGATGTCGCCAGCTGGCATTCATTGTCCGGCTTTTTGTGCGTGCAACGTTCATTTCTGCGCTCCCCTTCCCTATACACCCGTCAACCATAGTCCCTTATTGATTTTATGACCCTTTTTTCCCCGTGACGTGTCCTCGTGTGGCGCCCGCTCATTAGGCAAATTAGTTGGCGTATAATGCGCAGCGGTCTCGTCAGAGGGCTCCACACGTCACAGTCAAGATCGCAGCCGAGCGGACTGTGTACTGCAATTAGGCAACCTTTGACAATAACTCTCACGACTTATTACTGCACACCTAAGCCTGATCATATTGGAATAATTGCATACTAACAGAGGGCGAAAATGTTTTCACCTTTTCTAATGATTAATATGTTTCACCCTTAATGTATATTTTACACTATCATCTCTTAACTTTTTCTCATTTGACTATATCACTTTTCACATTTTCTACAGTATCAACACTAACTCACAATTTCTAATGGCTGGTACTTTAGGTACACCAGTCATTATTTTCGTTCTCTGAAAGTTATAAAATTGGAATTAAATTTGCAGCCTAAGATGAACCAGTGAATAGGCACCATATTTTTCTCTTAGCAAGAAATTGTAGAGATCGGCGAAGATGGGTCAGGATGTCCAAAGCCAAAATTAAATATATATATATTATTATCGAATTACAGATATAATAAAAAATCATTAATAAAAATTTTACACATAAAATTGAGACCGTTCTCGTACTGTAAAAAGCTACAAGCGAGTATACACTATAATCAAAACTTGCTAAGAATCGTGACTATTTCAACTACCAGTAAAAATCTGTTTCTTCCAGAATGTGATAATATTACTTAGTTGTCACGATAATAGTCTATTCACTAAATACGCTTCCACATCGTTGGGTTGCTTTATGGCTTAAGTAGGTGACTGTTTTATGAGGGACATATTATAGATATAGTTTTTAAAGGCACTGTCGTTTGTGCTGATATCAATACTTAACATCCGCATAGATAAATATTAGGCTGATATAAGTCAGTAGTCCGTAAAATTATTTTTGAACATTTTACTGGTCCTCGCGGTAACAAAGGTTGAGAAACGCTGCTTAAGACGATTATCATCATTAAAGTGATTGTAGGATAACAGTTTTATTGCTATTTCATAACTTCATAATTATCCAGGACATTTAAATAAGCAATATCATAAGTTTGCAACAAGTCCTCAATTTCTTTCGAGAATCAATTAACTTCAATATACACACGAATACATTAAATCAGATTTATTACTTTCAGTACTTCAACATATCCTCAAAAGCATCAAAAGCTCATTTAGGTTCACAGCAAATCTTCCTTTATTGGAATAATGGCATGTAAATATATTACCTACCATTTATACCCCCTTCATAACACTGACAAAACAGAGATTCAATACTGATTCAAAATTTCGCTTCGAATGAAAACTGTCGACAATCCTTACGAATTATTTCTTTCTCTAAGTTTTAGCATTGAAAGTAACCAGTTATCAACATAGTTCTGTTTTCTGTTCAGTTCAGGTTCAATATTAAAGACAAAAATACAAATACAAATTAAAAATTTATCAAATAGATATATAACCGCATAGGAAAAATCATACAGAGGACTCTTTTTCATTTATTCACACCTATTGAAAATATTCTAAAACAGCAAGAGATGAGCTCTAAATTACGCTTCTATCAGTATGTGGAACTATGCGCCACAACAGCCTGGGGAAAAGCTGCATTCGTCTCATTTCCGACTCACAAGAGGTAAGTGAATCATTATTACTAACAAGTCCCTAATGTTAATCAGTATTACTACATTCAGTTTAAAATTAAGCTTAGTAGAATCGACAGATACAAATTTCTATTCACTGTGCATTTGATAGGCATCAAGAAGTTGTTTTTAAAGCAAGTAACGTTTAATTTCGTTCACTTTTAGTCTAATAATTGGTTCAGAACATTCATTTATTAGTATTTCTTCACATTTAATGCATTATTCAAGTAGCAGACACTTTTAATTTGTAAAATGCAGCTAGAAGATGAACACAATGATATAATTTCTGCCATAAATTAATTATTTTACAACAAAATGTTTCAGTTAGTCAATATGTCAATACAGCTGAAGAAGATCAGTGTAGTTTTTTTCGTAGGACAAAAACTAAAGCTATAAATATGAATGATCAGTCTCCATTCCACTGTTATACATTTAAGAGATAAGTGTAAGTTTTAGATCTTCTGTTATACAATTTCACAAAGGTGACACATCAGCATTAATGAAACTATATTACATAAAGCTGGTAAATTACGAACCGGAATGTTCCACATCTGTGTATGTTAGATAGCGGAAATGAGAACTGCCTCATTAGAGCTGACTTAGTGTAAGTTATGAAACTGAATAGTGTTTAGTCGCCCCTTGCATTCGGACCATGAAGTTAGTTATCTGGACCACAGCTTATGATTGCCCCCTAGAATCACCGTATATGTTAAACTACACCGCACCGCGGAACATGTTATCAAAACTACTGTGTATAAGCAGACGTAAGGTTCATATAACTTCCTGACACTATTTTATAGGTACTATGATTATTGGAATGTTGTCATGAATTCCACAATTTACTACATACTTTTCAATACGGTGGCAGAAGTGTATCCGTACATCAGTCTCTTAAATAAACAAGAAATATTGATGCGTTTCACTACGTTAGATTCCAGGGCAAAGACAAATACATTAATATGGCTTAAATGCATGAACTCTGTATGATACCACTTACAACTTTCAGTCAGTTCCACATCTAATTTTCATTTGCTTACTTCCGCAATAATACATTTTCCAACGACATTTACTACATAAAAAAATTCTAGCGATCTTCAGAATATTTAGACGTATGTGTAGGGAAATGGAAGAACTTATTGTTCCAAAATCCTGTATAACATAGTCAGGTATTTAACACCACATTAAAAAGTTCGAGCCATTAATAAGTGATATCTAAACGGAACCTGAACAATTAGTAGATTAGTTAACATAAATAACAAAAAATATGTAGTAAATGTAGTAAAAATAACCTTAGAATGTGTTATATCGGAATAATACGTGTGAAAGACGCAAGGATGAATGACTATCACATATACATTAGTAAAAAAACAAGTAGGTGACATATAAATATATTGAGGCTATCGCATGATACGCATACTTTAAAAGAGATTGGATTACGTAGAGGTAAGTTTCAATTCCCACTCTTCAGTTTATTTTTTTTTATTTTTTAAATTTAGTTCTAATATCAATATTTGAATTCTCCAATTCAGTAAGGAACAAATCGACTGCCATTTAGTCAAAACCACGCAGTGTAAACAACAGTTCGATGATACACTGAGTACGATTTCCTTTTATCCTAATTAAACAATAGATAGTCAAAACTGCAACATCATGATGATAACAACCAAATTCGAAAAATGTTACAATACCAAAGTTGTAAAAATGACGTTCAGAATCATTTGTAATCAAAGTAGAGTTTGGATCTTCCTGCAGAACTGTTTCTTCGGCTTTATTTAACCATAAATGGTAAATGCTGAAGGGGCAGCTTTCAGTAGGTGACCCGCCTGGAGAACTTGCAGCCCACAGAAGAAGCATTGCTGTAAAGAAGACCTGAATGTTCCTGACAATCACTTTACAGCTATCTTAATAATGGATTTGTTATAGTGAAATACAGCGCTTAGACCATAGTGTTGAAAGTGTATGACTTCGATCAATATTAAATTCGCTGTTGAGGTTTCCCTCAGTTCCGAACAGTGAATTTTGCCTCTCGACGTCTCACAATTGGCAAATATAACGCACTGGAATTCTTGTTACGCGTTAGAGGTGATCATTGCAATTCGATAACACGATGTTTTGGAAATTAGCATTTAGTCGTAATTCTGCAATCAAAAGGGTTGTAAGTTCAAAGAAATTTACTTATACGCAAACAGTAGAGAAGTAGACAACTTTCAATAGTGGAAATAAATACTACCTATTAGTCTAAGTGTTCCACAGATGTTAAAAATTTCGATTAAAATTAGTTTTTCTTTTCCCCAAATCACTCCAGGTGAACGTCGGGATCGTTCCTTCAAAAGACCACGGTCGAATACCTTCCCGTTCCTTGCCCCAAGTCCTTTCTCGCCTCTAATGACCTCGACGTCGATGAGGCATAAAACAATAACAAAAAAAAATCTTGTTCTTCATGGAGGAGATGTCTCTCATAGCGTCATCACAATTCTTAACAACTTCCATTTCATGATTCACCTCCTCTATACCTCAGTACATACAGTATAAGATAGTTATGCACTGTTCAGATACTCCGTTTCTGTTTGCATTTCCAAACATTTTCTGACCATATTGTGGACCACGAATCCGATATCCATTAAACCTTGTATTCATTAAGTGAAAGATTAAAAACAGAAAATATTTCAGATATAACTCAAAAAACTTGGTTTTCTGCAAGCAGTAGAAAAAATAACAACTTAATTGTTCAATGAAAGCTTCACGGCTGTTCAGCCGGATAGTGTCATGAAAACACAACGTCTCAACAGTTGGCTCTGCTGTCTTCATCAGCTGATGTAAGTTTCAAGTGTTGTAAGCCAGTCTAAGCGGTGGCTTCTAGCTTACAACACCTGCAAGCTCCCCGCACCTGATGAAGACTACACAGCCAGCTGTCGAAACGTTGTGTTTTCATGACGCTATCCGGCTGAACATCCGTGAAGCTTTCATTGAATTTGTACATCGGGAAAGTCTCCAATCACACATTAGTTTAATTGTTGATTATTCTTGTTCTTTGGTTCAAATTTTAGGTGAGAGATATGTACATTCTCATTAAAAATCATACAGTGATAGACATGCATTAAGATGAATAAATGAAGATGTTAGATTCATAGACGTTTATATTATAGCTGCTTTTGTTAATAATTCGTTAATCGTATCTGACAATTCAACTCAAGTGATATCGAAGAAGGACACTCCTGCTGATGTAACTCGTGTGGTAAGTAGTTGTCTTGAGCTTCAAATCTTCGTGGCTTAAAACGGTTGTATTGTAATAAATAATTTAAAATAGATTAACTTATTACACTTTTGTGTGATTTGCTGGTTCAGTGATTCAGGTTCTTGACAATTCTAATCCCGGCCATGGTTGGAATTTTTATTTGCCCTCATCAGTTGACCGTCACATGTAAAAACTTGAATTAAACTAAGACTCTTGGTAAAGGAGATATCACGTAAAAACGAAGAAACCATTTAGGATTACGACTTTTCACTTTTCAAGGTATATCACAAACAAATTATAAACAAAATAATAGTGCATATAAAATAATTAAATAGTAGGATAAGTGAATAATACTATCATTGAAGTAAAGACTCTTCTCAGACTGACTAGTATGAGTATCTGATCTAATTGTTTTTACTGAACGATGGCATTTCAGTTCAAATGAGAATAAAAGAAATTTGACGTTAGCTGTCGTTACATTACCGATTCACAGTCCAGCAGCTTCGATGGTGAAAAACTCTGGAATAGTGCCATCCATATAGCGCAGTGTTAATATGGTTCACAGTCTACTGCAAAATTCAACACTGAGCTATTTGAAATGCACTTTTAAACCTCCTCGTTGCATTGGTATAATTATTTTCATAAAAGAAACAATTCGTAACTTCTTGTAGATTACAGATAAAAAAATACCCAGGTTAATTTCATAAATAAATTGCCTATTAGATAGTTCAAAAGTAATGATAGTACATCTTTCCTTATTTACTAGCTTATGGGTCTTAAAATTATAACAAACACAAAAAATAAATAAAAAGTAAACAAAGGATAACAAAAAAGAACAGGTCTCAATTAAAAATTTAGCTGCGCAACTGCATATACCAAATTATCTACACACAAGGACACAATGCATTCAAAGTCACAAATTCCAATGCCACCTGGACATTGTTTATCTGGTTTTAACTAGTGAATCTTATACTCACTTTTTAGGCGCCAACTTTTAATCCTTGCGTGCTGTCATATCATTTAGACTTCCGCCAATTCTTTCTTGATATGGGGCACCGCGATATCGTTGATCATGGGCTTGCGATATCACTGCTTAGCTCTATGACGAAGTGATAAGCTAGCAAGGCAATATCACTTCTCAACAACATTTTACAGACGAAATTGTGTTATAATTCGGCATATATGACCTGCTTTGGCGTGGCAAGAATTGTACTATACCTGACATGAATACTCAGCTGCAGAACAAAGCTAAGAGTAGACATCTTCAATAAGTCCGACGTGTCGTACCAGTCAACTTCCGTCCAGTGCTGCTCCTATCAGCCACATTAACAACGGTGATCGATGAATGATGTTTGTAAGAGCACGGTCTATAGTAACTACGAGTTATTTTGGCGTATAGAATGTTCCAATGGAATTCCTTCCTGTGTGACCCCCAGAGTCAGAGAATCTTGGTTCTTGATGTGAAAACATTGGTCTGCGATTTAAATCGATTTGCATTCATTTCGTTCGTGTCAAGAGGTTCTGGCAGCTTCTGTTCAAACATTTCACAAATGCACTCTTAGGTATTCACTTTACCATCATTGCAATTAATGAATCTTTCCTATGGGAATTGATTCATTGTTAATACGAGTAATGATTAACAATAACTTCCCTAAGACAGTCCGGTTTTGAAGTCTATTGTATGACACAGGTAATACGGTAACCCTTCGTGATATTATAGACTTTCTCTAAGAGAAGACGATGATACTAATATAATATTTAATTTAGTTGCAATGGAGCACATGCTCGGGTTGCAAATTCCCTACACACGCATCTACCCCCTTTCCTGCACCCACCTACATTTGTCCTCTGAAAATTTTAGCTTTAAATTCTATCAACGTTTTTGGTAAATTATTCATCATTTCTCTTGGTAACTCATTCCAATCCCTGACACCCTTACCCAAAAAAGAGAATCTTTCTACACCCTTGTGCTGAAATCGGGTGCCAGCTTGTGGTCATGGTCATCTTTTTCTTTCCGTGCTTACTTTTTAATTCTTACACCAATATCTTTGCATCCCTCATCACCAATATACGACTTGCCACTCCCATGACCCTCTTCACCATCCTCCTGCATTGAATGAATCCCATTCCAGCTCTTTTATCATATCTGTTACTGACTGAATTCTGCGGTAATTTCCAGAAACAAATCTACCACCCCTTTTTTGCACCCTCTCCAACTCCTGTATTTGATACTCAAAATGTGGATCCCATACTACGCTACCACATTCAAGCAATGGTCTGACCAAAGTTTCGTAACCCAATTCCTTTACTTCTCTCGTTACTTTCTCCAACAAGTACAGAATTCTGAAACCGTTTCCTACTACCCGATAAATGTTTCCTGCCAAGTTAAGCTTGTTATCAAATGTAATGCCAAGATATTTCCATTTCAAGTCTTCAACAAGCAATTTTTCCCCACCTTATAATATTAATCGACCATTTTTATTTTATTTGTGTATCTGATAAACTGACTCTTCTTTTAATTTATCTTCATCCCATGTTTACCAATCCATCTAGATATCCCGTCCAGATCACCCTGCAGCTGTTTACAGTCCTCTACCGTTTTGATCCTTTTATATAGCATTATATCATCTGAAAACAATCTAATTACAGATAGTAAACAATCAACACAATTATTCATTAGAATAATGAACAGCAATTGTCCCAATACGCTACCCTGTGGCACTCCCATTTTTACTTCCACTTCATTTGATACTGCATTTCCTACCCTAAATTTCTGTTTTCTACATTTTAAAAATTCTTCTACCTACAAAATCATTTTCTCATTCACTCCAATATTTTTTACCTTATTTACTATCATTTTATGGCTCACTCTGTCAAAAGCCTTTGAAATATCTAGTGCTACACAATCAATTTGGCCTCCCTTGTCCATTTCATACAAAATATGTTGCATATACCCCACCAACTGAGATTCGCATGAATATAATTGCCTAAAGCCATGTTGTCTACTTGAAAACCACTTACGCTCCTCACATATATTTCTGATGTGGTTGCATAACAATCTCTCCATAAATTTACCTGCTACTGATGTCAAACTGATCGGTCTGTAATTTTCGATTCTATTCTCACTTATCCTTTATGTACCGACACTACTATCGCACTTTTCCAGTCCTGTGGGAAGCAGCAAGTATCCAGACTCAATTTAAATAATATTTCAAAATAAGGTACAATGTCACATCCGGCTATCGTTAAGATATCTGTAGTAATATTACCTACACCATCCATCCCCTTTATGTTTTTTCAGTTTTATTATTTCCTTCATGATATATTCAGGATAAATTTCGAATATTTTGATCTGTTCATTTCAAATTGTGTTGTTAATCTCGTGTTCCGAGTTAGACCCTCCTGTTTCTGATTCATTGTCCCTAATGCTCTCAATAAATCAGTTACTTAAAACCTCTGCCTTTTTCAAATCCTCAGTGACTTCTTCTCCATCCTTATCTATATGCGTCTCAACACCCTCCCTTCCCTTCAGTTTTCTAACATAGCCATAGAAATTTCTAGATGCATCAGTGAATGGTCCCCCTGCACTGACAATACTATTCATAAAGCCATCTTTATCCACCTTATTAGCTATTATTATGTCTTTGTTTAGTTGTTTTAAATATTCCCTACTACCCTGCTGTCTCTTAACTCGGTTATGTTCTATTCTTACCAACCTCTTTAACCTCCTCACCTCCCTAATATAGTTCACAGGTTCTCTACTTCTCTTTATTTTATGTTTTAGAATAAATATTTATTCCCCCTTTTCTTATTATCTTCTTGAACTCTTCTCACCTTTACTGTACTTGTGCCTTCCTTCCATTTGCTGAAACGTTCACTGAAATATCTCTTCAAATTAGAAATTTGTGCCTTTTTAGAATTGTACCTATTTCTTCCATCAATTTTGGCTGCTGGTTTACTGAATCCTCTAATTTCCATCAAAACTGCTTCATTATCATTTATTCCTTCGGTTACTTGACACCCCACAAGGTTACCATCGGGCTTTACTGGTAATATATCAAAAAGTGTTCTGCTCTACTACTTCTGTAAATGCTTCTTTCCTTATTAGGGTATTTGCAAATCTCTGTTCCCTTGTGTTATTAATCTTATTTCGTACCCAGTTTACACCCGGTAAATTTAAATCCCCACTAATAATGACCATTCTATTCTCTCCTCTGATATCTTAGAATGAATTTAATTTCACCCCATGAGTATCATCTTCATCTTTCACTCTTCCACTGTGATAACCAGCCAACACTCTGATTTTTTTCTATTTTATCACCCCAGAAATCTACCCCAAGTAACTCATGGTCATTATCTATGAACACCAGTGTGGTAGTTTTTGCTAACTAGTATGAAGACTCCTCCACCAATCGCTCATCTATGTCCCCGGTACACTCTGTAGACATACTTAACAAATTCTCCATAACGTTGACCAAGCCTTCTCCAGACGATCAAGGCTCTCTCTTGGCCACAAGGGTGCTGTTTCTGGGGAGACCCTTGGAATCAACTCCAGGATGTTTCGGCTCCTCACCCCACAATTTCGAAGACGATTTGTCCTTGTTCTGCGTGGCTATTGGTTTTCGGTGAATACAGAAACACTACGCCGGCCCCTTCCATATATTACAAGGGTGTTACTGTATCTTCGGGAATATTCCAGCGCGGTAATGAAGTAATTTCTTTTACCGTACTTAGTCTTATTAAAATAATTATTGTATCTGTGATGACGCATTTGCAATAAGTGCAAATACTTTTATTAAAATATAGAAATCTACTATATTCAACTCTCAGAGCACACACTCATACTCCGTGCAATTATTTTAATTGTTGTCCTATTGCTTTTTAGTGGAAAGATATAAGAAATCTCTTCTTGAATGATTGTATTTTGTTTCTGTTAGTGAATTTCTGCTTGCCACAATTTTACATTGTATGCAAAGACGTATGTCATACTACATAATCATTTAGATTCTCAAATAGCTAATACAATAAACTGATTCTTCTTTCTACTTAAGCATTCGATAAATGACTTGGAATGAAATAAAAATTTTATGCACGGTTTCGCTTTGAAAACCATCCATGGTTCGGATTCCACATAAAACCGAAGTTCCTTTTCACCATCTAGTGTTTTTACAGACATATTAGGTAGAGGTATGATACAGTCCGCGATAATTTATAAAAAGTATGTTTCATGACTACACATTATTTCAAAAAGAAAAAAAACCATGTTGAAGAAAGACTGGTAATAATTTATATTGCTTATTAATTCGTATATGTTAATCATAAGAATCAAGTAGAACTTTTAGAAAAAACTCTTTACCATTACAGGTGTACGAGTATTGGTGAATGACATCAATTTACCAGATAATATTAATCATATACATTTTACAAATGTTAACATTGTTACTTCTTCGATTTTATTACTTCTAATATTTTTTTAGCTATAAAGAATGAATCAACAGAAAGATAATAATTGTGAACACCTAACTTGGCCGAATTTATTTCCAATAAAAGTGTTACCATAAAAAATCGAATAATGACGAGCATAATTGGACGGAAGTGTAAGTAGCTAATTTGTCAAAGCAAACCACACTTTAACGATGACGTCAAAATTAGTGAATATTTTATGATAGTGGATCATCCAAATAACCATATCCCGAATACATGTTTACAAGCAGTAAATAGTAATTAGAATATTTGATAGTCATCAAGTACTACACTTCTATATATACCATTATGCAAAACCTGCAACAAATGACTAAGATGATTACACTAACAACTTTTACTCGTAGAAAAACACTAATAGACAACAAGTAATACAGTATATATCTTCAGACAACTCGTAAATCACCAATTACCTACTGAGTCCGTGACCTGAAAATGTTCGAATCCTGGTCTCGGCTTGAAATTTTAAGAGCCTTGAAACTGACATTTGTCTCTGGCAGAGTTTTGCTTTGTTCATGTCAAGTAGGGTAAGACGCTCCGTGGTTCTGATTCCACGTAAGGCTGTAGGTCCCCTTTCCCAGGTAGGATTATGACAGAGGCGCCTGCGCGGCTATCCGAACCTGTGTCACTCAGCGGCCGAACAATTGTTTGGGATCTCTCTGCCAACAATGCCATACGCGTTTACATTTAGTAGAACATTTATCGAAATTAAATAGTAATTATTTCGTATCTCTCTGGTATACCATATTTTAAATTTGTTCAAATGCAATCAGGCAAAGAGACATTACGTCACAAATACGAAAATTAAGAAGATTGCATATTATGACATAAATGGGAAGTTATAATGAAACAGTATCTGTAGTGTTAAACTTTCGTACATTACAAATTAAAACACCTAAACTTCGTCCATTTCCGAAGACGTTCAACAGTACACCAGTAAATGGGTCTTGGAGGTAAAGTTTCCATTGAACTCTTCACCAGTGCTACACCTGATATTTATCTGAAATACGAAGTTAGTCATTTTGTGACCTAAGTTAGAAAGCATTGAACTGTACTTACTGCAAACCAACATTTGTTTTGTGGAAGGAAGTGAGCGTGGCGCTGAACAGACATATTTCTCCTTCCAGTGTTCTATTTAAGTGTAGACATTTCTGCAATGAAATAAACACAATGTTTGTTTCGATAGTTCTGCGGTGAAATAAACACAATTTTTTTTCCATTTTGTCCCTTTGGAAAATGCGGATATCAATCATGATTTGATTTAATTTTATCAGAGCTAGGTTGTTAAGGTTTTTCGTAAACACATGACAAAGCAATTGATGATTTTAGGTATAATTTTAAATACAGGAGAAGGTGTCCTGAATGATGTACTTTGTATCTTTCGTCTGTGTTTCCATATACGGAAGCAGAAGGAAGAAGCTTAGCGGCAATTTAAAAATGAAGTGATTGACGTATTCAGGTACTGGTGACTGTAAAATGATTAAATGTTACGAGATATTAATCACTGAAATGCATTCTGGTGTTATTTTAAAATGTTCATTCGACATTGCAACCAGCTAACGACATTTTTTGACCTGTTGAGGAGGTGTCACTATTCCATGTTTTCTCCTAACTGAAAATTGTCCGAGACTTTATTCTTCCCAGAAGGCTGTAACATGATTACTACAAGTCACATAACTAACTCACATTACATATTTTCCTTTCATATCTGATCGGTAGTTAGAGCATATGTCTTTAGCTAATATTAACGGAAACAGGCTTCTCCTTTGGATTAAAATTTATATCCGCGGGAGAATTGCTATAGATTATAGCAACCATCAACCATGGTAAGACTTCCAAACACACAAAAAAATACTGACGTTAAAGCACTATATTTATAAAGTGATAAATGTGCCTCTTGTAGCCAGACCTCAATAAAACAGCTACCAGTAAGGATAGCTTAAAAATTGTCCCTACTATTAAGGACAGTTTAAAAATGGTGTAAATAGAAACGATTGCTTTCTTACAAGCAATGTACAAATTATACATATTAATGAATAGTATCTACTAGGGGCAGCAGAAATAAGTCGTCCCAAGTTATTTGACAATGGTGGGGAATGCAGTGAGTACCACTAGCTGCGTACTTGTATATCTGTAGTGTAAACCAACTGTCGTTGCAGAGCTGACATGATTTCCTATGTGTTTACAAAACGATTTGCGCGAAATACATGCTGCATATTTGCAATGAAACAGTATTGATATAGATTGAGACCAGGCAAACAGCGAGGGAGCTCTTAACACTTCCCATGCCCATTGACCTTACGGGTTTCTAACATGTGTTTCTATGTGTGCCACTATTTGAATTATTTCGCAAATTGTTTCAATGTATACTTGGTGACAGTATTAAGTTAGTACTTTGAAATATCCAGAAAAGAAAGTATCTGAGAAAAAATGTTTTACATAAAAGTTAATCCCTCCAAAACAATTCTTGTAAAAATGTGTAGTGACGAAAAGTTATGAGATTCTTTTTCTGAGCCAACTATATACTTTTCAGTGTGTATTCACTTCACATTCTGAAACAGAATGGTTTCTCTCGGTGTTATAGATCGTTTATTTATGATTTAAAAAATTCTGATCACTTAGCCATTGTACATAACATGTTTTAGCAAAATTTTATTAATACCTTAAATGTGACGTAATATCAAACATACAAATATTTAAAAGCCACAATTTCCCTCGCACTTTTCAGAGTTTGAAAAATCTTAGAATAAGTGTTACATATTCTGCCTTCGGTTTCAGTAAAAGTTATGACACGAATAATGGACAAGTCATCAAAGTTTTTTATTACTATTATTCTAAATAAACGATCTACAACACCGAGAGAAACCATTGTGTTTCAGAAAGTGAAGTTAATACACACTGCAAAGTATAGTTCTGACTCTGAATGATACCTCAAACTTTTTGTCACTACACTAGCATTAGACCTGACCTATTTTTACAAGAATTGTTTTGATGGGATCTCATTTATTTTTGTAGGTTGATCGCAAATAAGTGCCAGAATTTTTTATGTTTGGGAATGTAATTAAATAAATACGGTGAAAAAATACCAATATTAGACTTGTCTTAAGATTCAGAGATGAAACCATATATGTGTGCCGAATGACTTATTTCTAGATTTACTGGAAGTACAGTGGAATTTTGAAGTAGGAGTGTCGTGGCCGAAAAAATTGAATTTCACTAACTTCCAAAGTGATGAGAGGAAGGAAGTAAAATTTAACATCGTAGTTACGTTTAGTAGCTCCGTCTACAATGAAAATCTGAGGTATATGAAGTTATTAGGTTAGACGTAGATACATGGAAATTTATGAGTTTCAGACTTTTCTTGTAATATGGGGGTAAAATTTTATCTGCGCGCCAAATTTCAGCTTTCTACGACCAGGGGATGTGCCTTAGAGTTTTGGTGATCATCAGTCAGTCAGTCAGTGAATGAGTCAGTGGCAATACCGTTGATATTTGGGTATGAATAACATCCGAACTAAGAACAGTAACGAAATAGAATTTAATATGGTTGCTAAGCTTGCTAATATGTAGGTATAAAAGAAATTTCAGATATATTGCATCAATATAACCGACGAAATAAAGGTGGAGAAGTAGCCCAAATCATTTCGTGAAAAGGGTAGGCAGTGTAGCCGCTGACTCGACTTGTCGAGATCATTGCCGTGAATACTGAAACCAGAACATTATTAAAGTTTTATATTGAGTACGTTTTCAATGTTATTTGAAGGTCAACAAAAGTTTTTTAATGAAATCCTACAGTTTTTGTTATTTATTCCTTTTCCTTGTACAAATAAATTTCATATCCATCATTTTTCAACGTAGCGTTTAGAATAGCAAAGGATTGCAACCCCTATGGTTTCCAGTCCAGGAGGACATTTGCGGGGTTGGCGTCAATTATATATATTTTTAAAATTGTTATCAAATTAAATAATAAACTTTTATTTAATTGATTAATAAACCAATTTTAATATTAAATAATAAAATTAGAAGCTAACAATATTTTCTATAGCAAAATGACGTCAGTTTAACCCCTTAACCTACAATGACTGGCATAGCCCGCGTACGATGGTTGGGCCAAATGTAAATATTACGGGCATAGCCCGCGTACAATGATCTGGCCAGAAGTAAATATTACGGGCATAGCCCGCGTACGGTGATCGGGCCAGATGTGAATATTACTTGGAATATTTGATACGCAATTACAGTCTGATGCAATAATTGTGGTAGACGCAAGTATTACAAAATGTTTATTTATACAAAACTCCAAAATATAAAATTAGTAATCTGTAATGGTATGATATATTTTTTTACAAAGCATTCTGGTACATTTAAAGGAACTTTACACTTTTTACATTCCCACGTTGTTTCTGTACGTTTTTTATTTTTGTGACAAACTGTACATTTTGACGGTCTTAATTTAGAGGGTGTTGGATCATTGTGCTTTGGAAAATGAGCCCATTCCTTCGCGTAAAGTCTGTCTGGCGCATCTCCGGAAGATAATACGCCTCGTTCTCTATAAATCGGTTTTGGCATTTTCTTCAGTAGAGATTCGGCTATGTTGATCTTATAGTCGACTTAACATTGTTTCTTTCCATCATTCAGTTTTTTCCCTAAGATGTAAGAGTTAAAAAGAGCAATATCAAACAGATAATTATTTTTTATATCCTTTCATGAATTTTCTCATCACTGGAAAGCATGCTAATATTTGATCTTAGAGATCAATTCCATTCATTCTCTTGTTATAATCTGAAATACAATTTGGTTTTAGAGTGCCCTTGGATCCTTGTGAAGTCATTTCGACTGCTTCTTGTTTTGTCGACAGCATATAAACATCTCGCTTGTCTTTCCATTTTATAGCGAGTATTCGGTTGCAGCTTCTTATTGTGTATTCGCCCGGATTAGCGTGTTACACAAGTCGTGCCAACGTCCCGAACGCTGCGCGAGCTTGTATACAATTTCGGCCCAACATCTTCGAGTCTAAATCGTAGGTTAAGGGGTTAAACATGTCAAACCTCTCTTGAGTGTACTTTCGTAACAATAACCATAAATTAATCCCTAGCGCATTGTATTAGTTTTGTGCGATTACATTTTTGTTTTTAAATTAAATTCTATATACTATGCAGTCAAACAATCATATTATTTGGTATTTTTGTGTTAGGTACCTACATAAAAATAGTGAATCACATTGCGTTAAAAAAAAAATATTGTAAATCAATCAATCACTTCTGTTTTTGGAGGTATGATCTTAAAAACTGATTGTTTCGTCTCTCACTTTCTACTCTACTGCATACATAGCCACCTGCAGAGAACGATCTTCCCGCTCACGCGGCGAGCAATTGAACAATTGTTTTACTAGTCCCATAGCAGCAGATATTTTAAACTAATTATGGTAATCACATTTGTTATATTTATGCAAATATCATTTCATCCATATGAATGAGTTCTTCTTTCTCCCCTCAACCGTTAGGTAGGCGGATACTTTTGTTGTAAAATTTAAATTAGGTTCCCAGTATAGAAGTCTAATTAGGTGTTTATTGTATTCTGTTGATACCTATGATGTTCATATATTCAGTATAGACTGTTGTTTGAGCTGTGAATTAATGAAAAAAGGAAGAAGGGTAAATGGGTGAAACCCATTGCTGGCCCATACATCCCTACTTTTCCTAAGGCCATAAAGTGGCTGCCAAACCGAAAGTCCCAATCCCTCACTCCCTACGCATTGCGGAGTATTTTGGATTTGGACCAGAACTTTGATAATTCTGAATTGTGCACTGTCATCTGCCATCTAGTCTAACCTACCGACCAAGTCTTCCACCATGAGGAATCCATACATCTAACACCATGCTAAGCGCCGGGCACCATCACGGTGCCGACACCAATTCAGCCAACGGGAAAGGTTACCATTATTTTAGTAATACCAAATAATATTATGAATTTGAAAGTGGTTGATTCAGGAGGAATGGTGAATATTGACGAAGTTGGTGGTAGTATGAACAATATTGAGTTAAAAAGTTCACATAAGCATGTGTCCAATTTCCATTTGTTTTGGAGATACAGGGGCTGGAATGTTATACATAAAAGTACGCCAAGACGTACCCAGAAGAGCTGCACATTCGGTTGCGGAGAGAGCTGCAATGTGGGATTTTCGAACATTTAATTTAAACTTTTTGCACGTGTTTTCGCATGTATAAAGTAATTTAATAAGTTATTTTTGAGCTCTTTTTAATTTCCTGAGGCTTGTTTTATGCGTAACATCAAAGCACCAGTATCTCCACAACGAATAGAAATCAGGCACATGTTTATATGAACTTTTTTACTCAATATTGTTCATATTACCCTCTCCTTGAATATTTACCATTCGTCCTCAATCACCCTGTATACTGATTAATTTTAAAAAATTGAGTTTGTGTATATTAAAGTTAGAATTTTACGAGTAGTATTACTCGGCACACTATAATCTTAGTAAATAGCTAGGAAACACGTAACATAATTCAAATGAAAGTAATTTTTACAACAAAAACATACGTGATTTCTGATAAATACGAAAAACTGAATTTATTTACGTAGGAATCTCGATGAACGGCAAAAAATACACATTTGTTGACGCATATCAAATGTCATTTGGAAGTGTACGGAAGCGGGTCAAAGCAGCTCGTCAAGCCTCAGTAGGGCTAGAAAGCAGAGACACAACGTCAACACCACACAGACTAATAACGCATTTTCACGCCATCTTGCGGATAGCGGATCCGCATAAATTTGTTCGGAATCCGCCAGATTGTCAAATGTTGTGGCATCCGGCACTGCTGGATTGCAATCGCTTAGTGTAGGAGAAAAAAAATGCAATCAAAGGAAGTCGTACTTCGGTACCAAATTTTCATTTGTATTATTATTCGTAATAAAAGCAGCTACAATTTAATCAGATCACCGTAATAAGTGTGCAAAGATAAACATTTCTACAGCAATGCACTTTGCAATTCTTTGAGGAAAAGATAGGGCTTTGTACGTAAAAGCACTGTTCCTGGAGGCGGCCAATGTATTTGACCTCTGCGTCCTATCCAACGACCTTTGTAAGTGTGATTTAATACATCTCAAGCAGTACGTAGGATATGAGCTTGGCATTCATCAGATTGGTACCAAGTGGTCTGTCTTTCTTCTAATGATACATCATCCAAGAGCAGCGGTAACAACTCAGCTAAAAAGTTTGTGAACCTTTGTTCTGTTAATGTGTCATTAATAAAAAAGAACACAACTATTGTATCTCCAAAAATCTCACACCATCCATCAATAGAGCAGCGTCTCAATGCTCCACTTGTTTTAATGAATGTGGATTTCCAGTAGCCCAATATTACTGGGATTTTTTTAATATGGTGTTTTGGACTCTGCGACCGTTCACCATCTCCAAATTTTTATATGGTTTGTTCATATTATTGTGTTACACTGCAGTGAGAACAACACAAACCGAACACTAGACGTAATTTAATCTACTCATGCCCGAGGTCGGACTCGAACCGGCGACTCTCACAATGTGAGGGCCGCGTCATAGCCAATCTATTGCTTATTATGCTGATTTAATTCACCATGATTTGTGAACGTGCATTCTACAGTAAATGATGTAGTCAGAAAAAAGTTCTTAGTGCATATTGTCAGGTTGTTCGTGGTTTAATTAATCTGCTAATTAATTAGTCCACAATGTACTTCGGCTTAAGCTTCTGTTTATTTTCACTAAACACGATGTCAACGATACTGCTTAGATACAATCCAGAAATACTACTAACGCAGTCCTTGCCAGTTGCAAAGTGAATCTGTATAAACTAACTAACTGTCCTTCTGCTGATTTCTTTATATAGGCTCTATCGAAATTTCTAGAACTCATCAAAAGCTTCCGCCAGATATTTCTCGAACAATTAAACATATTAAAAACAATCATAAATAGTACTTAATCGTTTAACATCATTACAAAACGGTCAGAAATGGAAATTAAAGATACTTAAACACAAAATTACTTACAGAAATCATTTTAAACTGTAGAAAATTGTCCTGTAGACATCGTAACTTGCATTAATACTTGGAATTACAAACATTTAAACAATTCTCTTGTACAATTCGGTTCTTAAATACATTAAATGGCCTTTAAATATATTTTTTTCATTAAATCAAGTCTATATACACTGATTTACAAGAAATTGTAAAACAAACATACCAGATCTTATTCAAGCAAACTTTAGCTCACTACAAATACTTCATTAAATACAATTCTATTTAAAGTTCAGGTATGAGGGCTGTTACAATATCTATGATGAGTTATCTTTTGCCCAATTACAAAATGCTACCATTACTACATCATCACCATGCAGTTCGTCATGTAATGAAAGGTGGTATCTGATATTTGTACTCTTTTTAAGTATTCTGAAAATACTGATTTTAGAAATTCCTGAATTGGTAGCTATTTCTGGACAAAGTACATGGGGATTTGATGAAAATAACACTTTAATTTTGTACATGCAAATACTAGAATTTTATTTCGTTGCAACGGCATTTGGACGATTTAAATTGCTTGTACTGGTTTTTGTACGTTATATATGTTATGGTGAAAGAAAATCTCGCATCAGAAGTGTAGAATGATCTCGTCGTCAAAGATATTACCAGCCTGATTCAGCTCGTTCGAAAATGCGAATCGGAATGTATGTCTCTTCTCCTTTATTCGCAGACAGCACCAGCTGTCAAGAAACGTAGGAGGCTAACTTTTCCGCTGGTGTGACCGTCCCGACCTTGCGTTTGCTTTTTGTTCTTCTTCAAGAAGCAAAGTGTAAACGTCTATAATATAGTGTCCTTTTAACATTTTTTTTTGTTATATGTTTATTACCCAATCAGCAAATTTAGTTTTACAGGATGAAGTTGACTTTTACAAATCATATCATTCTTGTTGTCATGGTTGAGGTCAGCCTACTAAGCGACCCTCAGTAACAACATAACAGCCACACAATAAATATTTTGTAACAATAGTGAAAACAGTGTAAACAATATTAAAACAGTAATAAGTATAAAAAATAAATTCCACAATTCCAACTTTCCCGCTGGTACGCCCGTGCCGTCCTTGGTCTCCATTGTAAAGCGTTTGCTTTTTGTTCTTCTTCAAGAAGCAAAGCGTAAATGTCTGTAATATAGTGTCTTTGTAACATAAATAAAACATAAATTCCACAATTTCCTTACGCTTATTGGAGTATTAGTGCAGGGTGTAGTAGTTTTAATTACATTTTTCGTCTGTTCTAATGTAATATATTTGACAGCACTAAACATTCACATAGTGAAAAATCAATATTAACAAAACTCTAAGGGCGGAATATTTATCTGTGTTGCAGAATGATATTTGGTGCGTATATCGTAAAGAAGTGCTCATCTGGAATGCAATGTGATCCGTGGAGCCTGTTTGCTCACGGTACGAACGAATTATTATTTCTTGCACCAATCCACGGCCACGTACAGTCATAAGATGTTAAGACAGATCTTATGCTTTTAAGCTGTGGAAATCCCATTCAAATCGGTTTTTTAGTTGCGTGATGCCTGGACATGTAATAGTATATGTTACTTTTTTTAATGATCCTGTTAGATACACGACTTCAACTGTCATGTAATTTAATATTAAAATCATACATTTATCAAATATTTATAATTGTACAAACTGACTCTGATATTTGAATTTTAAATGGGAAAGAACGGTAAATCCCAGGGAGAAGGAGGATCTTTAGTTGGAAGTTTCTCAAAAGATGGTTACAGAAAGAAAATGAAGGAGGTCGAATCTTGGAAGGATGAGGAAAAATAGATTTTGACGGGCTACACTAGCTTATAATTGAATTTCAAGGTATAAGCTTTAGAGCAATGTAGAAGCAAGATTGTATGGATGAGCCGTTATTGATGCATTAATGAAGACGTATGTATAGAAAGCAAATAAAAGATAACTAGTTGAAAATGTTTGACGAATTGTAATCTTGCATAAATTATTTGAGTTTATATTTATTAAGGAAGACTCAAAGATTTTAGAATATTTCGTTGTGTCATTGATGTGAATTGAAGTATTAAGATCGTTATTTTTCAGGTAATTTCAGTGCGTGGATGTTAAATCTGGAATCAGATATGTAGGTAAAGAATGTGGACCTATCAAATAGATCCAATACCAGGAGAGTAAAGTAAATAGAATTATTTTATATTAACTGAATTGTAAGGGGAAAGGCCAAATATGTAGCGATGAATATCTGAGAACGCTTTACAAACATTAACCTCATTATATACCAAAATAATTACTGTAAAAGTAGTTTGGCCTGTGAGAAACAGTGTCGGATGTGGGTTTGGGTGTTTAGGTGTAAATTCTTCGTAAACAACATCCGAGGAGAGGAGTTGCGTGGTTGGTGCTTGACGTGGAGGACCGGTATCAGTACACAGTGGCTTCAGTACATAATTAAACGGCGGTGAACCATCCATCTCCATAATGGACTGCCCTCCTGTAAGTCAGGCGCATTTGAAATGCAGCCGTGGAGCATTCCGTGCGCAGAATGCGCCGCGTGGTCGAAATTGGCATTCTGACATTACTGCCGACCGTGTGAAACCTAACAGCTCTCCAAGCGCGCCCGCAAACCCGTCCACTCAGCTTTCTGGCCACGGCTTGTTGTTATTTAGTCGACCAGCACTAATCAAATTACCAATTTTTCTCAATTCAGTATATACATAATGTACACAAATAATATCAATTAACAATTTGTAACGTAGTCATAAAATTGTCGACGCTTTCTTGGCTTTCCTCAGCTTCCCGTTACTGTAGTTTAATATCTAAAAGCTTTTCCTTGTAATCGTCTTGGTAAAAACGACAAGGTGGTGTAACCAACTGTCATCAGCCCGAAATAGCCATGAGAAAGGTTCCAGGTTGGTTGCCGATACATCGGCAGTAACAACAACATTGACTTAGCGCCAAACCAAAAAAATAAGTGGAATTTTAGAAACATAACATGTGTCTTTTTATAAAAATCCAATCTCTGGAATTAATTCAACATACTTACAAACTAACACTCATTCAAAATAGTTTCTCATGATACAAAGAAAAATCATCCATATATGAACCAATTTTCAATTAATTGTGTTTTTTTTTACGCCTGAGCTACGTCGAGGTCATTGGAGGCGGGAAGGAATTTGCCGGCACCTTTTGAAGGAATCATTCCGGCATTAGCCTCGGGTGATTTTGAAAAATCATGAAAAACTCAAATCGGAATGGCCGGGCGGGGATTCGAAACCGCAACCTCTTGAATGCAAGGCCAGAAAACTAACGTGGTGGGTGATCAGTTAATGCTCTGGCCTCGCTTCGAATCCCCGTCCGGGCATCCAGTTTTGGGTTTACCATGGTTTCTCCAAATAGCTCCAGCCAACAACCGGGATGCTTCCTCCAAAAGTCCATTCCTCCTTCCAATGTTTTATTAATTAACATTGGCCCAATGTAGAACAGAGCTTAATTCTTACGTTTATTAATTTCTACGAAAGCGAAGTTTCGACAGCTTTAAACATTTCCCTTGATATAACCTATCTGCGACAAATATCGCTACTCAAGCAGGTAACCTCTTAGTTTTGCATTTGTTGTCTTATGTGTGAACGAAGGCTTTGCCGGCGTGTCGATGCAATATAATCTCCGCGGGTTCGTGTACAATATGGGGCAGCGAACCCGCGGAGATTATATTATTCTCTATTGTTTTCGATCAGACTTGTTCTAACGATTCTTTTTTTAGTAACTTCTGGATTATTTCTTTAACAAGTGTTCCAGACTAAAACCAATTTGCATTAAATTTATAAACAACGTATGAGTATGACAAGTATGATAAGTACCATAGAAACTGAATTAATTGAAGTAATATACTACGGTAAAAGTATCAATTTCTCTATAAAGGTTATTAATTTTCATAATATTTCACATTTATTCCTTTTTTTTCACAATTTTTTTATTAAATTTCTTCATTTTTGTGTTAGTTAAATTTTATCGTTTACCGAATATATATAAATGTATATATGATGCTTGTGGTGTAAAGACAGTGCTCTTTATTAAAAAGAGTCACGAATTACTTTCTGAATTACAACTGTGTGAGAAGTGTTTGGAATCAATTAAACATTTCTTGTCGGTTGGCCAATTCAGTTGTGTAATATACTTAATAATATTGTTAAAAAAAGTATTACCTAATTAGATGTTAGAAAACACTTATTATGATACTTACCGGAAATACTGTATCATATATTTAGAACTACCACTGTGTAATCGATCGGTAGAAACAGAAGTTTTCACCTGGCCTGAGTACTTCCATTTCGTTAAAAGATCAGTTTTGGAATTTATTGCATTAGTTGACGAAGGAATATAACTAAAATGACAGGTTTTGAGAGTTCCTTTGATATTTCAGAAGTTGGTAACAATATGAATGATATGGTACATTTTCTAATGTAAATGAAACGTTTCTCTCCCTATTATTTTGCCTATTATTTCTAAATTCATAACAAATAAATCTATGGATACGAAAGGGCTGACATCAGCACCTAATAAACTATGCGCATCTGTTTCATACGGGAGTGAATTGAAATGTAATAAAACAAATTATCAAGAAAATCTGTTCGAATTTCATCTTTAGACAAATCTACTGTCCGTAGACGAGACGTTACAGCTTAATACAGTAAATGAGTATTATGCTCTTCTAAACAGAGAACACACTGAATTAAAAAATAATATATACAAAAAATTAAAAGATTGTACGTTTGGCAATCATCTCAAACAGAATCTAAAACCCATCCTCTAATCATTGATTACAAAAATTTATCGTCTAAAATCTTGAGACAGAAGTAGCATCTATATATATAAAAAAAACTCCATCATTTATTCATGATGCAAATGCTCTCAGCATCTGGAGTGAAACTGAAAGCAGTTTGCAAGAAAAATATATGTTACGTGGGGAGTAGTATGATTGAAAGATTCCAGTGGAATATCCTTTTCGTAAGAAAGTCATCATAATATGGTTTCTCGTATTATATTTCCACTGGATATCTTATCAATTTTTTAATACATACGTATACAGGAGAATTAATACGAATATGTACACATGCCATTCATTCCTGTTCCGTACTGAGAACAAGTTGCATTTTTTTCTGTTCTCAGTAATTTCCATACCCACATTTGCTTTTCTGCTAGCTGCAAAAGACATTATCGAACATACGCCATTAGTTCGGTAACGCTAGTTTCTAATTTCATCTCTTCAGCTTTAACCGGAACTACAAAAATTAGTGCATACTCTAACATAAATAAGTGTTTTCTAAAGTGGTTCGTCAAAGGTAAAGTGATATGATGCTTATTTAACTATGCAACTTAATTCTTTGAATGGTAGGAGAAAATTCTAATAAAAATGTTTTAGATATTAAAATATATTTGCATAACGGAAATAAATGAAAAAGTGACATCATAAATTTACAAAGTATAACGAAGATGTTTACTTACTCTTCGCAAGTTAAATCTTTATTGAAAACTGCGAAACAAAGTGAATTTTAACATCTGGCAAATTTGGATATATAGAGCACAAAGGTTAATTAATACTGAGGTTACTCGAACAGGGCGTATTTTATGGGTGGATTTTTTCTTGTTGTGGACGGCTCTAGTACGTCACAACATATTACCACATCGCTGCTGGTGATGACGTCATGATGTATAGTGTGACCATTGAATGGCTTTATACAGTTCTTGATATCATAATAATAGAATGCGTTCGATATTAATTAAACAAATCAACTAATATAAAAATGCAAATGTATTTTAAGAAATGTTCTATAATGTATTTATTTCGTAATTTAAAAATGAAATGATTTATGTTCAGGACAACTGACAACTACAAATTATTGCGTGGAGGAAGAAAGGGCCAAACAATCAGCATGAGCTCAACCACATTTTCTGAAACGGACATTTGACTCATACTGATACCAATTACCGGAATTAACATGTTTTTTTTCCTCATGGCATTACACCTCATCGACGGCGAGGTCTTTAGAGGGGCAAGAAACGGGAAAGAATTCGGTCATGGCCATTTTTGGAGGGACCATCCCGGCATTCGCCTGCAGTGATTTCGTTAAACTATGGAAAACTCAAATCAGGATGGCCGAACGGGGATTCGAACCCGCTCCTCTTGAAGGCCAGACCCCACACCCCCACCACTATCGGTAATTCAAATGGAACAAACTGTTTTCCATATACAGGGTGGGGCATTTAATATATTTTCTGGAAATAGTTCGGAAAGAAAGCATTTTAACAAACAATAACCTATATAAAAAATAATCGTACAGTAGGGGGCTACAATTAAGTGATATTGGTTTTTGCACAGGTGGCGCTGTTGTCGTTACAACAAGGTCAACTTAATTCTTTTAAATGGGAACCCCTATTTTTTTTTGAAGATTTCGATTCCTCATGAAAAAATAAAAATAGTTTGCTTAACTCACTTTTCTGTTAGCCTCACAGATGGCGCTGTAATCGCGAAAAATGAATATTCGCGTTTTTTGTGTATAATTTTAATTATTGTTTAAATAATTACATGTAATTTTCATTCTGTAAACATGGAAGGTAATTTTAAAGAATAATGACGAAATTGATTTTTTAAATGCTTTTTCTTACTTATTTGCAGTCATGTCTATAGCAGGTGCTCAAAAAGGTGACCATTTACTTCCAGACATTTTCTGACACACTTCGAGCTGTTCAGGCATCATTTCTGCAAAGGGATTGCTGGGCTATACAAACATATTCGGGGCTACGAATGTTTATTTATAGAGTACCCTCAATCTCACTTTCTAAAAGCTAAGTAAGTAGATGTTTTGTGAAAATTTCATTAATTTTACGTCTTCGTATCTCGTAAAACAGGAGATTTAAAGAGGTGTACATAGCTCATTTGAGATGAGCTGGCCTCTTCTCAGCAGTGTTGAAGACTTCCACAGGCTTACAGCACTAACTGGCTAGCATACAGTCATAAGGCTCCCTTTTCAAAGCACCACCACTCCTACTGAATTATTCACAGGAAAGGCTAGCCACACGGTAAGCTGGTAACACTTGGATCCCCGACCGGAACTACTACATGTCGAGTTTCACACCAAACCAGCAGACACTGTGGTCTTCCACTTACACACACCACGCAGCGTAGAGCATAAGACGCAAATATAATTCTAGGTGGTAGCTACTGGCCCTCCGTAACTGAATTAAACTGAAGCAGAGGATTTCGCTTCGCATTTGGCGGCGGCAGCCTCGGGGCTTTAAGCATCACACTGGAAATCAAAAACGGCGCAACAGGTTCCTGAGAAGACGAGGCGTGTATGACCCAGTGCCTTAAAGTGTCGACGACTACAACATCAATTTACACTGAATTAAAATTAAAATTTTTCCGCATTTTTTATAAAGTATTCAATTTTTCCATCGGTAATTTATTCAAATCCCAGACTCCTTTACCTATAAGAGAAAATTTTCCCACTTCAGTATGCCTGAAATCGAGTGCAAGCTTGCGGCCATTATTATGATTTCCCTTCCATGCATCTCTCTTAATTCTTCCACCAGTATTTTTCCAAGTTTTGTCACCAATATATTCCTTGTACACTCCCATCACTTTTTTTACCCTCTGCAGTAACTTCAAGAGGCAAATGCAGTATAACTGCTCTCCTTCACATTTCCTCCGACACCTGTATATATGTGGGCCCCATGCTGTATCTCCTCGTCATCTTTTCCAATACTGTAAGGATTCTGAAACTTTTTCCTGCCACAAGGACCGTGCACAAACTACGTGGCTTGATTCAGGGGGGGGGGGAGGTGTTAGCTGGAAGGCTACGCTGTGCTACAAGGGGGGAGGGGGCATTTCGAGCCAGACCACGTAGCTTTCTTTTCGTAAGATTTTTCACAGTTAAAATGAGGAACAGAACTGACAACAGCATGTGAATATTTATTTTCCTCAGTTAATTATCTCCGTATGTAATTTACGATAGTCTGACAAGAGAAAAAAAGGACAAAATGTCTTCTGGAATCAAAAGGGAAAAAAAGCTACGTGTTACATGGGGGGGGGGGGGGTAGAGGCAAATGCCACGTAGGGCTATGTGGGGGGGGGGGGGAGGGAGTTCACATGAGGCAAAAATGGAGCTACGTGGTTAATGCACGCTCCCATACGCCCAAAGTGCCCTACCCAGTTTTGTTTATTATCAAACGTTATGCAAAGAATTCTTCAGCAAACAAATCCTTCCTCGCCCTATAATCACAAACAACCTTTAGATTTTTTTATGTGTGAAGCTGATACACCGACTCTTCTTCCCGTTTATCTTCATTCCATGATGTATGAAAGATAAAATAGGTTACATTCGTTCGCTGTACATTCAGTTGTTTGATTAATAATTATTGACCCTAACTAAATCTTAAACATGAAGGCAACAAAACGGGAAGGAAATCTATAACGTCCTAAATTGTCGGTGAGACTGTTAAGGAACAAAAAAAAACAACAATAATGTCATAACTACATCAACAATCGCATGAATTAATTTCGAGAATCCTTCGAGAGGAATTTGAATTCCTAAATAGTGCTTATGTGATGAGTTCTCGCAAATATTGATCTTGCAACATAACCGTTGCTCATTTTTTATTTCCTGATGAAAGTTAATGAAGACCATTTCACCCCTGATGTTGCGTAGTAGAAACTGATGTTACGATATACAATCTAATATTTTACCATCTTCAAGGTTCAGCATTTAATTCAGTGAATCCAATGTTTTTTTTTTTTTATTTCTTTATATCATGTGCATCAGGAATTGACAAATTTTAATACTAACAGGTCTCACATAAATACTATAAAGACGGTGCCATTATATTGATTTACCTTAAATATCTTGCAAATACAAAATACAAGAATATTTTCTATTACCAAAAGATGGCTACCGGTGACTGATAATTGCTGCACTATTGCCATAATTTTTTTCAGAAAATGCGCCATAAGTCATCAAATTCCTGGTATCATCTTAGGTGGGTGAAGAGAGTAAAATGTTAGAAATTGATATTGTTACCTTCAAGGAATTTCATCATTTGTTTACACATCGTTTAATTCTGCCACCATTATTCATTCCACTTCTCATGATGCCTTATATTCAATGCGAGTAAAGTTCCTTGTTTTCAATTGATCAGTGCAATATGAAATGCTCGTAAAAACCGCTGACTAGCCACCAATTATTGAATTTCACTAGTAAGTTATTCTAAAAATTAAAGTCAAATTTTTTTCAGATCCTATGTTTGACTGATTAACATAACACCAAATTGAAAGCGTGTTCAAAATCCTTCAAGTAAATTAACATTTTGTCTTAAATTGGGAGGCATTGGGAGGATACATCTAATATTCTGCTTGTAGACGCATATTTTTGAATACATTACGCATGATACTGTTTCTACTTAATATCTCCAAGTCGTAACACGACAAAATAAAAATGTTTTAATAGAAAAATATCGTATTTTTTGAAACTGATCAGCGTTTAATGAAAGCAAAGTACTGTCAGCTCCAATTTCGTACATTTTATTACACAAGGCGTATTTATATTTTATTAGTTTCTTATTTTAGAATTTAATTCGTTTCACAGCCAGAAAAGCAAAAAGTCTACCTATTGTATTTTCCAATCTCTCATTGCTCTCTCGTACCCTACATAGTACATTAATAGAAAACTAGCTTATCTAATATAGTTTAATGTAACAAAGAATACTCATTTTTTAAATACTGCACACCATAGGAAACAAGGGACTAAGGAGTTGTATGCAGCTCCAATTGCCAAACATAACAAACAGATACTGTTTCCTAATTACTGCTTTCTTCAAAAGAGATTTTCTCCTTCGGCGATATTAACATTGTGTGCCCTATTTTAAAGATACATTGTGGCACCGTCATTTCCTCATACAATGATATTATTTACACATCAGATTGTAAGCAAGAATAGGTTTTTTTTGTTACTACTAACAATTGAGTTAAATATCATTTTAGATCCTTATATATCCACAAGTAGCTGCTTTTAGTTATTACTTCATTTCATTTCCTGATTACCATTCATGGAGATACATTTTTAGCCTACAAAGAATGTTTCTAATACTATTTCTTAAACTCATTATTATAATTATTTAACGTTTTCGCTTCATTTGGTCGCTCTTTAGGTTTTTTAGCTCACCCCATTGGCCACAAAATCCTTCAGTTTGTTCATCCTTCTTGTTTTCGAGTAATTTTGTTCCTTCTTTCCTTACTCTATTGTACTGTCTTTGTTTATTTTCATCATTTGTTCCAACCGAGCCAATCTTTTCTTCTTCAGAATTTTTTCCAATTTCTCGATTTTTTTTTCGAACCTCTTTTTCGACATTTTATGTTTCCTCGTTACTTTTTGCTTGACTCTTGGAAATCTCATCTGTACTGTCTTTAATCTTCTCAGTTCTGCCCTCAACCATGTATAAGTTTCAAAGACATTTATCAGTAAAAGTTATCAATGAGCTTCATACAAGTTTTTGGACCCCTTGGTAATATGTCATCGCATAATTACATCCTTAATCATTCCATTCTTTGTTATCTTCCGTCATGTTTTATCGCCTACTGTTTATTTACCTTTTAACTATATTACTTGAAAACAAAAACAATCATTCCATTTAAGATCCGTAGTCTGTCATTATATAATGGACTGCATTTGAAAGCTCTGAGCTAATAAAAATTTATTAAGACGCTTTTTCCTTACGGTACTGTACTTTTCTTATCACTGATAACTGGCTTTCCCTTTTCTCTGAAACAGTACATTCAATATTAGAACTGTTAGTATTACCAAATAGACTATAGGAGGGGTCAATGATAACAGCTTTTTTCTAAAATGTTTTAAATATACACCATAATTCTACATTTGTTTGACTGTTATGCACGTTTTTCGATAATTGCACGCTGATGAGTTCATGTCGTTTTTATGTTTCTTAAAATTTAGTAACATCTAAAAATTTCTAGTCAGTGGAGAGCTTAAGACTAATCAATTACTACTAAAAAAATCTATATTTTCATTTATCTGATACTGATCAAGTGTTGAAACTGAATCTTAATAATATTTGTAGGATTTTAAAGTCATATCTATGTTTCTTCAATACATCTATCATAGTCTTATATATATCGATTCGTTTACAATTTTTCTGGGAAGATATAACTGATTTCTCCTGAAAGGTATAAATAATTTATAAGTGCGCTGATGTCTCAAAAAGGTGCGTTTTAAAGCTCTCTCTATCATATTTCTCAAACTATCTCTGCAAAAAGTGTCTAGAGGTCCCAATGCTTATTATGGTTCTCTTTTTCATATCTTCGAATACTTTTTATCCGTACTTTGTTAATAGCTGTTTGACAGCACTCTCCGAAACACTCTGTTTCTTATCACAATCATGAAGATTTCTTTTTGAATTTTCAGCGTTTCCCATCCAGAAAGAATTTTTGTTATTAAAGCATTTTAAACACCTTCTTTGCAGCTATCTGATCCTTAATTTGTTATTAATTTATTTGAACTTTATCCGCTTCCTCTTCAGTTTACTGTTGACATTAAGGACAATAAATCGTTCCTAAAATATCCTGCGGTGCCTTATGTCCCATTGGTAATGTGGTTAGGAAGCAATTAACGTAGGTTTCAAGCAAATGAAAGAAAAATATTTCTGCAATGAATATTCTATAACCGAGTAAATAGTAGTATTGTTTGTACTCCAAGACGTTTCTGCAAATAGTTCCCACCAGAGGGTCCATAATAAGTAACTCATATAGATGCTTTATCTATTTTTTTATTAAAGAATCTCATTTATTGAGCATAATACAATATTCACCATTCTATAAGCAGTGCCTTTATTCAGAGCATCTAACAAAATATCACAAACACTTAGCAAAACCAGATCCGTTTTGTGTAGCTACACAAAGTAGAGTTTAAATTAATCTGTTGATAAACTTCCCATTCCCATTCTTCATTGGAAGTAATAAAATTTTCTTTGCCGAAAATACTACCATATTCCATCTCATGTCCGTTTCCATTGTACTTTTTAACTAAAAGAATTGCTGGCAAGAAGAAAACGTTGAGGCAAATAAAATACTCGTACCTACAATGATAACACAGAGTAAAATACACTGGAAAACAAAACCGTTAATTAACATAAATATGAATAATTGAGTACTGTTTCTGAAAACAAGGGAGCAATTTACATTTTGCCTTCAGTGATATACATATCTAGTTTCGTAATGAGCTTCCAAATTAATTTCGAACGTAATTGTTTTTTTCACGTTATTGCTCTCTGCTTGCTGCATATGAGAAAGAATAACTGTGCACATTGCCGCTGGTGTACCACTATTTTACCGTGCGTAGTACATTTGTTCTGGCACAGCTATCTTAGAAACTGAAAGTTCATGCTGCTATGGAGTCCCTAGAAGGCATATACTTTCGAATTTCATGCTGCAAGTATGAAAGAAATGATTCTAAATGAAGAGAAATGTCCTCCACAAATTTTATTCGAAAGTAAAAATTCTGAAAAAAATTAATCTTGTTTCCTCCCATCAAACTTTCCCTCCAGGACCTGGTCGACAATTGTGTTATTAGAGACTGGTATTACACGTTTATTAAACCGGCTGTGGTATTTATGAAGAAATCATCACAAATTTGCGTGAGAGGTACGAGCAGGGGTTGGGAAACAGAGACATAGAATCACGGCCAAGAATCGAACTTGGATCATCCGGAGTATCAGAACAGCAAATAATCCCTCCCTCAAGGGGACCATTAAAATGTTCTGTGAAACTTGAAATAAAATAATTTTTGTTTCCACTCTTTCAACAAACAATATCTTCACGAAGGAGTAAAAACAATCTCTGAATTTGTTGAGATAAATCGGCGTGTAAGCTTATTACACTTTGGAATCCTGAAGGAAGTGGGTTCGATACCTGTGCCTAACATACAGATTTCGTTTTGACACGGTTTCCCGAAGTCAGTCCAGACGATTTCCGTAATTATTCCTTCAAAATGACCATGGCCGAATTTCTTGCCTCCAACCTATCACGCCTCTAATGACTTATGTGGTGTTTTTCTGTGTTGTGTTCTGTTCAACTAAACATTTAACCGAAGAACATGACACAATCAGTTTGCAATCATCATAAAAATACTTGAATGACGATGGTGTCCCATCAGAGAAAAGCCAATGGTATTTTTGAACCAAGGAACTTTTCTTTTATAGGCTTTCAGATGATATATGAACAAATTGTACACGTCACTTAAATTCGGCAAGCGAAGCAGCAAACTGACTGGAGATTTTCTTTCGGATTCTCCATAGAAGTTTGACGTAATGGTTTCAAATCTTTAATGCAATAGATTTAGTTTTAAGTATGGTGCCTGGTGCCTAACGCCAACAGTACGACCAACTTGCGTCCCATTACTCTTTCAGTTGCTATTTGTAGGCCGCCAATACCACGGCAAATCCAGCGCCTCCCGTAAGCTCCGTATCCCTCTCTAAACGACCTGATGCAACAAACGACGTTAAAGCCAGCAAATTTCTTGGCCGAAGCCGGAGATAACGACCGCGCAGAGCCGCGGCAATTACTTCCGAGCTATTGGCGCTCCCAGATCGGAGTCTGCAGGGCCAATTGATCGGAAATGTTGCCGACGAGCCTAGATCGCGCATGTTGCGCCTTTTATTTCCGACTGCAAACGCCTGTGATACGCGGTAAATAGCCCGTCGCCAATCGAACGGTTCTTCTCGCGTTTCTGTGCTCTGCGCTTCTCAGCCCGCCAAACAAACTCTGATTCCGACGTCCCTCGCCAGTACACGACGGGAAAAGGTTCCGCATGGTGCAGAGTAAAATCTTTATTGTTTGATACCGGCCGATCGTTGCCCTTAATCGAATTCGTACCGGAATAAGAACAAAACAAAACTGTAACGTAAGCCGCCTTGGGTATACAAACCACTTCGGGAAGTAACAGAACGGAACTCGCAGCATGCTAGCCCCTGCAGCGATGTCGCTAAAGCGCTTATATTACTTTCCTATTGGCGACAAGGGACTTGGTCTGGCCGAAAAGGTTGTCTTCTAATCTCTCTAGAACGTATATTGTAGCGAGAAAAAGCAACGACTTAATGTCCCAGATTTTACTTTCGCGAACAATGAACTATCTTGCTGTCAACTTCACTACGCTTAACACTTCTCAATATGGAAAGATCTTCCATCTTTAAGTCTTAAAAACAGAAACCTGTAAAAAATTATGGCCGTTTAAATCAGTAGATTAATCTTTTCACTCTGACGCATCAGCATGTCTTGATTTCCTTCACCTGACATCTTGATGACAATGGTCACTCTTGCTTAGTATGTTTTAGTTTTATTAAGACTTTCGATTTTTTCTTTCTCCAGTTTGTTATTTTTAAGTTATTCAAAGTCGTTCAAGCAAAGATTTCCTTCCAGAAAGAATGTTTAATGTGTTCCCAACTGGTCATAATCAGTATTTTTTTTCTTAAATAACCTACATTTTAAAAATGCAATCCATTGTATTTTAATCCAAGTTCCAGCACTTACCAGTATAATATTTACTTTGTTGTTCATCTATAAAGTACCTATGAAATGTTTTTCATCACATATCTTTGTTTGTAGTTGTATCATAACACAAACTTCGAAGTTGTTTTAACTCCAATAGTGGTGCGAAACATTAAGTTTCTGCGAAAGTCATATTTAAATATAAAAAAAATCTACGCTGCATGTGAAATTGTACAAATTACGAGGCCAATACAACTTAATTAAACAAATTGTGTAGTCCTTTATGAATGTATAACAGTCATTTAACTCGTGTCTTTTTCAGTATAATTTAAATGAGCATAACTTTCGTTTTCACCTATTGCTTTGAATTGTGAGTTATCTGTCTTCTTTAAGATTGCTATGAAGATATTTTTCCTAAACGTCTTTGAAAATTACCACGCCGATTGTTTTAACTTCTTTTTGCTGACATCGTTTATGAATCTACAAAATTTAGACCAAACTTTTGGACGGCATATGGTGGCGAGTTTTATGAGACTTGCAACGCTTCAAACGCTGATCCTCTGATTAATTAATATTGTTCGTTTTCTCTGAACATGACCATACAAGTTCATTATAACATTCGGTGCTGATCAACTTCAAATGATTGCATATTCGATTTGAACACGACCGCCACGGTTAATTACCCGAAATTAAATACTTAAAGTCACTCAAAGGAGCCACAACTACACCCATTAAACAATCTTACTTGAACATTATTACGCTAAAGCTCACAAAGAAAATATAGCACACCGTCGTAAACCACCAGATCTGTAACTCTAATCGGACTTCGTAAATCTGAAGATTGCGAGGTTCGATTAAGCAGTGAACACGACTATTTGCGATCGTAACAACCGTCACACATTAACTACACTCAATTTCACTGTCCACAGTTCTCATTCATTCCTGTATTGCACTTAAACTCTCACCGACACCACCACCAATGCTGTTGTCACGCTTTCTCAGGTTCCTTTTAGGTAACTTACTGTTCACTAGTTCATGGCACATACAACAACAACCACGCGCAACCACACTCCTCCATCTTACCTTTCTGTCAAGATACTCTCCCACCGGCAAGTATCGATTCCATCGTTACAGACTCTTTGGATTGTCAAGTCATTCGCTTAGTTAATACGGATGAAAATTACATAATTTAGTGAAATAACACTTGGCTGTTCTGAAAATCACATTTGAGTACACAAATAACATAACTACTTTACTACTCAGATTCATTTCATACCCTCCTGCCAATTTAAAAAGTTATTAATTCGTTACTAGTTACTAAACAAGACATCAGAAAATTAAAACATGCACTGCGTCAGAATAAACATTATTCGATATACACTGAAGAGCCAAATAAACTGGCACATCTGCCTAATATCGTGTAGGGCCCTCTAGAACACGAAGAAGTGCCGCAACACGACGTGACATGGACTCGACTAATGTCTGAAGTAGTGCTGGAGAGAATTGACACCATGCATCCTGCATGGGTGTCCATAAGTCCGCAAGTGTACGGGGGAGTGGAGATCTCTTCTGAACGGCACGTTGCAAGTTACCCCAGATATGCCCAATAATGTTCATATCAGGGGAGTTTGGTGGCCAGCAGAGGTGTTTAAACTCAGAAGTGTGTTCCTGGAGCCACTCTGTAGCAATTCTGGACGTGTGGGGTGTCGCATTGTCCTGCTTGAATTGCTCAAGTCCATCGGAATACACAATGGACGTGAATGGATGCAGGTAATCAGCCGGGATGCGTACGTACGTGTCACCTGTCAGAGTCGCATCTAGAAGTATCAGGGGTCCCATGTCACTCCAACTGCACATGCCCCACACCATTATATAGCATCGACGAGCTTGAACAGTTCCCTGCTGACATGCAGGGTCCATGAATTCATGAGGTTGTCTCCATACCCGTACACGTCCATCCGCTCGATACAATTTGAAACGAGCCTCGTCAGATAAGGCAACAGGTTTTCAATAATCAGCAGTCCAGTATCTGTGTTGACGGGCCCAGGCGAGGCGGAAAGCTTTGTGTCGTGCACTCAGCAAGGGTACACGAGTGGGCTTCCGGCTCCGAAAGCCCATATCGATGATGTTTCGTTGAATGGTTCGCACGTTGACACTTGTTGATGACCCATCTATGAAATCCGCAGCAATTTGCGGAGGGGTTGCATTTCTGTCACGTTGAACGATTCTGTTCAGTCGTCGTTGGTCCCGTTCTTGCAGGATCTTTTTACGGCCGCAACAATGTCGGATTCCCGATATACACGGTGCACTCGTGAAATGGTCGTATAGGAAAATCCCCAGCTCATCGCTACCTCGGAGATGCTATGTCCCATCTCTCGTGTGACGACTGTAACACGACGTTCAAACTCACTTAAATCGTGATAACCTACCATTGTAGCAGCAGTAACCGACCTAACGCCTCCGCCAGACACCTGTTGCCTTATATAGGCGTTGCCGACAGCAGGGCCGTACTGTTAGTGTTTACACATATCTGTATTTGCATAAGCATGCCTATAACAGTTTCTGTGGTGTATGTAGTACAGAAGTTGTGAGTACATCAAAGTCTATCTGACACTCTCATGTATTTTAGAACCAGCAAATATTTAGTATAACATTGTTATGAGGCTTTCCATTTAGGAACTTATAATTAGTCAGTATGTGGAAAAATTGGTTTCACTGCAACAACTGTTATACGTTTGCATTTTATCGAATATTTAACATAATACTGCAAAACCTTTGTTTTGATTTTCATACATCTCTATAAATATTCAACCTTTGGTAAATAAAATCTATCTATAAGTTCTTCATTTGGCTTTAAATATTTTCCTAGCTGATCTTGTTATAGACATATACTGCCATAAACTTAGTTGTGAATTAAAACGCTATGCTTATGTAGGATGTTAACAGGAAACCTCAATAAACATGGGAGGGAAAGTACCAGAACTACTGCTTGTTATACGTGACACGAATTTCTGGTACACACGTCACTCACTACTGATATGATCAGAGGTTTTAAAAATTCCTTCTGATTTAATATTCCGAAAGCCGGTTCCCAGAGCCACCGCTGCTAGAAGCGCACGGTTTAACGTTTACCTTATGAGTATCATAGCACACAGAACTTGGTCACAAGTTTAATTTACAAAATAATTTATAAACACGGTGGTATAAACACGTTCTCCACTGCCAAATTCCGTATCACGCCCTGTGACATTTTTTTACTTTTTATGAACCTGCATTTTCCGCAAGCGATATAGGGACACAGTCTGTGGAATTTGGGCAGTGAGCAAACTTTTCTCTCTCTCTATCTAGTTACTTGCTCTGTAACTAGCACGTCAGTGACGTGTATTTTATTGCTCACCCACCAGCAAAAGCGAACGGACGCGGAGTTTTATACAGGGAATACGTTATTGGGTGGCAGCGTTTGCGTTGGCGGGGAGGCCAGCAGCCGATACCGCACCGTCCTCTGGTCACCCGACGTGGATGTACTTTCAGGCTGGCGATCCTGCTTTACAACATAGCCGAATAACGCTAATGCGCCAGTAATACGGCTTTGCGTTTTATCGGAAGCGACTGCCTGTGGGGTCGGATCAATTCGTTCACCCCTCAACGGCAGAAATCCAACAGTACAAACTGCCACGGAATCACTGAGGGTCAACAGATCGCCTAAAATTTTTACGAAACCCGTCACTTTTAATAACCGGGCTTTGATTGAAACTAAAGTTGTTATTGTTATTAAGAAAATTACAATACTTTATCTCAGTTTCACGTTTTCCGGATCTCAATAACAAAAGACCCTCAGCATAGCATGTTGTAAACCAGGTACAGTAAACGTTCTGCTAGTCAATTCATTTACCTGTGAGTACTACTGGTAAGTTTACCAGTGGCGTTGTCCCAGTGTTTTGTAGCAGTACTGAAAATATTATATTTGGTAAGATCGTCCATGAATACCACAGCGTGAACGGCCGTTCCACGAATAGAGCTGAGCGATGAAATGATTTAACGTCGCATGAAAAATTATAACAAATTAATTGAAATGTGGTATATCAACTTTTCTCTTTGCTTAGCTTTTTACAATGTGGCATACTAACAAATGAAAGAAACCATGCAAGGATGCGATGCCTCTAGAAACCGAATATCTGTCATTTGCGAATTCCAAAGTATTTAGACTGACGACAGTAGGACTGTTATATGATTTTAGCTGTAGTACTCGACCACTGTTTGTCAAAATCCTGCAAACTAAAGAGAGAAAAACAGATTAGCCTAATATTCCAAGACACACGACAATACTTCTCTCTCTTCTTTGTGGTAGGAAACAGCCCCTACAAGGTGCTGAATTGCGAATTATGTAAGCCATAAGAAAGGAAAAAGGAATGGAAAATCCATTGACTTATTAAACCAAAAGGATACATATCTCAAAGGTATTAAATGCTCTAAATGTGATAGTCATATATGTTGTATATGAAATAAGGCGGTAGTTTTAGCACCACCTGCTTTGGAAGGAAATGTCTGTTCTGGGTATGTACACCAGATAATTCAGTAGGAAATTAGTCCTTGCTCACATCCTAATTTAGAATAGTTTACACGTGTAAAGGCACTAGAAATACAAGACAAAATTAATTGAAAGTTCAAACGAGATTTATTAAAAAAAAATTATCCTGGAACTCAGACATGGAAGCAGGTATTATATCTGACCATCTTATTCTTTTTCTTGCTTGCATTTATCCGCTATTACCATGTGGCTTTTTCAGGATACGAAGTGTTTATTATTTGGATGGCTTGTCGCTGAGCCTGACGCCTTCCAGATAAGAAGTTGTAACGTAGTTGGTGGTGGGTATTTCGGATGAAGACATTCAGCTCAGGTTAGAAAGAGAACTGCAGTAAAAACAATGAATAGATGATCATAAAATAAGGCAATTGCGGAATAATGAGATACAGTGTGTATTAGTCCACCATTTTTAGAAATAAATATTTCAGTTCTGGAACTGGAAAAGAATCTCTGTAGTTGAATGAAGCTTCTGCTTTGCATTTGGCAGATTATATTCATGTAGCAGATGATAAGACTGGATGCGTACAGGAAATACTGAGTTTTATGGGTACAATATTGAGACATGATTTTGAGCAGGAAATGATAACAATAGATTAAGTACTAAAACGTTCCAATGTGGCTAATTGTACTGAGGCGCCGCACTCTGGATCGGGGAGGTACAACGGATCCGGGTACGATTTCAGGCCTCTCACCTCCCCTCCCCCGCGTGTACCAACCGTCCTAACTCAAAGATATAAGTTTTGTAGACAGATGGCAACAATAGACGTTCCTCCAAAGATAGCTATGGGTGGGTCTAACACTCCCAGTTAGACTTCGGGTAGGAACTGAGTTCCTCCCCCTTTCTAATTGTTTACATTGGCTACCTGTAGTCCTTAGTGATCACGTCAGAAAAAAATATTGAATACCAAACCTTGGTGTAGTAGAACTAGTGAGAGTAAGGGTACGATGAAAAAGATACTGGCGCTGACACACAGATCTTTCGTGAAAAAGAGAAACCTTTTTGTACTAATGTTCACAAGTTTTAGAACGTATTTATTTTTTGTTCCTCGGTTTAATGATATAAATAGTTTCACGGAAACAACATGAAAATTAAGTTGAAGAAAAGATTTAAGATTGTTAGGAAACGATGAAAAAAGAAAACTTCTTGCGAAAGGACAAAACAAAGCACTAACATACCCTGGCCATCTATGCCACCGTTGAAAGCAACAGGTGTAGAGAAGAAGGAAAAAAAAAGAGTTGAATATTAGAATCGAAAACTGAAGGCATCAGTTAGAAATGAAAATCCTAATGCGGGAATGAATAGATTAGGATATAGTTTTAAGACGTGCAAAATGACAACAAACGATCGTGAGACTGATGAGAAAGGTGTCGAATGACGGATCAATTACCCTGTATATGTGTTCGAACATACACTTGAATATATTTGACTGGGTGCAAATGGGTATTAGGCAGATGCACTTACAGCGGTGGAGTGAGAAATTTGTAGCCGGTCGCGTAGCTGTGAAATGAGCCGCGTGCTGAGCCACGGGGCGACCGCATCCATTTCGGTCTCTGCGTCCTGCCATATATGCAGCCCGGACTTAATGCCTCGTTACGATCACATGCTGTGCATATGCCACATCATGTATTTCAATGACTCTCGTTGCCATCTGACAAAGAGTGAAAGTAAATCACCAAATAAATTGCATTATTTCAAATAAATATTCAGAAATATTAAACACTTAATGCTTTCTCTTTTCACTAGGTACATTATTTTAACTAGATAAAACATTATCTGGTAATACAGATAAAATGAACAAATTGGTATATCTTGACGTCTTCGGTAATATACGTAAAATTCTGGCAACGGTGTATCAGATCTAACAATTAATCATTACAACGTGAAACGCAATGCCCAAATCTTCAAGGGTCGTTCCATAAGTCCTTAGAAAATTCAAGAGATGGCACATTTTTTTTATTAGTAAGCATCATTACTCACTAAGGGGCAGATAAAATCTCAGCTATCTCCGTCACATGGTTTCATTGTTATTGTCCATTGAATAAAATGGAAAAATCATACTTTTGAGCAGTGATAAAGCACTTTTATTTAAAAAGCTTAAAACCGAAATAGATCAAAGCTAAGCTGGATAAAACTCATGGTGCATCTGCTCATGCATTTGCAGCTGTTAAAAATTTGGTAAAAGTTTAAACGTGGCCGATTACACACAGCATGAACGATGTTCGGGCTTCCAGATGATGTGATTACCCCTGAAATCATTGACAAATTACACGATATAGTTTTAAGTGAGTAACGAATCAAAATGTGTGAAATTGGAGAGGCCAAAGGCATACCGCAAGGTAGAGTATATTCAATTTTACTTGAAAAATTGTTAAAAAAATTTCGGCAAGATGGGTGCCGCCTTTGCTCTCAGTGGAGAATATGTGCAGTCACGTAGTCGAGTCTGGGGCTGTTTTGGCACTTGTCTGTCGCAACGCTAATAAATTTCTACGTCGACACGTCACTTTGGATGAAACGTGGATACACTGATATACCTCAGAAACTAAGGAACATTCTAAGCAGTGGATTTTTGAAGGCGAAAACGGAGAAATTGGCCGGAAAGATGATGGCCATGTTTTTTTTGTTGAGGAAATCTTAGGATAAATCAATAAAAAAAAAAATCACTTGAAAAAGATCCTCTTCCATCAGGGCAATGCACGGGTGCACACCTGCACAGTTTCGATCGCCAAAATTATGGAATTAAAGTTCGAGTTATTACCATTTCCATCGTATTCAGCACATAATCACCAGATTTTATTTCCAAACTTAAAACAAATGACTCAGTGGACAACGGTTCAAGTCGAATGAGGAGATCATTGCCTAAACAGAATCCTATTTTGCAGAATTTACAAAGTCCTATTTTTTGAAAGACTTGTGTAAGTTAAAAAAGTGTTTGGAAAAGTGTATAGAACTAAAAGGAGATTGTATTGAGAAATTTTAAAAAATCTAGAGAAACTTATTTTTTTTTTACCTTTTTCTAAGAACTTATTTAAAGATGCCGTACCATCCGTAGCATGATCGTCTCCATACCTGTCGTACTCCAAGCTGCTGGTAGTTGCATAGTCTACTGAGGATGCTAATACAGCTACGTACAGTAAACTATCCGAGTAAATCCGTTCATTGCTCTACGTATTCTCTCCAAAAACAAAATTTCGCTGTGAGTGTACCACGCATTTATCAGATTGGTAAGTGGTAGAAAACTTTTGCCAGGATTGAGTCACCAAATGTTTTCTACATTGGACTTAATCAAGTTTAACTACAGAGGGATCTAAATAGAACACCGTCAGTTAAGGTCGTATAACATTTTTATTGGTGGTTCATTTCATAAATCAAATATCACCAGATCAAAAACGTTTAGAACGTCTACGGCATATGTTAAAAGTTTCACGAAGACGTACCTAGAATACACAATTTATTTTAATATGTACGTATCTTATTATTATTATTTCTGTCTTATTTATTTGTAATATATACCTCTGTAATTGTATAATGTGCACTATGTTTCTGTTATATGTATGGCCTGTACCCTTTGTATTCTGCTATAGACCTTAAAGGTCCGTGAAAGCAATAAATAATGATGATGTACGTATCTTTCCTTCAAGTTGGCCATTCATAAATTAACGTTTAGAAATGTGTGTATCTCTTCTTTAAGCTGGCCATTCATAAATTAACAATTAACTGCATTATTTATGTGATTTTTTTAAAAAATCACACATATAAGGTTTCCATTAAATAACAATTCTACGCTTGCGTTTCTCGGAATGTTTTGTTGCACGTTTTTTAAGAACTGGTGCAGTGAAACTCCCTCTTTGGTGAGAATGTTGGAACCAATGTCCCTGTCGATACAGCCAAAGAATTTATAATCAATGTATTATGTCTGTTCGTTCCGATCTTGAAAAATGTTTCCTAACAATTGTGTTTTAGTAATAACAGTAAATAACTTGCTTAGACAACGGGCCATATGTGTTTTGCAATTTCTAGCTGTAGTTCAGAATAACAGATCAGGGGATCGGAGGGAGAAGATTCCGGGCCCCAATCCCGCGAAAAGAGACAGAATTTTGCTCAACCTGACAGCCATGTTACACTGAATCTCGTGCCAGCTCTGGCAGAATACGGAACAATATTATACGCTAGTCCTGAAGGTAACCAGAGATATGTTCTGATAGTACTCTTACTTGCTGATCGTAGCCATGTCGTAAATTTATAGGAAGAGGTGCTAAAAATTAGACTGATCACAATTTTTATCCTTCATTTCAAGCAAAATCAGAATCGCAGACAACTTGTTGCATTTCCTGAATGCGAGTAATGCATATAACCAGCATGCGTACTTACGGAATGTAGAACTATTCTACGTCATATACCCAGCGAATATTTCTTTCAAAATGTATCTGTGAATTAACGACGGAAATGTCTAATCCCGCGTGATGAAGTTACGGGCACAGCTAACATATTTACAATATCAGTTCCTAATTAACGTCCTTGGCGAGCAGTTCCTCTTCCAATCAGTGTGATGTTACATAGGCCAAATGAAAATGTATCCGGGAGGGCTATACAGCAAAATGGACCATAATGAGAAACCATCTGACAAATAATCTCGGCAACAAGAAGGCGATGAGTATTATTTTTAAAACCAGATACTTTCTCGTAAAGATGTTGCAGTTAGGCTTTTCTCAAGTATTTTCAAGTTATAACTATAGACTAATGGCAGTCTGCTTACAAATAATTTTATGCGTGCAAACTGGATTTATATACCACCTATCTAGATCGAGTACCAGTTATCAAAATACTGTATACTCCACAACAGCAACGCTCATAGTCTCGTGTAACTAGCAGTGAGTGATGAATGACCACTCTCAAAGTGCATGGCAAACGCCGGACCAGGAGTGACAGCTGTGTGTTTACGTGGCCAAGATGGGTCCAAGACGAAGCGAGAGGGAGAACCGTAGCGCTCTGTACATTATTTAATTGGCCGCAACGGGGGGCGATATGGCGGTGTGGCTGGCAAACAGAGGTCCACTGTGCGCAGACATGTTTATTCATGGCCGCAGAGCGTCGCGGCCGCGTAATTGGACAATATTTAGTGTTTACCACCGGTCTCCTGCCCGGCCGGAGCACTGCAAACAGCAATTACGAAGCCAGCCCGGGAAGGACCCGCCAAGCCTCCGAGGCGACACCCAAGTGCCACCGGCGTCCGAAAACATCTCTGTTAGTGTCCTGAATGAGAAAACACATATGTCATCGAAACTGCGAGAATACCTTGTCACAGTCTCATTTTACCGGATATTGGTTTCCCAACAGTCCAAAACGAGTGAAGGGGAAAATTTTTAATTCTATCCAGGTAGGCGGCACTGCCATTCATAACATCAGTCGGGAAACAAGCTTCAGCAGCTTTTTTGTATAGGACTAAACCAGTGTTTCTCAACCTTCTTCAAGCCGAGGACCAGTAAATTGTGAAAAATAATTCTTCAGAGCACTAACATACATTGGACCATTTTATTTTTTCTTTTTTTACCTATGTGTATATTACTAACATCTATGACATAAACCTATTACGTCCCCATATTGACTTACTCACTAGAAACATGTACCCAGTTTCCAGAAGAGACAATAGTAGACTTCAAGCCTCTGTTATGAAGTTTGTGAGTTCCATGCTTCAGAGAACACGAAAGGAAAAAGTAAGGAATTAAATCAATCGTGCAGAGGCCGATATAAACTTCAGTGTGGCTAAATCCTTACAGCATAATCGCCTGAGGTGGTATGGACTTGTTCAGAGGATGGAGGAAGAAGGAAGAGCAAAAGCCTACTTTAATAGAAACATCCAAGGGAAAAGACGTGGGAAGGCCCAAAAAGAAATGGATAGACCAAATTAAGAAGGATCTGAAAGACTTATGGCATGATTGGAGGACTATTTATGAACATCAGCTATTCATCGACAGCACGAAGTGGAGAGTGCTCGTAACCAGACCAGCACCCGGGAAACTGGAGCTGAATGACTTATTTTACTGTGCCATTATAACAAAATAAACCTAAAAGCATTCTGAATTCCTACCGAACCACAGTTATGAAACTGGAAGTGAACCGTTAAAAGATAATTAAATATTAACCAGACTCTTAATATTTAGTAAACTAAATTAATAATGATGTTACTATATGATGCGTGTGCACTATACCATCGGTCTACATGAACAAAGTAAAATAAAAGACGCTAGGCCTTACTCCTTTGATTTTTGTTTGCTTCGTCACTCTTATGTTATTAACCCTACCGTGTCCCTCACTCCTATTATAAGACCCTAACAAAACAGTCATTTACTTAATCGTTAGAAGAATGGCGCTCTTTTTGATGCCAACTGGAACTGAATAGACTATTGTAGAAACAATGCTGTCCTAACTCCATCCTGCAAATGTCAGATTTTTGTCCGGCCAGTGAAATATTCTTGGCTTTTGGAAATTTGCGTTTATAGTTCATACGCTCTTAAAGCCTTGTACAGTATACGGTATCTTAATTTATAATATTCTGCCTGCGGACAAACTCATCTTCGTGGACCACAAGTTGAGAAACACTGACCTAGATAATAGTGAATCAAACCTAATGGTCACTAACTGTTGTAAGATTGGACTGGATCAAGAACTTCAAATATTTAGGCAGAGGTGATCTAGTAAAATGGGTCAGTATAAGGAACACTTCGGGTTGAAATAACAAAAAGATGAATTTTGAAGCTAAGCTGAGACAATGAAGCATGGTGTTCAGTCGCAAGGGATTACATGCCTCGAAAATTCTGTTGAATCGTCAGAGACAAATATGGATGTTCGTTAAGATAAAACAGGACATTATGAGATGAGGTGATTGGCAGTTTTTTTAAATATCTAATCAAGAATTATGCTGCAAAATGGAACAAATAGAATCATTGATTGGAAAAAATAAACACTTGCTACTTTTTGACACATCTTCAGTATGATGGAATGGCCAACATCATGTGTAATTTTCCTTAACAAAAGGTAAGAGTTTACATCTTCACCTACATCTATACTCTGCAAATCACAAATACTGTGGGTGGTAGAGGGTGCTAAGCACCAAGCCTAATTCTGCGCATTCCAATCCCGAACAGGTTGAGGAAAGAAGGAATACATAAATGAATCAGTACGGCATCTTATTTCTCTAATCTTATCCCTCCTGTCATTGCGACCTAAATAGGTTGGCGGAAGAAGTATTTCGTTGCACTCGTAACTTAAAGATTTTCGAATATTCTCCAGCAAATTCAAACGAAAACGACGTCGTCTGTCCGCCAAACAATCCCAGCCCATCCCACGAATCAGCTCTGTGACACTTACGTAAGGACTGTAACTAGCAGTCACGAATCGAGTGGCTCGTCTCTGTACTTTCTCTAATTTGTCAATCAATCCCTTGCGATACGGATCCCAAATTCCACAACAGTATTCCAAATGCGGACGCACTAGTGTTTAGAGACGGTTTCAAGAATTGCAGAATGATCTGAAAAGGAGACAGGCAGACTTGCTGGTCATTGATTTCTTCTTCTATGTGCAGTAAGGTATTACCAATCAGTTAAAAGTTCAAGCAATTTTATGCAACAGGCCTCGGTAGATATGTCGTCCTTAAGTTTTTATAGTGGCTTACATACCAAGCATCGATCAGACTGGCCAGGTCTTTACGCTGCATAATCGAACGAGTGCCCTGCTCTTGGTATCTTTTTAATCGTAGTTTTTTATTTAAAATACTTGTATGATTATTATTTAAATTTTTTTCAAAATCAATGCAAATTTTTTTATCCTTAACCCATTATCAAAAATTTTCAATATTTTCTAACAATAGGACTTGTTGGTATTTATTGATAATAAAAAGCAGACTACTCTTTAGCATCGATCAATTAAGTATATACCAAACTGTATGTATAGCTAAAATTTACATTTTAATGTTTCAGTCATCACATCCAACGGCATTAGGTAAAAAAAGGATATTAATCACGCTTCCTCACCCAGTCATACCAGGTATGGAATTAGAGTGAAAAGTAGAACTTGATACATTTCACATTATTTTTTCTATTTATTTTATTAATCATTATTGCCCTTGAGGACAGTGTTTAAACTCAAATTATTCATGATTATTCAGTTTTTGTTTGTATTTGTCTTCTTCTTCTTCTCTTCCCAAAACCTCTTCATACGCTCACTGTGTTCCTGTTTCCTTTGCTCTGTCCATTTTGTTCCTGTTTTCTTCTGTATTTTAAATTTTGAGTTCATAATTTTGTTCCTGAATTGTCCCCTTTCCTGTGTCATTTCCTTGCTGATCCCTGCGTGATTCAAGTCCTCTTCTATTTCCTGGAACCAATTGGTTTTCCTGAGTGAACCATTTACCACATCAAAGATCCTCTTTGTGAGTCTAGTGCTGTTCATTCGCTGTAAATGTCCATAGAATTGTAATCTACGTCTTCTGATCATGTCTGTCAATCTATCTGTATGTTCGTATAGTTCTTTCGTTGGTCTTTTCATCCATATACCGTCTTTATATATTGCTCCAAAAAATTTTCTAAGGATTTTGCGTTCAACTTTTTCCGCTTCTGTTATGCCTGAAGCCCCAATCGTTGTTGTTTCTGATGCATATAATGCTTCTGGCAGTACCACTGTTTTGTAATGTCTGAGTTTGGCCTGTCTTGATATATTTCTTTTGTTATAATATTACCATGTGAGTCTATAAGCCTTCTGAAGCTTTTCTGATCTTTCTGAATTTGATAGCTTGTTAGATCCTCCTACTTGTATGTATTCCCCTAGATATTTGAATTTCTCAACTCTTTTTATGTTTTCAAATTTTGTGTATATTGTTTGTACATTGTTGTTTTGTTTCTCCATGTACTGCGTTTTCTCATACGAAATTTGTAGCCCTGTTTTGGCGGCAATTTGATGTAGCTGTTCCAATGCATCTTGTGCTTCCTGCCTATTGTTGCTGAGAATTGCCAGGTCATCCGCAAATGCCAGGCATCTGATGATTGTTTTGGTATGTCGTGTTCTTCCTAGCTGTATTCCTTTGACCTGCGTTTCCCATTGTTTTATAACTTTGTCCAATACCATGTTGAATAAAATTGGTGATAATCCATCTCCTTGCCTGACACCCGTGCCAATTTTGAATGGTTCTGATGTTTCTCCCATAAATTTCACTTTAGACGTGGTATCCGTGAGTGTTTGTTGTATCAGAGCCCTTGTCTTCTTGTCTATGCCGTATTCTCTCATTATGTCAAAGAGCGTCTGTCTGTCTATGGAATCATATGCCTTCCTGAAATCCACAAATGTTACTACGGTATTGTTTGTTTGTCTTATCTTCAGGAGTGTTCTCAGATTCCAGATTTGTTCTATGCATGATCTTCCTTTTCTAAAGCCTGCCTGGTATTCACCTATTTGTGGATCTACCTGAGGTTCTAGCCTGTTCAGTAGGGCTTTGGAGAGGATTTTATAAATGACTGGCAGCAAGGAGATACCTCTGTAATTGTTGGGATCCGTCTTGTCACCCTTTTTATGTAAGGGATATATTAGTGCACATTTCCATTCTTGTGGAATTTTCTCTGTGGCCCAAATATCTGTAATAATTTTATGAACTTTCTTTGTGAGATTTTCGTCTCCAAGCTTCCAGAACTCGGCAATAATGCCATCTTCTCCTGGTGCTCTGTTGTTTTTCAGTTGTTTTATGATCTCCTTTATCTCTTCGAGTGTGGGTGGTGTAGAGTCCGGATTTGGTGTAGTTTCTGTTAGGGTCAATTTTCCCGTCGGTTTCTCGCAGTTGAGGAGATTTTCAAAGTATTGTGCCAGAATTTTGCAGTTAGCTTTGGTATTCATTTCAATGGAACCATCTGGCCTTTTGAAACAAAAGTTTGGAGGTTGGTAGCCTGTAATATTTTCTTTGAAAGTTCTATAAAAATTTCTTGTGTTATTTCTTTTGAAGTCTTCCTCAATATCTTGTATCCTTTTTCTGTCGTATGAACGCTTTTCTTTTCTAATTTCTTTTGAGGTTTGTTTCTGGACTGTGTGAAATTGCTGCCATGTTTCTGTTGTTCGGTTACTATTGAATTTAGTCCATGCCTGAATCCTTCGTTCAATAGCCTCGTCGCACTTCATGTTCCACCATCTATGTCTGCGTTTTCTAGGAGGCTGTCCCCAACGCATTGCCTTTTGGACTGCATTTGCGAGGTCTTTCCAATTTTCTGCTGCATTTTGATTAATTTCTTTCATGACTTTTTCTCTGTTTTTCTTCAGATATTCTGGGTCTGGTCTGGTGGTTACAGTCTTCTTTGTTGTTTTCCTATTTCTTGGGATTGGCCTGATCTTTACTTGTAACAAGTGATGATCTGATTCAAAGAATCCTTTACGCGTTCTCACATTTAAAATTTCTCTTATGCTTTTGTTTGATATGGCTACATGGTCTATCTGAAATTCTCCCCATAAGTTGTTGGGTGAGATCCAAGTCATAAGTTTCCGTCTGGGTTTTTGAAATTGCGTTGACATTATTTTTAGGTCAAAGTTCTGACAGTACTTTATAAGATGTTCTCCATTTTTGTTTGTACGATTATGTGCTGTGTAAGGGCCCGTAAATTCTCTGTATTTTTTCTCTTTGCCTAACTGCGCGTTGAAGTCCCCTAGTAGAATTTTTGTGTGTGTTTCAGGTATTTTGTTGGCAGCTTCCTCCATATCTTCCCAAAAATTTTCAACTTCTTGCGGCTTCTTTCTGTTTTGATCGTTTGTGGGTGCGTGAGCATTGATTATGGTGTATCTTTTGTTACCTGATTTGAAAGAGAGCATGGAGATGCGTTCTGATACTGAGTTGAAGTCTGTGATGTTATCTATGACTGATTTGTGGACAGCAAATGCTGTGCCAAACATTGTTGGTGTTCCTCTTCTTACTGCAGGTTTGCCCTTATAAATCCTATAATTTTCCGTATTGAAATGACTCTCGTCTGTGAATCGCGTCTCCTGTATTGCAAAGATCTTGATGTGAAACTTTTGTAGTGTGTTTGTGAGTTGTTTAAGTTTACCTACTTTCACAAGGGTATTTGCATTGAGCGTGCCGATGTAATGCTTACGTAGAGGTTTTGAGAAGCTCCGATCCTTCTCTTCATGATGTTCCTGGTCCCCCAGAATCCGATGACCAGGAGAATCCAGCACATTGACTGGGGCCTGGGGTAGTAGGTTATTTCCTTGTCGTTCCATCATGATTATTTGAAGTTGAGGGTGATTGTGGTATACCTCATGTGAAGTATACGGGTGTTACACCTGGATTGTTGAGTTCCAGAGGATAGCCAGATGGAAGGCTTTGGTGCTGTTTTGGTCCACGGGTGGTATTTTATTTCCCACCTACCCTGCATATCTGCAGAGCGTTCCCCTATCCGCCACCTGGGGACGCGCCGGATGGGGGACAGCAAAACCCCTCACCGGTATTTTTTCTATTTATTTTATAAACCATTAAAACAGCATTCTATAATGGGTTAAGGGTGAAAATTAATGCATTAATATGTAAATAAAATTAATATTATAATTATAGAAGGACTCTAAACAATAGAAACGACGATACCTGAAACAGGGTGGTAGCTGATATCGTGCCTATGTGGTGATTAACAGGTCTGTCAGTCTCCTTGTGAGTTATTTTCGTATTCCATGAAACAAAATCGGTGACTTAGTTAGACCAGGCATCGGAGACCATCTAGTGTGTCCATAACTCAGGAAACGAAATAAAGCTTAGTTTCATGAACCGAAGAAATACTGGCATGATATCTAAGCCCGACCTTTTTTTACCACCTTTTCCACAGTGATTCAACTTAATTTCTCATTATTTCTTTATATCTTCAATCTCTGTTGTTATTTTATGCATCGTTCTACAATGTTCATAAATGTGTTATATCAGAAAGATGCATGTTTTAAGTAAGAATCCGGTCTGAAGCAACTTTTCGATTTACAGCGCTTATTAATCCGAAAAATGTTATCTCTACAGGCCCTCAAATAGCAACAAACATAATTATTTAATATGTACTATTAATTGGAATACTAATGTGCGTAATATTTTAATAATAACGACCTCGTATGACAATATTTAATATGATATCCCATATGGGTACAGCTATCGATTGACACAGTTTCGATTTACCACCTACGCGCCTATGTCGTGTCTACCTTAATCTAACCACGTATAGGAAGCAGCAGCATGGAACCGGTCTGCAGTATTTCACATTACACAGCAAGCTGCACCAGAAGTCAAGACCTATGAAAATCCCAGCAGAGACAAATTTTCGAACCGTTTACCTTTAGATCTCCAGTTAGGCGCCTTAAACTCTGAACCATGAGACCGCTTACGTAAAATGTTATTGAAGTTGTAAGATGCACTGCATTGCCCAGCCCGCTCTCTCAGATACTGCAGGCAATGCGTGAACCACACCTGATTCAGCAGAAGTGGCTGCAATTGTTTCTTGGTGGTTCCCTTGGGAATCGTTAATGGAGAACTTCTCCGCAATGGAAGCAATTAAGGTGTGTGAATTTAGTATAACGGTTTCGCCCTTCGAATGAACCAACCCCTGCATCTGATCCAACACCGAGCATATGCTTTCAAGTCATCATTGAAGTAGTCTCGTCCTTTATCTGCTGCAGCCACATTTGCTGATATTCTGTCACTGGAAGGTTTTCTAAAATCCGGAAGAAATTCTTCAAAACAGATATTGTAAACCTTCAAAAATCATCCTCGAAGTATAGTTCAGGCTATCATTAATAGATACCCGTAACTGTTGGGATTACAACCCACCCAATCGCAAATGTTATGTCGATTGAGTAAATCTTGAACGGTGACTAATACCTTATTCGTAAATAAATGGATCGCTTAGAAAATAAATCCAATTTCATGTGGTGAAATGGTAACAGTAGTTTTAATACCCGCATTAAATGTTTGTACCGTTTTGTAGATGGTAAGATCACAGACGATTTTCATACACGATTCATATCGTATATATATATATATTGCCTTCTGATGCATGATCACTATGTTAACGAAAGGTTACTTTTGCGAAATTATCGTAGCTAGAAAATATATCCTCTTCATTTTTGGCTGATGGAATCTGTTTTGAAAAACTTTTGACGTAAACTATGCATATGCCTCGTTATAATAGATAATCTCTGTTATCGTACAGCCATAAAATTATTCGTTTTGGACTTTTTACCGCCAACAGAAACTTATATAAAGTTTCTAAGTCTTAACAAGGAGTTTATCCTTCATTTTAAACCATGAAGAGATGGACGGCTATATTTTAACCGGTCTTACGTCTCTTGATGATAATCCACATCAAAGACAGCCATAAACTGCAATCACAGAAGAGAACATTGCGAAGGTTCACAATTTGCCGCTGGAAGAATGGCGTTTATTACATAGCGCAGACCATACGCATACAAAAATTAAATGTAAGAAAGTTTTGATCAAAGTGCGTGTCCCTTTTGTTAAATTGTGACAATAAACAAACGAGAAAATTAATTTCTCAACGATGTTACGACTTTTTTAAACAAGGATCCTTCCAGTTTTGTGTGCCGATTTATTATTACGGATAGGACGAACTGCACATCTGAAATAATAGGGTACTTTTATTGTCAACCTTGAAAATCACGATCAGGCCATATATTACGTTAGAGATGATTTCTGCTTAACTATTTACACATACAAAGAGGGATAAAATTGTCGAGTTACTTTCACCGTGGTTACCTACTGGGAAATCACAATAAAAAGTTGTTGCGTAAACACTTGATCCATACAAGAAATTTTATGATTTTTCTCACTATTCCTTTCAGATTCACGTCCATTATTGACTATTGCCGAACACCAATCACTGCTGCCAGAAAACATGTTCCATGAATAATTATTAAATTTTATGTAGCTAACACTGATACATGCATAAATCCACTGATCTACTAAACTAGTGAATATAAAGTTTATAGATTGTATCTAGCCGCTAAATTGTTTTCTTTAAAATTTCGGCACAGAAAATTTGTGGTACGGTAATGTTGCATCAGAAATGAAGAGCTCGGCCACCATTACAAAACTTTTGTGTTTAGATTTTTGTTATTCTTCCTACTCGATTTTGATTTAAATGCAATTGAGCGCAGGCTCCGGTGGTAATATCCCTACTCACCTATTTCCCCTTCTTTTGTACTCGTCTACTTTTGCCCACTACGCATTTTATTTTTAAATTCTTTGAGCGTTTTTGATGAATTACTCATCAGTACCCTTGATAATTTATTCCAACCGTTCACTCCCTTGCTTACGAAAGAACTCTTTCCACACCCTTATGCCTGAAATCGAGTTCCAGATTGTTGCCATGCTCATCATTTCCTAAGCTCACTATCTCACCTCGATAGCCATCAGCAGGAGAACGCTAACGTCACGTGACAGCCTTTACTCACAAATTAACACCGAACAGAGTTATCAGTAATTAGAGGTTAGATGCACAGTTTAATAGTTAAGCGACTGGTATGAAATTAATTTCCAGAATACATTAATTAACTTTGCTTTTCATAAGATTTTATTCTTAAAAATTACGGAAAAACATTACGGCTGAAAAAACGTGGAACTGAGAGTACTTTTCATTTACATGTCGATAATAAAAGTAACATGAAAAACTTTTTAAAAAAACTTAAATTACTCATGGTTTCTTCTGTAACCATCCGGCCTAGACTAAATTTCAGTTTGCTGCTTGACTAAAGTTTATACATTACGATGTATTTGCTTTTTACGTATTTTAGTGATCACTTTGTATAATGGCCTTCGTTCATGTTAGCTGAACGTGAGTTATTAGGTTATTTAAAGTGAACATCAGACCAAATATGTTACTGAATTGAGTACTGGTATTCTGGCAAATTATTTCTTCGGACATATTCAACTATTCAATAACATGGAATGTGTATTAAGTTCTCTGGCCATTACATACACTATGACCAAAGATTATATTATGAATGTATGCTCGGACACGGGCTTACACTAGTCACCAATAAACGGCTTTTACACTCCCTGCACTATATTCATGCTTCCCTGTCTTTCATTGAATCCTTTTTCTTATCAGTTACTGATAGTGTTATGCAGTAACTTCCAGGAACGGAACAACAACTTATTTCTGTGTCTAGTTGTAAATAAAACTAATTAAAACCACATTGCTTTCCAAACATAAATTAATGTTACTTCTACTGACTGAATGATTAACAATTTAAAGAAAATGATAAGTGTTCGCTGTGGTATCCGCAATAAATAAGTTTCTCATATTGTGAGCCACAGATAAAATAACTGTTGTGTTCGCAGTATTTCATCAAGGAAACCTCCATCCTTTCATATCAAGTTTTTCCTCTTTGGCTCCACAACAGTAGACAAAAGTAATTATTTGCGACATTTTTCACCTGTGCGCTTCACTCATCGCTTGCAGGAGCAGTCAGTCTTCACTGTACTCACTGAATTAATTCCTCCAGCGACTCTCTTCCCGTGCCACCCAGGTACCAATTCATTAACTTTGAAAGCAGGCGGCAGCGCACCTTTGACCTTACTCGGAGGGTCCCGAGAACTCAAGAACAAAGAAACAATACCATTAGCTCGAGTTTATAGCCCGGAGGCAGTCGCCTTCCGCGCACCACTTCCTGTTTATTGCTGGCACACGGGTTTTGAACGCCTGTTGCTGAAAAAGACTTGTCAATATGGTAGCGGATACTTTTCTGTTATGAAAACCACCAAACTTTGAGAATCAGTTTACCAATTGTAATTTAGTGTGGGTACACCTCTGGAGTAAAGTAGCAGACAAATTCCACCATACATGAAGATGACAGGCATTTTGAAGCAAATCAAAATATGGTTTTTCTCGTTTGTTTCATGAATGAATCGATAAGATAACAAGACGTTCGGAGAAGATATGAGACGGATTGCACGACTTCATCCATCTGTCACAAAATGGCACTAACCTCCCCAAATTTGGGTTCAGTAATATATAGGCTATTATTTTATATGAAATTAGATGCCAAACGATGGAAACAGCTTATCGCCTAACACAAAAAATCTTCAACAAAAAAAATATCTCCTAGCTGTGATCTACGGAGTTTTATAAAAAATTAGGAATTTCGGATATTGTTAAAATATCTACGGATGTTTGCTACTTTTTAGTATTTGTTGATTTTTCCTTATATTCGTGTTTTGTTAGACTTTGAGCATATAATGTTGTCAATTATTGTGAATCATTACCTTGCAACTGTTTGTGTGAAACAACGATTGAAATGAAATAAAATCCCTTTTTTTGTTTGATTATGCGTTTTATAGATCTTAAAAGGCCGTAATACAGAAGTAAGAACTCTTAATGCTTGGTGACACGCTCTTTGGTACTGTTTTATAACATTTCCTGTTACAAAACATATGCTAAATTTAATGTCAACAAAGAAAATGTATGGTCCCTTAAAAAAAAAAAAAATACCAGCGCAGCAGATAAAAGTGACCCTCTATAAAACATGTTCGGAGATACTTCTTACTTTCGATGTAGAGTATTATTTTGTATTTCTAAATTTAAAGACTTGTAAAGGAAAAGTATTCTTAATTTTGAATCTTTCTTCAATAATTATGGTTTCAGTCCTTCAGTTAGCTAGTCTCCGGATTTTTGTCTACGGAAATTTTAGCGACCATCTACGGATATTCAGAGTAGCAATGTCTCCAAGCACACAAAACTGAGACGTTACAATACAGTCATTAAATCAGAATGTCTCTATGGATCAGAAATACTTATTTTGAACAGGAAAAAGGATATAGAAAAAGAACGCTAAATTATAACGAAACTTGTGGACTCAAAACTCATAGTAGACAAATACAGACTCAAAAGTAATCAGGAAATCTTACATTATGCAGACATTCACAGTGATATTAGAAAACGCAGACTAAAATCAAAAGAATGAACTCTAACAGACTGACAACACAAATAGTTGAATTCTATGAAAACCGAAGTAAAGCAATAGCAGATACAATAAAATGGATTTTCTAAATCAAGAAAGACCTCAAATTAGTAATCGCTCCAAAATATATCGAAAAAGGGATACATTTAAATCCAAAATTCACAACTGGCAAGTTGACCGGGAGGAAATACTAACGAAAAAGACCTGGAACAACATGGTCAGATCAGAGAAAAGAAGTGCACAGCAAGCGTATGAATGAAATATGAGTACAAAGGAAATCTAACAAATGCTTCTGAGTATATTGCGTAGTCCTAATGGACTTTTACGCAAATAATAATAATATATTATTTCTCTAAGGTGTTTTTCTATCGATACGCCATATCTGCCTTAATATTTCATCAAAATTAATGACTGAAACATCATTTTTAAGATTATGTTCCCGCGAATGATGAAAAATAAACAAATAGTTTGAAAACAATGATTTAATTGAAAAACTTAAACCGTATTTGCATACCGAATGTAAAGACGCCACCTGTTGACAATCTGTGTAACTAGCAAAGACGACAGCTGTCGATTGGAGTTGTTTACATTCTTTAAAGATTGTAGAAGTCGCCATCTAATAACAGTTTAACTAACATGACAACTGTTGATCGGAGTTGTTTAAAATCTTTAGGCAAGTGTAATCTGTCACGAAGATAAACCGAATTAAATCAATGTATTATAAACCAACGTTATAAATCGTTATACATGTTACGCGACGTATTATAAACGTAGAATAAACTGGATTAAATCAAATTTTAAACCATTTGTATGGACAATATGCTTTGGCTTTCCACGTGTTCGTAGATTCAGTGATATAGGTCGAAATGTAAACGTTTTGTAATGTAAAGAAGTTGAAAAATCACATCTGACAAAAGCAAATATCTATTTTTAAAATATCTACTTTTTAAATGTTCTAAAATTTAACACATTGTATATAATGATAACATTTTTTTTTTTTTACGATAAACTGATGTTTATCACTACTCTTCAAAATAAAGTACCTTTCATTAATAAATACATCATTTATTTGTTTGCATATTATAATATCACCATTCGGCGACGGATCACGATACTGTGCGAAAAATATTCGCACGGGTTAGCTGGAATAAAGTATTATTCTCGTTCCCCACCCACATTTCCCACAAATTAAATTAAAAATGCCGAAAAATGAGAGTGTAGTACAACTATCAGACTCCTCCCCCTCCCCACCCCCGCACTGCAAAATTAAATAAGTGGGTTGAAATGTAGGAAAATTTCTTTTTTTGTAAAGTTTTCTTGGCGTTTCAGCTTAACTTTGTTGTAAAAATGTTACACGAAAGAAATTGACGTATAGAAAATTTATTCCGGTACTGTATTCAGCAACGCCCGCCATATTGTATCGTCAAACTTTCAATTGTAAACGAATTTAACATTTCCGGACGAAATTTGTAAAAAAAAAACAAAAAAAAAACCCTTTGTTCGGGCTGTGTTTTAATCTAATCACAACCACCCACTGTGAGAAAACAAAACTGTTTACGTTAATATGATCCCTGTAGCTACAATTTTTGTGTTGTTTTCCACTGTTTGTGGCATTTCGGTGTTGCGCAATGGTCTCACATTTCGTCATTTTGAATTTAATTTATGGAAACTTTTCGGTAAAATGTGTGTAAGGAACGTGAAGAATAAATTGTATTTAATCCAAATTTCAAGAGGTTAGTACCATTTTTTGATAGATGCAAAAAGTAGCGCAACCACCGACATGAGCAATCAGGTTGTCCTTACTGCTTATCCCCAACCAGCTGTGGCCTGTAATCTCGATCACTTGTTGTGGTTTTTTTCTTTTTATCTCCTCCTCTTTTCATTTCCAACGCAACGCATAGTCAGAATTTCGCAAAGAAATTATGAAATGTAGTAGAGTCACGACTCATAAATGAGCTGAATGACTGATGACAATGAATACAGTCGCAACTACAAGAAGACCATCGCTTACCATATAGAAACGTCAGTCGAAAGAATTTAATAATTAGCGTTTATCTAATCAGAGCCTCTATCTCCGCGGGGGATCGTAGATTTTTAATGTGACTGTAAGTGACAATGTTTTCATGTGGTCTCAGTGCCTGATTTTTTTACTGTCTGCTTACCCTCCCCTGCCGTAACCATCTAATCCAACCCAGTAGATCTAAAAGGTGATGGTGACCCACAATTTAAATTTGAATCGAAATCGTGGAGCGTGCCGTAGTTGAATATACACTGATGAACCAAAACATTATTACCACTGCCCACCGTGAGATCGAATGCCGTCAGTTGACAATGTGAGTACGTCATGCAGTAAGGAAAGTATATAAGCCGAGCAGAGACCCATGTGGAGTCATTTCAGCAATGATACGTGTAACAAATGGGAAACTTTAAACCAAGGAACAAACATTCCAGAAACGGCGATGTTGGTTGGCTGCTCGCGTGCTATTGTAGTGAGCATTTGTGGAAAATGGTTCAAGCAAAGTAAAACCAGGAGTAGGCGACATGGAGGTGGACGTCCACATCCGCGCATCATCGCAGAAAGTAGAGGTCGGCGGTCTACCCGCTCTGTGAAACAGGAAGGGTGCGTTGTGCGGATCTGACAGCATAATACAATGCTGGTGCAGGCACGAGTGCTTCGGAGCACAGCTTTCAGCGCATATTGTTGAACATGTGGCTCCGCATCAAACGGCCTCAGCTGTCCTCATGTTGTCCCACCATTTCGTAATTTCGATTTCTGTCGGTATTATATCATTGAGATTAAGCCATGAATCTTTAAAAACGTGTCGCCTGGTCGGCTGAATCACGTTCCTTGTTACACCAGGTCGATGGTTGTGTACTAATACGCCATCTTTCCGGCAAACAGCTGATCGAAAAGCACCGCGCCACGGACGCAGGCTGTTGGGGCGGAATTATGCCATCTTCTGTAATTTTACCTCAGTTACTCGAAAAGAACTATTTCCTATGGTGCACATTGATCGCAAATCCGAGTAGTAATTTTTGCGGAAATTCCTCCTCTTCCCGCCATATCAGACGTATCCAGTTTTACTCCCCTGATCATGGGCTGTACATAATTCGAAGACACACAAAATCCAACCATAGTTTATTGTGCGAATCGCGGACATCGAAACAAACTGATAGAATGTCATACAATGTTTTATTTGTTTTCTCCGTTTCCCGACGTCGCGTGAAGATGAAAAAGAGAAAAAAAAAATATTTTACATCTGGTACCCTGGTTTGAACAGTATTCAAATGACCATGAAAATGCATAGATTATTTTTTGCTTAAATCGTTGTTAACGGAACATAAGTTGATCTCCCGCAGTTAAATTGTTTAAGGTACAGTATTTAAATTTGAGATTCCTGTTATTTCTGTATGTTGCGTGTAAATGATTCACCTAGAAAAGAAAGTCAACGTAAATCGTGAAAATTTTGATAATGTATACGTAAATAGAAAAGGTATCAAATATAAATAATAATTAACTATATGGAAGGAACTGTACTGTTCCACATAGAACTCCGGAAGCCGATGTCGATTTTTTATCAAAGAGTAGCGAAAAGACAACGGGATAACAAAACATATGAAAGAAAATGGCATGCTTACATGATGGGAATATGTTCGGTTGTGTCTATGAAAGTTGTGTTAACGTTTAACGAATTCGTTCAATGTACTAGTATTGTTAATAAAGATGTATTAGGAAGTTGTTGATGGAATAATCACTTAAGTATAAGAATAAATGTGGAGTTCAATGAAAAATACAAGGATAAGTATATGTCTATCAGAGTAAAAAATATAAGAGCGACCCTACATTCTACATCATAATTGCACTATATATGACTCATAATGTCCTCAGGTGGCAAAGGAAAAACATTACGCTAAAATTATCAAAAATATATTTTGTTTAGAATTTGAACATAAGCTACTGTAAAAATCTCATAAAATACCATTATTCTTATAAGCCTTATTCTTCAATCATTTTTTTTTAGCAGAGACGGGCATTTTCGCATCGCTGAGTCAATTCCAGTGGTTTTTTATGATGTTCTTAAGTAAAATGCAACCTTATATTGTTAAAATGAACTTATTATTGTAATTAGAACTAATTCCTATTTCACTGGAAGAGAATTCAGCGCAATTATGTGAAACAAATGTTGTATTAGCAGTTAAAAGATTTAAGGCTGTTCTTTAAAGTCCTATCTAAGGGCAAACGTAAATTGCTGATACCATTTTTAATTATTATAAAACCATCGAAACGTCTATCACAATTACTTTGTCTTTCAAATGAATTAACATTAGTTCGGGCCTAGTCCAATAAAATCCAAAATCAACTTCGGGTGACATCTGAGGGGCTGTGTGACGCTTCCCCGTCGCTTCACTGTATCAGAGATTTGAAGATTTCAGATGCTGTAGACAGAGACTACAGGTTTTATGATCGCTGTTCGTGGACTCAAAAGTTGTTTCCGACTACGAGCCCCTACTCGAAAATGATCTGCCCATTACACTTAACATCTTTTAATAATTTTTCCAAACTCCTGTTAATCTCATAGCTGATGTCTTTGTACACTGGTAGCGTAATAATATTTACTAGGACCACACTTTATACTGACTCATACTTCAATACTTATCTATTGGGAATAATTAGCAAATCATGACAGAAAAACTGAAATTCTAGAACACATACAGACCTTTTACCGACAAACTAAACACCTGAAATAATTTTATAGCAGATGAATCCTGTGGATATCTTTCAGCATAAGCCTCATAATATCCTTAATTTTTACTCAGTTTTCCAGTTCTCAAAAATTTGTCGCGAACAAGGAAATAGAAAGAAACGCTGAATGTCTTCACCTAACTTGAACATCCACCGAATTTAAACATTTTTTCCAAAAAGAAAGCAAATAATGCATAGTAATCATCATGATAAAGTTAATGTGTAACCCTAAAAATGTTCGTTATATTTCCGGAAGTATCGTAGCTTAATCAAAATCCCCATCGAAACGGATATGCAACTATTTAACCTCATACACGCTATAAAATATGAAATTTTATCTCTGTTACCACGATAGAGTTATTTTCATTCTAAAATGAGGTAATATGTCTTATGTCTAATGGCAAAAGGATTATTTATTTTACTTGATAAGTTGTAATTGCTAATAAAAAATACAAGACTGGTGTATTGTAGTTAAATACACTATAGACGATTAAGTTTATAAACATTCTTTTCCTCGTGTCGTATTAAAATCGACTGAGTTTAAAAACTTTTATTTTTTTATTATGGAGATAAACCATAAATCGTATTATATTTCAGATATGAAATTTATTTTGAGTGTAATCATTGCATGTCCTTCATTTAAAATCCATTAAACCCAAACACATGCAAGTGAAGTTAGTCCACCTCAGTTTTTAACTCAAATTTTACCTCTCTAAGCTCCATATCCGTTGAGTACGTGTAGTCAGCCTTTAGTACTTACGTTGTATGTTGACATTTTATATTTTGTTTTTAAGAAATTTAACTTTTGATTCGTATGTGAAGCGAACTACTTAAAGCAATCATACAATGTAAAACTTCATTCTGGTGAACCTTTGAAATAACATATGCATTTATTTATTTATGTGGTTTTAGTGACAGCTATATTACAACTTAATGATTACTTCATACTTGGTGAGAAATTTTTTTGTTTAGTTTAATCCAAAAAAGTCATTGAGAAAAAGCTACTCTTTCATCTTGAGTTTAATAACAGCACTTAAATTAACACAAAAACTAGAAATTTAATTCTAGCAGTGGTTATAACGTTTATCAAAAATGAAATCGCAGATAATTAAAAAAAATCTTGGGTCCAATGGAAACAGCAGAGCTATGGGAAATAAGAATTAATACGAAAATATAACAGAAACGATAAGAAAAAGGAACTTGATAATTTTTTCGACTTTTCTATAGATTGGGTGGTACAAGATTTTTAAAAAATGCACAAGAAGGATTTGAAGGAAATAATTTGAAAGAAAAGGAAATTAAAGAAAGAGAGATTTTTAGAAAGCAAGTATTAAGTATAGAAGGGCTCCAAGGAAGAGGAGGAAACTAATTCGGTCGGAAATGGTCTGAGGAGATAAGAAAGAAACACAGTGAAGCAATGAATTAATAATGGATTAAACAGAAGAAAAAACAACGAAAAAGGATGAAGGATTGAAATTGGCATGTGGTCTAGCAGGCCTCATCGGAAGAAAATTAACGAACGTTCATGTAAAAAGTTGATGAATATTGGTTCGAATTATTTTCCCCTACCTGTCATTTCTCAGACTATAGTCTTCAACTGCTGAGGAATAAGGTTTATCCAAGAGTGGTCTGTTGTAGCTGCACAACGTATCGTGTCAACGATTCTGGTAGTCGGAGCCTGTATACACAAATTCAAGTCATACTTTTTTAACCATTTTTCCAGACAGGTGCTCACAGTAGAGCCAGATTCTGTTTCTACGGCGACATGGGCAAGAAGCAGGACAGTAAAAGTATATTTACGAGGGGCTGTGTGAATACACAGCAGAGCTTGCGCGCTTGGTGAAGGCGCTTCATCGTCTGCAATGTTATCGGCCAACCAGCAGGCACCGTGGCACTGGAAACACTGTCTGCTCCAGCAGCACAGTAGTATAGTGCGTGCAGGCAAGTCACACAGCAAATCGCTCGTTTGTTGAGGAACAAAGATCATGGTAGAACGGAAAAAAAATACTGTTAACCTTATATCATTCAAAACATTAAAGTAGAATTATCAAAATCTGTTCATAAGTGGTTTACAAAAGCAGTTGATACGGGAATTCTTTTGCGATTAGTTTTGCTCTACCGCAAAAACTAATTTCCAATTAGCTCATGAAAACGGACAGAAATAATGCATATCTTATCGTTCATAATTTTTTTTCAATGGATTGCTACCACTTTAATTGGAAACAGCTTATGTTTCTAAAATCTTCTTCTTCTCCTTCACTTCAAGGATTAGGCATTATTGCCGTCTTCACTTTGTACTTTTACACCATGTCTTCCTAGATCTACTAACGTTTCTGCGTCCCATTGGTTTATACTACATCGCCAGAAGTGGAACCCTTTCTTCATCCATTCTTTCAATATGCTGCCTCCATTATTCTCCGTTTTTCTATAATCTTTTGTTTATATGTTTATATTTTATATTCCAAATATTTTCCGAATTTTTTCATTTCTTATATAGCTTTTTTTTTTACAAAGTTATTAACAGAAAACAGCGTTACAACTATACGGGACTGAGTATAACGAAGTTTATTTAGAAATTTTATGACAAATTAATTAAGTAAAGAACAGAAAATGAGATTGTTGATGAAGAAGATCGTGTGCTAACAATCTTTTCTAAGTAAAAGAACAAAATATATAGATACCTGGTGTTTAACCTCGGATTCAGCACTGAATCACGAGGTAATTAAAAAATGCTTTCTCTTATCCCCAACCAGCCTCTAATGAACTCGACATCGACTGGGCGTTTAACTAAAAGCAAAAAAGCTCTTGTCACCAAAAATTTCTAGAAGTAATAAAATTAAACATTTTCAGGTTTTATTTTCCCGATGATATATCCAATATTAGGGAAAGAATATGGATTTAGAGCTTGTTCAATTAACCGTACTTGGCGGATAAGCGGTAACGATCTGGCATCGCAATTGGTAGATCGCAGGTTCGAATCCCTGTCCGGCTATACAGATTTTTGTTTTCATCGGTTTTCCCAAATCACTCCAGGCGAATCCCGGAACGGTTCCTGCAAAAGACCATGGTCAAATTTCTTCCCTTTTTTTCACCCCAGTCCTTTCCTACTCGTAATGACCTCGGCTGTCATGAGAAGTAAAAATTAAAGAAAATGGAAACAAGTACAACATCGTTATTCGAAATAAATTTCTTAGTTCCTTTAGAGTAAGAAAACCATTCCTCTAAAACTAAAAGTTCCACTATTTGCTAATAAAATAATGAAAAATTTCTGTAGATGGTTGTAGTATTATGAAAAGTTCTTGTTATTTTAAAAATGGTCCGTTTTTGAGCCGTCTGTCAGAAATAAACCAAAGCACATGAGTAAAGAATATTGAATCCTTTACAAGGACACCAAAAATATTTTCTTAAGTGACCACATCTTTTTAATACATCATATGTATTAGAGAGAAATGAATCTTTAATTTTCCTTCACGCAGGTAATTAAGATCAATTGTAAATAGAGTGAAATTAAATTTGATACATAATTCTTCACACAACGATGTTTATATATAACAGACTGATTCATAATTTAAGAAACTGTGCACATCAGTAGCCGGTGAGTAGAACGTAAGTGATTTAATACTTTGATTATTGACTGAATGGTATTTCAAATGAAGCGATTGCATAACATGCAGAATTTTTAGCTAGAGAATCCCGAAGTCGAAATTCACTTTTAAGACAAAATACCAATAACTGTTTCGTAAATATAACCCTAAAATTTTCCTACCTTTAAATAAAATTTGTTGTAACATTTTGAAACTGCAATGGAAATGAGAATATGATGCATAGACTCATGCAGAACATTGCGGAGTATTGAGTTAGTGTAAATTTGGAGATTCAGTGATAAAAAAGTGAAAAAATTTGATCATCTAACATCACGGTGGCATAGCCACTGCGAAAACAAACTAGATGTAGTATCTGTATGCGAATTTCGTCTGAAAACTGTTTTCGTAAGCGCACTTGCGGCTTGTGTTTGTTAAGTGCGTGCGAACTTCCTCTCCACTGTCAACACTCCAGCTCGGCTAAACTTGCCAATTACCCTCTCAGGGCTCCGAAAGTGGTATTCCCGACTTTGCACTACTCTCGACAAGACCGCAAGGTATCAAGTGTTGCAGAGACTTGATTCTCCAAGTCACTGTAGCAGCTCTGGAGACGTGTAAGGCACTCTCAGCCACCTCGCCAAGGTCTGAATGCGCTGCTGCTGTGTGTATTTCATCCTGTGGTAAACAGTGAAAGCTGACGGATGTAGCTGCCTAAGGTGGGATACGGGCTTTGGCAGTAAACAATGAGCTTGTGGAACTTTTGCGAAGAAATGGAAACAACAGCAGCAGTAAGAAACAACTTTGCTGTTATTGGAATGAAAACTTGTGGCAAAATCATGGAAATATTTACAGTATGACTAACCTCACAACCCGTCAAAAATGACCTGTTTAACGAGGTGCTCTTGCAATTAATTTGTATGCAGTTGCTTAACTAAATAGAATTGTTATAAAATAAAGTTCTGTAATTTCTCGTTCCTTGTGCTGTAGCAAAAAAGTTTCAGTTATCAACTGGACCAGGTTGTATTTCAGCATAACTACAATCTCCGCCAATATTGCCGCTAGAAAATCAAAGCTTCAATGATACGTAAATTAATACATTCCCAGTATCGCATGTCTATGTCATCATGCATCGCTATATAAACATGATACAAAATATTTACTGTTTCTTACATCTTTCTTATTATCTGTGCTGAATACCCCACTGAAAACGAAGGATGCTAGAATAAATCTTAACAACTTACGTTATGCCACGTAATATTAGTTTTAATTGTAGTTTAGGCAGCATAGATCGCGATCAATTTGGAACTTCTTTCATTCAAACCACGTAATGATTTCAGTAAAAATAAGTGACTGATAATTAATATTGCCAATATAACGAAATAAATACTTTTCTTTCGGTGTTCTTGAAATTCATTTCTTAGCAATCGCTTAACCAAATAGAATTCTTATAAAATAAAGCTCAATGTAATTCCTTGTGCTTTACGTTGTAGAAAAAGGTTTACGTTACCATCCTGGTCCAGGTTGCATTTAAACCTAACCACATACTACGCTAAACTCGCCGCCAGAAAAACAATACTTCAATCACACGCATATTAATATATGTACTGTACCGAATTTTATTGGCAATAACGCATCGCTATAAAAACTTGACCAAAAATCTTTTGTTATATTGTGATTCAGATCGATATTACAACCTTTGAATGGCGGCTGAAATATGTCATCAGTGAAAGTAAAGGAAATTAAAAATAAATCTTAACAACTTGTATCATGCCAAGTAATATTAATTTTAATTGTAGTCTAGGCTGTATAGATCGCGATCAGTGTGGAACTACTACTAATAGTATACTGAAGTTTAAAATTCCCTAATTCTTTCTTGTGCCTCGATACAAATGTTGACTACCCATATACTTCACATTCATTACTTACGATAAAACTGATAATTCCAGTACTTCCAAAATTACTGTGTTAAGAAATCCAGTTATTGTACTTCTTCTTGTCTAGTGTTGTAGGGTCCGGTCTGTATCTATACTTTGTACATGGTCTGGCCAAGATATTCTGTAGTTTTGCACAGTTTGGAAAACTGATTCAACTTTGAGTTCCATAAGGATTTTTCAATATCTCTGTCTCGTAATATATAGCAATCGGTATTCCTCATGAACCGCATCTCATCACCTTTGCGGAGTGTCAAGGCCTCCCTCCGTACAGCAGGGTAGGCTTAGCCAGAATATTATATAGCCTGATTCTTGTGTCGTTGGACAAGAGACGGTCTGAAAGTGCTATTTATTGTTCCTGTAACTTGCGTGAAATTTGTCATTTTTTGTTGAATATCGGTTTCTATAGTGTATCCGAGGATGTAACCTAGGTATTTAAATTCTGATACTTCTTCAATGGGTATGTTTTCTATTGAAACTTTGGTTCTTTTGTGATTATTTTCGAATGAAGCCCATAATTGTGGATTTATTGAGGGAAATCTTCATGTCTTACGGAGTTTGTATACCAACCTTTGCAGATCATCTGCAGATTCATCAAGATATACTTGGTCATCTGCAAACTGTAATGTATCCAGGTTGGTCTGTCCGTGTATTTTGATTCTGCCATCGGGCTTTGTCACCAGTAGCTAACGATTTTATTTTGCATATACGCTGAATAGAAGTGTCGAGAGGCAATATCCTTGTCTCACTCCTTGATTAATGGGTTTCCATTCCGATAAAGGTTGTCCGGTTCTGACTGCAAAAATGTTTACTATATGTGTGAAGGTGTTACTTTCAGCCAAAGGTTTCTTCTTTTTTGTAACCCATAAATATTTAGTATAATTTACAAATAATGTCTCTGGAGATCCGAAAGTAATACAGTGATGCTTATAACTTCCTCTGAGAAGACACAAATGAGATGCTTTACTGAAACCCTAAAAAAGGTGTTAAGGCTGCATGGAACCGTTCACTAAATATCCCGAGAGGAAATAAACGCCCATGAAAGAAGAACAAAATCGCGAATCGCAAAATACAACTGACAAATGTAGAAAAGAAACTGAAATCTAAATTCGACCAATTTAGAATCTAATGAACACAATGGAACTCAGACTCTCGGAAATATACAGCAACAGCTGATCTAATTTGATGTCGAACAAATTTACGAGCAGCTGAGCTTCCGTATGTTGATGCGCCTGCCATCTGTAGAGGTGGTGTCGTACCAGGTGTAGCAGCTTGTCAGTCGTGCATCGCAGCAGAATATGCAAACCCATTGAATATATCCCGGACAATTTTCATACAGTTTAAATCAGCATTGAGCCATATAGAAACTTACGTAGAAATTACATTCCGTACTTTTTTTTCCTACTGAGATTTCCATGAAGTCCAGTGACATTAATCCACTTGGCGGTATTACCAGATTCACCGGGTACATATTTTAACCTGTGTATAAATTACGCCTCTAGTGACTTTTCCTAACATGCCTGTTCCTAATCAACATGACGACGCAAACGAAAAATTAATTTATGATAACGTACATTGAAGTTACGATAAACTCAGCCAACTTAAGCTTTTCTTGATTGCGGTGTATAGGCCACTAAAATTTGTGAATAAAATAATCACCTTATAAATACAGTATATTTTGATGTACAGGTGTTACCAAAATCTGTAATTATAAAAAAGCTTCAATATTTCTTTAAACATTTGTAATTCAATTATAATTTTTTTTTAGTTTAAATTTTTCTTTATTGCATTTCGATAACACATTTCAGGATAACAACGAAGGAAAGCAAACAACAAAAATTACAAAAACCTTAGAATTACTACCGAAACAAAAATATAAACTGTGGTTGGTCTCTTGCATTCTTCGTTAAACTACCTCCAGCACATGTATCTCACATGATGACTGCTACTCTACTTCATATTATTTAATTATCTGCAAAATAATTTTCACATTCTTGGATGTCGTGCCTAACATCACTCTTCTGGAAAAATTACGCTGTTCCACAAATTTACGAGCACCTAAATCTCCACATAATGCAACATGATGCCATATAAATTATTGTAATGTCGTGATGCTATTGTCTTTATGTACTCTCTCTCCAATATATTTGATGCATCAACTCATTTCCAAGACTGTATTTTCCATTCTACCCCTGCAAAATTTCTACTGCTGTTGCTTCACTACCCATAGTTAATGGCTCATTTTAAAATTACTGGTTTACGGGCGTTTCGTTTAGGTCTACTTGTCTACTGAAAAACACTGCCAATATCGAACAACGTAAAATGTAAATATTCATTCTTACATTTGCAACTGCGCCTACGTGCACACAATTGCTCTGCAACCTTAACAATTTATTATGGTTCCTATGTTCTACGCATCCTCTGATACTGGGAAGATTCAGACCATACCTTCTGGGAGTTACAATTTTCACAAACATTAGTGTACAATAAATAACACTATAGATTATTACAGTAGTTTTAATCACATTTAATAGACATTGATTCCAAATTTAATTTAAATATCTCACGCTCTACTGTAGTAAATATTACTTAGCTTCTTTAACCTAAGGGAACGTAGTGTTTCCATCCCTCTGCTAAGCGTAAACAGATATGTTCCAACAAGTTTGTGCAAATTGCAATTTTTCACGCAGGTTGATCCTAGAATTCTGCACTATTAAGGAAAACCGTCTAAATGAGAACTGTTGGTTCGCGAAGGCAGAGATTTGAAGCCGAGTCCTTTGCCCTTCCCGTTCAAACCCCGTCAGTCAAACTGGATGGTCCGTTACCTGCAATAAATGCAACTTCCGATTAAGAGCTCTGCAATATCTGTCCTAATCGTGATAGCCTCTGCATGTGAATGTTGGGCAGAACAGAGAGGTGCGAGGCACTATCTCGGATTCTGCCTGGCCATCGTTTATCACGGCGCCTGGCCGGGTCTTTAGCGGCTTTACCTGCCCGCGCTGTCACACCTGTGATCGATTGCCTCGCTGTGTCACGGCACTTGCTGATGCTAATGATACGTCATCATTGCCACCGGGCGATCTCCATTCATCCCCTACAGTGATATTAATAGTCTGCGGCGAGCATTGTCCAAACACCGCGAGCAGCTGTCTGCCATCCTAAGTCACTGTTTCAGGCAGGTTCTGCCCTAATTGCTGTATAGATTTTTCAGAATTAGAAACTAGTTTTCGTGGTGTGACAGGTTGGATGATAAATTACTGTTTCGTGATGTTAGATTCATGATGACGTAATGTTATTATCTTCTCATTACAACACAATTCAAGAAAAACCCTTGAGGAGCAATCTTTCAGGAACACTATCTCCTCTAAGTCATTTATAAGACACGACTAATTTTTAACAGCATTATCTGCAATGGCCATCACTAGTGTATGGCAGTCATTCTATTCAAAAACACACCACAAGTTATAATATGGTTTTCATGCACCCCTACAAATTGAGTACTCCGCTAATCAAATTCACGATTTGATAAATAGACGAAGTATAAGAGGAGCATATAAAATTTTGTATAAATACTATGCCGTTAACCTAAACTCATTGTAAAGCATAAGCGCGCAATATTCAGCAAATACTGGCTTCTGACAGGATGTTTTCAATGGTATGAAAATGATGATAGCAACAACCAAAATTTTTGAAACATGTACTCGAGAGTTCATGATGAATTGAGCCACCAGCGGTCTTAAATAATAATTGGAATCGAATGCAAAGATTATAACTGAAATTTAGATTTACTTAACCTTCGTTCGACAATTAAAGCAAGAAAGTTATATGTAACTATTTTTAATTCTTTGCATTTGAAGAAAACCTTATGAATTCCATAAGAGAAACCATATATTTTTAAATTGTAAATCATTAGTTGAATGCACCTATTTTAAACTTAATTAAGAAGCTTGTTACTTATAACATCGAGAACCATTAAACAAGCCAAATTAAATTACATTCTGGTTTTCTCTGTTTCGCAACTTCTGTTTATATATATTCGTTTCAGTTGACTGCAAATTACGATAGTTCCAAATGAAAATACCTTGAAGCACAGACTATGTTATCTGTATCTGTACTCAGGGACGATGAAAAAATCCTCTATTTGAAACATAGTGATGTACTCGAAGCTATTGAAGAGGTTTAATGTTTACCGTGCCAATCTCATTATCTTAAATATAATTTAAATTCATGTTTTCTAAAACAGATTATGAACCACAATGGAAAACATGTTTTAGTTCTGGATGAGGAAGTCGGTGGTAGTTCCTATCAGCTGTTGTAGTTCGTACTTACAAAATCCAAGCATGCGAATGTAAATTATTATGAATTTTTACAGAATGGAATAACGAAGAACTATTGGAATAAATACAGCAGATGTTAAATAGTTTGTTTATTATTATTTGCGAATGTAACCCATGGAATCACGTAAAGTCTTGATTCTCATAGTGGCTTTTAATAAATAAATTGTCCAATATTTCAGCTGTGTTCTTAGAACCAGGGATTATCTGTTCCTGGAGCAATGAGGGAAGCTTACGTATTGCCATCTTTCTGAGATTCGTGTAACTTAATTTTCTATGATACGTGTACTTTAGTCTTGTAATAAGTCGCGTTCCCTAGGCGAGACAGTTTGCACATATCGAGGGAGGGCTATTTTTCGGCGAGCGGAAGCCGCGAGCCGGTTCGTCAAGCCACCTGCTGCGCCGTAGACAATAACAACAGGGACAGCCAACCTACAGACAATAGTGACCCGCCACTCGGATGTTCTTGTATGCTGTTACATGGAATGCTGCTCGGAGGTGGAGTGGAGACGAGACACTTCTGGACTGTATGTCGTGGTGAGAGGAGGGACTGCGAGACCACCGCCATCCTCCGTGGGCCCGAGGTTCATTTCCCGTCGCCGGCAGTGAACAGTGCGCGGACACGGTATGTGCCTATAAAAGTGAGACTTAGTGCAACATATCAAGAGCCCGGAAAATACCCCTGAGAAGCTACCCTGATTAGCTGGATACTTGTTTAAAATATTCAAATTTCACATGTCAAAGTTGGATGTCTTTTAATTTGTATAATAAATTCATGTCTTTTGTTACCCATCTTTCATATTCTTGTAACCCCTGAGGCATGTCATGTGCGAGGCTTAATATTGATATATTGATAGAGAAAGATAGAAAAGTTTCAATTGCTGACGCCATACAGGGTGTCTAAAAGGTAGAGCCACCCCCACCCTAAAGAGATTATTACATATGGCGCGCCAACCTGCGGCCCGATTTTTTTGTTTTGATATGTTGCAAACAAGTCGTAATAGTGAGTAGAACTCTCTGTGTTTTCAGCATTTTCCGGTGTGGCTGTAACAGCAGCAATCCAGCATGTACAATAATTATTTATGTCATGTGTAATGTTTGTATATTGTAACAGCTAGGATTTGTAAGGGCGATAAGGACGCAGTTACAGGCTGTACATGTGTCATACATTGAAGAACTGTTGGTTGATGTATATTGAAATATGTCATGTTCATTGTGTTGTCCGAGTGTGGAAGTCGATTGATGAATTATTGCAAGTACTTGTGTGATACACTGCAGAGCTGGTTATCGGTTGTTTTCACACACTTTATCTATGTATTTTTTTTATGGTAATGGTATTTTGTTGTGAAATTTGACTGTAAGAGCAGAGGTGTTGGAATAGAGAGATAGAATGTATGTCCATGTTACACTGATGTGACCTATGTTGATTTTCATTCCAGTAGTTGACATTATTTGGAAAATGTCATGTTCATTGAGTTATACTGCTGTAGAATTGGAGTTAAGGATGTCTGGTGGTCAGAAAAAAAAAATGTGATAGCTGATATATGTGGGTTTTAAGATATTTGTTGATGTTCGCATTTGTTTCGGTGCTTAGACAATTGGATTTTGATAGTGCTTTCCTGTTCTGTGAGTTGAGTTTTTCATGCCTGGCGGTCCAACCAGCGTTGTAATTGGTATATGTGTCTTATGCTAATTGATGGTTTGTTGATGTTTTATTGTTTGACGGTATTTATTGGAGATTTTATGATGTGGTTGTTGTCCTGTTGTGGAAGTAAAATTAATGTCAGACAGATCAGCGTTGCAAGTCTCATGTGTTCTCAATTGATGGGAGATAACACATAAGTTAACATGGAAATCAAAGACGGCACTTCAAATTGCGAAGAAGCGATGCCCGTTTCGCACATCTTGGGCGTAACGAGAAAAGGGGATGAAAGTACCATGTCTTTTTCTGGAGAAATGGTTGCTCAACAGCCGGAGCCAGCCAAAAATCCACTGAGCGAAGCCGACAAATTTGACCGTTTGTTCGCGATGATGTCGGAGATAAAGAGCGGACAAGACCGGCTAAAGTCCGAAGTCACAGAAGAAATTGCAGTACTCATAAAAGAGGAGGTTGGTGACATAAGGAATACCGTGTCTGAAGGACTCAGGGGAGTCAAGAAAATATTGAAAACGATGCAGGAAGAACAAATCAGAATGTCCAGCGCCGTGAATCGCGTTAACGAGCAGTCAACACAGATGCAAAGAGAGATGTTGGAATGGAAGCAACGGACGGAAGCGCGAACAAACCAATTGGAACTGCGAGTCGCTGATGTACAAGCAAGCACTGAAACAAGGATGAATCATATCGGAGGGCAGATCAGTGAGGTTCGCCAGAGTATCGCCGAGTGTAAAGAAGAATGCAAAAGTCTCGGTGAGACGCAGAAGAGTTTTTCCAGACAAGTTGTAAATGAACTGCATATCCTAGGGGATCAGAAAGAGAATGTCTTGCAAGCATGTGCACTAAGATATGTCAAGGCGCCGAAGGTGACGCTTGTAGGAAGTGAACGTATGGACTTGCAGTACATTCACTTCATTCAAACAGCAAAGACATGTTCAGTGATTGGGATTTCTATACTAGACCTGTCAGATGGCCGAAAATCTAAGTGTGTCTTGTATGAACAGATATTTCACGGTAGGGGTCTGCCCGGTGTTCCACTGAATGAAAAGATTTCGGCACAGGTGCCGAAGATGAATGGTTTTCACGGAATGCGTTCCATGACGACGCATGTTCAAAAAGCAGCATGCCGCAACATAAGCGTGAAGTATTTTCATTTCAAGGTTGGAAAAATAAGAGCTCAATGCCGTGATTTCGCCCTTCTGAGGTTGAGAGGGAACGATGGTGTGAAAATCGTTTCCAGGCGATTAAAGTCAACTCATAACCAGCAGACTTATTATGCTTTCTCGATGGAATTGACACTGATGTGAGTTTAAAGATACCTTGTTGTTTGTATTGGTTGTAAATATGACCCTTAATTAAGACTTAAGCAGGTAGTATAGTGGATTTAAGTACAATAGTCTATTCTGTAAACGGTAGTTTTTGTAAGAAAATCGTGTACACACATTCAAGATGAAATGCGTGAGTTCTGATGAAGAAGTAATGAGAGTTCACGTAAGTTTTGCTGACCTGACTGACTTCGCTACCGCTGTTAAATACTGAAAAAAAAGATCGGAATATAAAAGTTGGGATAAAGAAGAAGTAATGTCTTGATAGGCTACGAAGACGCTACATCCTGTGAAATAACCTCGCTTATAAATAATGCGCTTCAAGTGGCGTGGGAATGAAAATCAAAAGTGTTCATCTGCATGAAAGAGAATAATCTAGCGGCCAAATTCAGAATTAAATATGACGATAAGGTTGTGAACGAAATGTTGCTCGCGGGAGTAACCAATACACATAAGATGGTCTTTTCAATGAAAAGAGAACTTCCTTTTTGTTTACGTAGTGTGTCGGAGAGAGGTACGGCGTCAGAAAGGCGCAGATGTGTTATGTGCAGATAGGCTGAAGTGGGAACTGAGTGTCTACAGCTGTCTTCTAATGTGGCAAATAAGTCCACCTCATTAAGCTGGGCAGCTCAATCCCTGGAATAGCCAAAAAGCGGCAGAAGTGGATTGTTTCTTTAATTAAATAAAGAACAGCCTCTCGCAGAACAGTGACCGGTAAACTAAGAAAAGGAAGCAATCAATTGTTAAAATTCATAATTATCTTATGTTCCTGAAGTTCTGGTAATTACGCCCGCGAAGATGTAAAGAAAAATATGAAAGGCCGCATAGATGAGTAAAATGTCCCACTACACGCACTTAATATTGTTTCTCCAGTATGTTCGGTTCAAAAAGGACTGGTGATATACTGAGGTAGCGTAATGTTAAAACAAGCAAAATTATAGCAGTGACAAGGGGTTAGATAGGTTACTGAGGATTTGGAATGCCAAGAAGAAACAGGAGAAAGTGGCTTGTTGCGAATCTGTGAATATCAGCTGGGGCGGATGTTGTCCCTGACAGCAGGGGGGTCAGCAGTGTTTGTATGAATTTCTCGGAATAGGGGAACCAGCAGGTAGACTAATCCCCTAGTCTCTTGAGTGGAGCTGGAGCCCGGCAGGTGAGTGTCCTTGACTTTGTTCTGGGTGAATGAACGGGGTGAGATGACCGTTGTTTGCGAAGAAGCAACTTACCATCGCGTAGTGACGCTTGTCTGCAGTTTTGTTTTGAATAGTGTTCCATTCTCATTTGATGAGGCGTGTAAGCAAATGCTGTTAGATTCGAGGTATGTGTACAAATGTTGTGATTGGTGCATCATCTGTCTTGAGATTAATTGTTTTCATAGCATGAGTTTTGTTATTTTACGCTTTATATATATTAGAGGACATTGATTAATGTTATTCCCCTCTAATCTGATGTAATTATATTGTAAGAAATCTGGATCATTAAGTTTAGATTTTATGTGATTATTGGTGGCACTGATTGATATTGCCACGTGTTTTTATCTGTAATTGTATTATGTGTGAAGGTGTATGTGAATTATGGAGGGTTATCTTTTATCCTGTATGGGAGATTTATATTTTGGAAATTTTAAGATCATAACGATTCCTCAGAGTTCTAGTTTCTCAATTGATATTCTGGAATAGTAGAAAATGCATAGATTATAGGTTAAGAACAATAGGTACTGAAAGACTTCAGCTGTGTAGTAGGAAGAGTTGTGGAGGGACAACCTCACGTAAAAATGTTCATATCTTATTTTTGATGGACCTGTAACGCTTAAAGACATTCCATTGTGAATCTATAGTAAGTGCTTATGACACACTATCATAAGTACTGTGAACCATTGTTTTTTTATTTTAGTGTTGTATATTTTTTTATGTTGTGTGTATAATGTATAATGATAGATTAAGGCTGGACCCTGCTGTTATGTGGATGGTACACTTTGGATGGCTGATGCATTGGGGAGTTTTGCACACGAAGCGAGTTGTATTGTAAACATTCACAGTTTGGCGCCTTTAACGTGTCCTCACATGACATTTCCGCAGGGGAATTTTGATTGAAAATGGGTGAAGGTTGTAAATATCTTATGAAATTGTAAGTTTGCAGGGTTTTATGGCTTTGTAAATCAAGGGTATTGCTATCAAGAGGGCAGGAACTGAACTGTGAACAAAGTTGCAGAGAAGACTTTATAAGCAAATTTAAATTCCATGGAATTTAAATTTTGGTGGGTTGTTTGGCAAGCTGTAATAAGTCGCGTTCCCTAGGCGAGACAGTTTGCACATATCGAGGGAGGGCTATTTTTCGGCGAGCGGAAGCCGCGAGCCGGTTCGTCAAGCCACCTGCTGCGCTGTTGACAATAACAGCAGGGACAGCCAACCTACAGACAATAGTGACCCGCCACTCGGATGTTCTTGTATGCTGTTACATGGAATGCTGCTCGGAGGTGGAGTGGAGACGAGACACTTCTGGACTGTATGTCGTGGTGAGAGGAGGGACTGCGAGACCACCGCCATCCTCCGTGGGCCCGAGGTTCATTTCCCGTCGCCGGCAGTGAACAGTGCGCGGACACGGTATGTGCCTATAAAAGTGAGACTTAGTGCAACATATCAAGAGCCCGGAAAATACCCCTGAGAAGCTACCCTGATTAGCTGGATACTTGTTTAAAATATTCAAATTTCACATGTCAAAGTTGGATGTCTTTTAATTTGTATAATAAATTCATGTCTTTTGTTACCCATCTTTCATATTCTTGTAACCCCTGAGGCATGTCATGTGCGAGGCTTAATATTGATATATTGATAGAGAAAGATAGAAAAGTTTCAATTGCTGACGCCATACAGGGTGTCTAAAAGGTAGAGCCACCCCCACCTAAAGAGAATATTACAGTCTGCGTATTCTAAATTAGGTATGCAAACATATGAACTGTTTTGTGGCATACTCGCACGTATACAAGCATTATATCTTCTAAGTCTGTTATAATTTTAAAGACCCGTGCAAAAATTTCAGGAATACGATGAATGGTTGGTGGTTTGTAGCAGGACGAAAGAAGAACCGCCTCATTTGTGCCAGTTCTTTATTTGTTTAGGGTAATCGGTAAGTAACAAATTCGACGCCAGCGAAGCGGTTTATTAGTACCTCTGTGATATGTGCTGCTACTTAGTGGCTTGTTTATGAACTGTCTCGTACTCGAGACTTTCACAGTTATTACTTTTGTCCTTCAAAGGTCATATTCCGAAAAAAAATCATTCTCAATTTATAATGTTGCCTGAGTGAAGACTTTAATCTTTTAAACAATACCTCTTGTATTAATTTCGGTTGGGTATCAAGGGAGATAAATAGCTCGTGACAAATAAATACGTTATGGAAATAATGATACTTTTGCCATTTAAGGGTAAAATTCCAAAGATTTTCTTTCTTAAAATATGTTGTTACCACATCGAAGTACTTATCTTTAAAATGATACCTCATTTATCTATGGCGGTTAGATATCAAGGGAGATAAATGACTAGTGACACTAAAACGCGTTTTAGAAATATTGATGCTTTAGTCCAGCGGTCGGCAACCTTTTATCAGGCAAGGGCCACAAGGTGGCAAAACAAAGTAAAGGCGGGGCCGCACCTACAAAGTGCCTTTAGACAATTCGGGAAGTGATCTAATTTTGTTCATCAATATGTTTTATGAAGAGCCGGTTTTTAGTTTGGAACGCCTTTACTTCTGTATGCATATCAGATATTAGTTTATTTTTCCCTTGAAACTTGACATTCAGCGTATTTAATTTATGAGTTAAATCTGTGAAAAATCCAAGATCTATTAACCATTGAAGGTCTGTTAGCTCTGGAACAGATTTACCTTTCTGATTTCTAAAAGTGTTGATTTGTTTTCTGAGATCGAAAAATCTTTCCAGTGCTGCACCTCTACTTAACCATCTTACTTTCTGAATAATAAAGGACATCTTGATGGTCTGCTTCCATCTCGGATAGAAACTCTCGGAATTGACGATGTGTCAACCCATTATTTCTGATATAGTGTACAGTGGATATCACGATGTCCATTACTTTTCTCCATGAAATGACTTTGGAACATAACGCTTGGCAATGAAAAAATAATGGGATTTCACATCCTATCTCTGCCAATTTTGTTTTAATTCCACCCACCAGGCCCTTGTTTTGCCCACTCATGTTTCTAGTTGTTAGACTTACCAATTTTTCCCACGCTAATTGCATTGACGTCATTGCCTGTTCTAAGTGACAAAACAAATCTTCCCCCGTAATCGTTCCATTGAAAGTACATAACTGAAAAAGTTCCTCACACACGTTGGTGTACTTATCAATTCTGCGAACAAATATTACAAGCTGGGTAGTATCTGACACATTACTTTCATCGGTAGCTAAGGAGAACCATTCAAATTGTTGTGCTTTTTCCCTAAATGTATCGCATAAATTAGCACCCAAATCTTCAGTGCGCCGGGTACAAGTTCTGGCAGATAAGCTTATATTTTCAAATTTCTTGTTTTGATCTGGGCATACCACTTAAGCCATAGGTAAGGCACATTGTTTTATTAATTCGCTGTCGGTAAACGGTCACCCAGACTTGGCAAGTATTTCCGCCACCCTTAAACTCGTACTTATATTTGACTCGTTACTTTGAATTAGCACCTTCAAAACACTTTGTTGGTTCTTGAATGAAGATTTGAGTGATTTGATTTTGTTTTTCTGGGAATCATGCAAATTTTGCTTTATGCTCGGTATCATAGTGACGTTATATTCTTTTTTTATAGCAAGGGTTTTTTGGTATATTAAGCATAGCGGCTTTCAATTACAATTAATTAAAAAAGTATAAATCTGTCCATGCATCGTTAAACACTCATTTTCTTCAATTAACTTCCTCTTTTTTTGTAGCCATCAATAAAACTTATAACCAACAATGCCAAACACACGCTGTAATAATAAAAGCCGTGTTGGAAACATGTCACTTAATTTCGCTATGTAATTGTATGAACTATCAATATCTCAAACTTACCGAACTGTAAACAAAATAGTAGGTACTCGTAGGTCACAGAACAATAACTAAATCGTAGGTACAGGGCCGCGGCGGCGGCGTACACACATGTTTCCAGCGGATGGACGGCGGGCGAGCGAGAGAAGATTATTGTCAACGCTGACCTATTGTTTCAATCATAGGAGAGAGTGGAGTCTGTTCGCGTAGTTCATTCGCTGCGCTGTTAGATCGCGTTCACTCTTTTATGCATTTATATTGTTATAATTTTATAATATGGGCTTTCGATATGATTTTTATAAGACGGACACGGGCCGCAAATAGAGAGGTCACGGGCCGCATGCGGCCCGCGGGCCGCGCGTTGCCGACCGCTGCTTTAGTCCTTTAAGGGTCGAATTCCGAAAAATTCCTTTCTTACTCTATGATGTTGGCAAAGAGGATATTTTACTCTTTAAATGAAACTTCACTTATCGATTTTGGTAGGAAAACATAGAAACAAATGGTTCGTTGAACAAAAAAAAAAGACATTTTAGAAATAGTGACATTTTTGCCCGTTAAGGGTCGAATTTGGAAAAATTACTTTCTTAAAATATGATGTGACCAACGTTGATACCTCTATCTTTAAAATGATAGCTCATTTCTTGATTTCGGTTAGACATGAAGGGAGATAATGGCTTGTGACAAGAAAAAAAAAATAGAAAACAATATATGTGATATTACACGAAACACGGACATCACGTATGAAATATCATACACAGTTCAAAACTTCATACCTCATAATCTGATATGAGGTGTAGACCCGGCGAACATAAGTTAACCACAAAATCTAATTGAGGAATTAGTTTTTGCCTACCGGGCGACTATAAACGCAGCTCACAGGCTTTGTTGAATAATTAAAACTCTGATATTGTGAATGTTCACAAAGGTACTTTTACAGAAGACGTGCACTGCTTGATCAGCATCTCCCAATCGAACATCGTAAGTCTCGGAGGATAAAGGAGATGTCCGAAGTAATTAGCAAGCAATAAATTTTGCAGACACTGAAATCGAGTGTTAAGTTTTGTGATGAAAGCTAAAAACCGTGTCTTGGTTCGTTGTTTCATGCGATTTCCAGGGTTAGTTTTGCAGTTTGTAAGGTATTGATCATAAACGAAAATCTAATACGTTATTGTCCATATAGTTCATACGTTAGTTGCAAATACCTGCTGTAGTAAAAGTTCTCGCCTAAAGTAATTAGTGTTTGTTGTTAATATTTAATTTAGTGATATCAACGTCTGCGAAAAGTAAGAATAATATATATGTTTTTGTATTTTTATTAGTCAATGCGTGAATATGAAATCACCTTTTACTTAAAAAATACTGTTTCGGCAGCAAGGAGCGAACATTATAGTAAAAAAAAGCAGTAAAATTACCAGTTTTACTGTGATATACGGCAAAAATAAACAGAAAAGAAATGTTTGAAAATATTTATCCAAGTTGAAGCCGTGCGGTAAGATTTGTGAATTTTTAGAGACAAATAAATTGAGTTATCAAGAAAATTTATTTTATTGGCATGGTAGAGTGGTAAAGTATTATTTTCATTTTTGGGGCGAATTCAGATTTCTTTTTTAATTACAAAATCTCCATTTGTAACGCGCGAAGACATAGAGATGAGGAGTTGGCAAAAATATTTAAAAACAAGTTAAAGTAATATAGAACTTTGATGAACGTTTAATTATGAACCTTCAGATGGGTGTTTGTGCTTTTAATTAGAATTTTGAATATATTCTCACTAACAATTGTTGTGAAAAAAAAAAAATAAAAAAAAATGAATTGTTTGTAAAAATTCTTTCAGAATTTTGTAAATATTTAAGAGGTTATTAATGACAAATTGATGGATAATATATTATCTAGCAGCCGTCATGTGAACAACCTGTCCTAAACTAGCATAAATTTATTTCAGGCTGCAATATTCCGAATATATACTTTTTAAACAGCCATTTTAAACACTGAAAATATATTCATCAACTCCAAACTGCATATTTTATAAAACAAATAATAATTTTATGCAGTTCTCCATAAAATTTACCTTTCTCAATTGCTAGGACGTAATCAGATATTATTATTGCCTAGCCGATGGGAAAAAAATGTGATTCACATATGCAGCACTCAACAGTTCTCATATGATTTATTAAGTAGTGATTCAAGACTTAAGTAACCCACCAAAAGTAGTTACATCATACTGAAGGAGGGGTATAATTAGTTATTAACTGGTTATGATTATACCTCATGTATTGTTCAATGTCAAACCGCCAACGTCGTTCGCGAATTTGCATGAAAATTTTATATATATATATTGTGATCTGTGGATGCAATGAAGAATCTCATCCCACTTTATCGCAATTACGGAATGTCGGTAACCAGTGCAATGAGATTAATTTCTAAGGTAAGAAAAACGATCGAATGTCAATACTCAGCACATATTAATGTATTCCGTCTCAGAACACAATACTGAGAGTGACTTTGGCTGCCGCAACAGCATAATATCACACCGACAAGAAAACTACCTCTTCATAGGAGGTTGCATGTTCATCTGCAAAATTCCTCAGTATTCCACAGCAAAGGATGCTCGCTGGACGACAAGAACGGGCGCGCATCTCAATTTTTTTAACATAACATCATTCCCATTTGTAACTAAGTAACAATATTCTTTATTTTCTAAAAGTATTAAATGTATTCAGAATTAGTTACCTTACAGAAGCATGATGCTGCCTAAATCACGGGGCTTCAATCGAACTGACAATAAATAGGCCAATGCCTTTTGTGAAGAAGTGTAACACCAAAAAAAAAAAAAAAATACAACTACTATTAAGGACATTTGATGGAATAAATAAGCGGAAGGAAGAGATCAAAAGACAGATTTAAATGGAGAATGAGTACTACTGCGAACCTATTCAAAGTTTGATAAGAAGACCAAGTAATATCGACACTTCTCGTGATACAGTGAATGTGATCCGCCTGAAAGACTAGAGTAAAATGGCAGAAGTACTCGTCAGATTCGAACAGGTTTCAGCATTTTTTTCAATCAACTCTCCCACCGTAACCGGCAGACGTGTGTAGGGTGGGGGCAGGAAATGGGGGCTCGGATACGTGGTCACTCGTGCAGGGTGTTTGTCGATTAGTGTTTGCGATTGCTGGCGATAAGGGAGGCCTGCAGGTAACAACGCAGATAAAAAAGAACAGATAAACCTTCTCGTTAGAATTCAATCATGGCTTGACTGATCTGACGACGATAAACTGATTGATTGGCATGTCATACATCCCAACCAACCACGTGATGCTTGTGATTAAGATTATCTTACATTATCTTTAACGAGGTTTGTGTAGTTTGCAGAATTTAGGATAAACATAAAATAAATAGGAAATTCAGTAATCATCAAATAACCAAAGTGTAAGACAGGAATTTTCCATGCATTATTCATGTGTTAATAGCAGTGAAATAGCTTTCAAGTTTTACTCAGCATGCCTGAAATTAAAACTATTCTCTTAGTTCTTAAGTAACTCCGTCCTAATTGCTATTTTAAGGTGGCTTAGCACAATCATCCAGACGAATTCTGGGACGAAAGCCAGAAGACAATATGGAGCAAGGAACAGAAAGTAAATCAGCGATGGTGTATTGATAGAGCGATTTCTCGAGTCACCTGGGGCTATTTGAGAAAACTGAAATCTATACAGGCGGAGTGAGGATCGAACCATTGACCCCTCGAATGCCGGACCAGAATTTTAACCACTCACCCACTAGACTCTGTATCACTGTCTAATATGACGGTTTTATCTTGATTCTCACTAAACATTTCCAACTTTAATTCATTGGTGGAACTACGTATCACGCACCAGGGAAACAATAATATAAATAATGTGGAATGAATTCACGCAGCCATGTCACCAATTGATAGCCCGTGTTTTGACTTCATTACTGCAGCTATATATTTAAATTTATCATTTCTTAGGAAGCAACATGAATGGATTTGTCTTCTTTCAACCGTATCTGAAACAGGGGGTTTCAAGTGATTATTTTCAATTAACATTGATATCATCTACATTTTAACATTTTTTAAAGTAATCTTACATCTACATTTAGTATAAAATAGAGCTAATCTTCATAGTATATAAAATCTGGCCATTGCATTCCGCTAGTTTCCAGTCTATAAAATTACAGCCTCTAAGTTAAAATGGTAGGTAATTTACCGCTTTATATTTCATATTTATTTGTGTTAAAAACAAAATCAGCTTACGACCATCACACGTTCCGTAGTCGAGGCTGATAAGACTATTTACAGTGTCTGGCACCTGAATTAACCTGATAACATTCTCGGGTAAAAAGGACATTTTAATGTGGAATGCAAACAACGAAGCTGTCTTGACATCTGCACATTAACAAAGCAAAGCTTTGTCAGAAGTGGAGATCAGTTTTAAGGTTCTTGACTTTTTTGGTCAATACCATAATTCGAACTGAGGAGACTTCAGTGTCTATCTAGTCACGCATCTTAACCAGCTGAGCATCCAGACTGGCCTAATCATCCTGTGTAGTGTATCAGATATCCAGACAGCATCAATAACAATTCCAACCTCAATTAAGCTAATGTGTATCTTACGTAGCACGTACTGACAGAAGCTTTGAATTTCGAGAGTAAATATTAGCAGACCTTGTAGATAGGTTGAAATAAAGCGTGAACCAGGACAAAAACTCCTTGTTACAGAATAAACAATGAGGAATTTAATTGTATTTGAAATTTTAGGCTGCTTTCACAAGCGTTATGTCACTGACGTCATTACTATTATTATTATTATTATTAATTTAATTGGTATGGCACACACACGCCGGTGGAAATCCCGTGTCATTCAATTACCTTTTTTATTTCATTTTTTATTATATTATATAATTTGAGTGTTAAATTCCTCTCCCAGGTATTGTTGCGATTACAAATTTTAATTTTAAATTCATTCGGCGCTTTTGATAAGTTATTCATCAGTTCACTTGATAACTTGATCCATTCCATGACACCATTACCCGCAAAGAAAATTTTCTCACTACCTTAGGCAAGAAATCGAGTTTCATGCTACTGGAAGTAGTTCAATACTTATCGCACTCATGCGGCCAGAACCAGTATTAGTGTTGCGCCTTATAGTACAAGGTTGTAGGATTCCTGTACATACTTTTAATTCATTTACATTTCAATGATGCAATTTTATGATTAATTTAGCCACATCAAATTAGTTATAACTGTATCTCGATATAAACTACTACTAAATACTTTAAGTATTAAACTCTGCTCGGCTAACATGAAGAATTTTCATATCATTTGGATTTATAGTCACTGGTAAACATATTTCTTACATGGTCTTTGTATATGAAGGACCTTAAATCCTTTTCATCCACGTATTGCTGAAGCAGTTAACTGCAGGGGATTTAGCGATACTGCCGGTTCTCATTCCTTGTACGAAAGATTTATCAGACTCCGGAAATCGCAAACTAGCTTCTCTCACTTCGCCAGAGTTTCGTATTCTCCACGATTTTCATATTATTATTATTATTATTATTAATAATATTGCTGCAGAGGAGCATGGTAAGAATGTTTCCTAAAAAAATTCCATACTCTAAAATAAATGTTATCAAAAAAACGAACCACCACTTTGAAAACAACGATAAATTTGTAATGTCATTTATATCTGCATATATTTAATTTAATTAATAAGATATCTGAGCAATCATATTCATTCCTATACCTCTTCTGTAATGTGTTTGTAACAATGGACATAGTAAGTTATATTCGGTATAAAGTAAAATTTCCAATTTTGTACTCGGCCCTTGTCCGTATAATCATAAGAAAAATTCATGGGAGTCAAAATAGTGTCACAAAAGCTGCGTGTTAAGATTTGTCATTAAATATAGATTCAAAAGATTGTAAGCCCTAACTTGTTCCATAAAATATTATTTAGTCGTTTCAGCAACCTGATACGAAAACAGAAAAAAGAACAGACTGACTGGGAAGGGGAGGGGAGGAATATAACTGTTTTTCTTGCTACGAGTGTTTGGAGTCGCACGCGTTACCAAAGTTTCCAAAGCTGAGTGAACGAACATCTTTCTTGCGAGCTGACTGCGATCATAACGGTGTTCTGTTTCCACAAGATCGAAACTGTTTTCCCTCCCTCAACCAAACAATAGCGGATGGCGGCCGGAAGTGGCTCCGACGCCGCCGGAAGAACTCCCGTCAAAGGCGGCGCTATCAGCGCCGTAATAACAGCCGCGGGAAGAAAAGGAACTGCCGGATAATGAGTCCTGCCTCGCCACCAGATTTCCGGGACAGGAAAACCCGCTGACTGATGTTGCGTTTTCAAAATAGGAAGTTTCGCTCTTTATTTTTTGAGGATTAAGACAACAGTAAATGGCAGGAATTGAGTAGCTCCCACAAACGTTTCTTCTCAGCCACTTTTACACCTCCATAGCACTCTTTCAACAATGATCCTGTCTTCGAAGCATTAAACAGTGTCGCTAACAGCCTGTACCAAAGACAATTACAACAGGAATAAAATTCCGACGAAGTCTACTTTCTTATTTCTTTGGAGCCATTCACTATTCTTTCTATTAACTGCAATACGGGTTAATCTACGAAAGTATCAGGATAACCCATCTTCGCTCGACATTTATCGATTTCTGTTCAGTATGCAATATTTCAACAACATCTTTGGAGATGATTTTGAGAAATTAATTTCCCCCATATACAAGAGTTGCTCATATAATTATAAAAACCTTAGTCAACGAGGTGGCGTTAGAGCCGTTTCAGAGATAGCAAATACAAGAATTGATTTTTTTCTTTCTTTTTTTAATCGTGTTGCAAACTTAAAAAGCAAATCGTTATATACATACTAAATTTCATCCAAATCGATAGAGTCGTTTCCAAGATCGTTGCTTTTAAAGAAAGATGCTATTACTACGTTAAATACAAATCTTAATGCTAATCTGGGATTAATTTATGGGGCAAATTCGGTGGTAATTCCCTTCGACGAGTACATCATCAGTGCTAAATTCGTTTACCAGGTAGGACAATGCTCATACGCCCATTAACCTCATACCTTCTGTTCCAACCGTGTCTTTCCAATTAGTACGATCCCGTGCGATTCACATTAGTAGAGCTCCGCACTACCTGTACAACCATTGGCGCAAGAATGGATGTGACGGGGTCAGCGCCACGCTCCGGTACTCGTTGGACAGCAGGCTGAGTGGGCCTGGAAAGCCACTCCGGACGATCAGCTTCCAGGAAAAATCCTCGGCTCCGTCTGGAATCGAACCCCGTTCGTCAGGGTCGCAGTCTGGCGGTCCACCGCCTGAGCTACGCGGTCGCCTCATTCCAAACGGTATGAACATAATTCCGATTAACAGTGACTTTCGTTATGACCATCAATAAAGCACTAGATCAGAAATCTCAAAGCGCAGGACCGTATTTACCAGAACCTGTTTTTTCGTATGGACACCTGTATGTGGCTTTTTTACGAGTTCGTAGATTCAGTAATATTTAATGTCATAAACACGTACGTTCAAAACGTAAACGATGGTCACATTATAAAGAAGTATTGTAAAGTAAAGAAGTTTGAAAAAATAACATCTGACAAAGACAATATCTATTTTTTAAATATCTACTTTTTAAATGTTTTACAATTATACATGTAGCATTTAATGATAATGACTTTTTACAGTAAAAGTTATATTTAACACTACTCTTCAAAATTAAATACCATTCATTAATAAATATACTTCCATTTACTTATTTCAACAATATTATATTACCATTCAGTGACAAGAGTTCCTTGCTCTAACCAAAGACAATCTTAACTAACATCAGTCGGCTTACTGGTACACGGAAAGTCTACGAGATACCGCTGCTGCCGTTTCCGAGATACCAAATGCAAGACTTGCTCGTTTTGTGTAAAATCGCGTTTTTGTAGGGAAAATAAACTTGAAAAACAAAACATTTTAAATTTGAAATTTCCTCAAAGTTGTTAGAACTGTTTCCGATATAGTAAATATATACAAGAATTCATTTTTTAAAGATAAGTGTAAATGTGACTTGCAGTGACCAAGCGTTCTGAAACTATTGGTTAATGTGGCGATTTAGACAGCTTATGAAGAATTACAAAGAGGTTCCGCAAGTCATACAACGTGACTCTCCTCGGTAATCAAAAACTATCTCGAATGATCGAGATTTCGATGAGGCGGAGAACGCTGTCTTAAGGACAAATTTCAGAAGTATACAGGGTGCTAAAAAAGTGTAAAATATTTTAGGAGGTGATAGTATGCATCAAAATTATAGAAAAATGTCTAATAAACATTGCGTCGCAAACGCATACTTTTGGAGTTAATACCAGGTCCGCAATGTGTCGCCCGTCCACGGCAGTGAATGCCTCAGCCCTTCGGCGTAAGGAATCGCGCACTCTTTGACACTGTCTTAGTTGGTCCTGTACGTATTAAGTGCATGCTATTTGTCTTATTTTGATGCATACTATCACCTCCTGAAAGATTTCAGGCTTTTTTTTAACACCCTATATACATCGAGTTTCAGATTATATGTGAATTTTAAATCTTTCCGAGAACATGGTAATAGGGAAAAATTTAAATAACATATAATATAGTTTTCTAGATACAGTTATTCAATAATAATAAAATGCCAAATTGGTCATAATGTAACGATGTCTCTCACACGTTACGTTGCCTGGCATTCTTCAGTTTGTGAGAATAATTATTCAGGTTGAGATGCTTTCGGTCGCTGTCATAAATATTGCTGTTATAGCAGGCCAAGAATGAAGTTCACCTATTTATGTTTGCAGTATGGTTTAATACGTTACTCCTTAAATTACAAACCAACCACAAGAAACGTACATTTCGTTTAATTCTACATGTTTTTTGTAAAGAGGATTGTGCAATGGAACGCACCAAAATTTCTACAGCATTATATAATTACAAAATCATATTTTCTAGCTTTCATATTACATTACGAAGATCGATGGATATAGCGTAATAACCCAGAGAGTTTTAATCAATTTTAAGAATTGAAATGGCAACATATGTTAGTTAGAAGAAGACAAAATTAGGTTAAATCGATTAAATTAAAAAGATAGGAACGGTTAATTGACACATGCGGGACTGGTTAACTTTTTAGTGGAAGGTTAGAACAGTAGAGGAAGACAGAGATTAAAATATATAAAGCAGATAATTGTACTAAGGGTGTAAGGGATATGTTGAGATGAAGAGCCTAGCGCGAGATAGAAAGGGATGGAAGATTGCATCAAACCACTCGACGGACTGATGATACACACATACGAAAAATGAAAATCAGTAGAAAATGTTAAATTAAATATTAGTCATGTTGAATCAGTGGAACCTAAGCATTCTGTTCACTCTCCCTCTGAATTCCCGCCTCCTTCATTCAGCAAAATTCTCACTAAGATGAATGAGCCAAAATTGTGTACATAGTGGGGAAAGATTAATCCAACCACTGATAGTTGTTTGTAGCGAAGAAGGAATATTCGAAATATAATTTTTTTTTTTTTTTTGTGCTGAAACCAAGATAAGGTAAAGGATTTTCCTTCTGGTACAGAAAATTTGTGTCGTCTTGGGGACAAAATTTCGATTTGCTTCCGATTCCACCTCTGCCATGGCAGAACTACGGAGCTACCTTCAGTATCTCGAACGATCAAACATGGGTTTTAAAAATTCCCGGCCATACTTTTATTTGAATTCGGGAACTTGAAATTCAAAAAGTTCAGTAGTTTGGAGGAGGTGCAAAGTAGATTAGCTAAATTTACTTTTGATAATTACCGCCGAACGCAATCAGTAACTGATTTGATAAAGGAGATGGATTAGGATTCATTGGAGATAAGAGGCGGCCGAAGGGAGTCCTTGGAATGTATGAGACTTATAATGACGATGATACTTGGATGGATATTGGTAGAAAGATTAGAACCACTACATGGAACTGAAAAGTTGATCATGACCATAAGCTAGCACTTGATTCCAGGTGTAAGGGGATCGGAAAATACTCTTTTCCTGTTAAGGTAGTCAGTGATTGGAATAAATCCCAAGGTAAGTGTTGAAAAAATCTACAAAAAAAAAAAAACACTGAAAGAGTTTGAAATTAAAATTCGTAAAATGCAAAAGTAAGTGAATGGTGAAGATTTTTTTAAGACAAAAGATGTCAGATAGAATTTGTCACTATAGCATGTGTTCCATAGAAATTGGATTAAAATTATAACGCATGATAATAAACAATCTGTAGTTCGAAGAATATTAGAATATACATACATAGAAACCTGTAAAGAGAATTAAAATGTATTGTGTATTTCAAAATAATGATTTACTGGTAACCTGATTCTATTAATGTTATGAACATAATTTTCATAAAAGGTTATAAATAAAACGTTGTTAATCTACGAAGAGCAAGTTTGATTAAAAATTAACAGTTCATTTAGGAAATAACAACATTAATTCATATGAAATTAATACTCAAAAATTATTTCAAACTCTCGGACGGATATTACAGTCGAACGTTAGGGATACAACAGTACAGTTACAGTTGTTTACACGTTACGGAAAGGCACAATTGGCGCTCTTTTGCAGGACAGGATCGTTACAATGAATTGTCATCCAAGCGAAGTATTAATTATGTGTGTGTCGACTACTGATAACAACAATAACGTTATTATGTTGTCATCATAAAGATATGCCTTAACCGGTAGAGAAATCTTACTGTATCGTCCAGTAGGCTGAACGCTTCATCGACTAGAAAGATGTCGGCTGCGGCTACTTGGCAGCTAGAACCACCGTCACAAAACACTGGCCAAGAGCCGTCCCGCAAGAAGCCGTGTAACAGCGCCAATAACAGTAGCGGACCCACTGACCAGCGCATTACTATGCATGGCTCCGGCAAGTCGGCCAACGGAGCCACCGAGGTTCTATGGACTGAGTAAAAAGACCTTCTACGCAGTGAGCGCAAACAGTGATTTCATTAGAGAGACAAGGCAGGAATTTCCCTTTATAGCCCTATACGCATGATCATTATTCATAGCTCTTCATTTACGTCAGAATTACAGGGCACAGATCCATTTTAACTACTCTCTTACTGAAAGAATTGACGGTCACTGTAGGAACCTTTCTCACAAATCTTTAAAGTTTAGGGTAAGTGCTGTGGGGTTGCTAATGTCGTAAGAAACCGCTAGTTTGGCTCAGAGCGCTGCAGCGCCGTACACTGGACCGGGGAGGAAAACGGGACAGGGCACGAGGCCAGGCCTCCTCGTACCGGCCATCCTGACTACGGTTTTCACGCGGTTTTCCGCTCGCATCAAGGAGAATGCCTGGACGGTCCGTAATCTCCACCTCATAAACTATACATTTAACAAACAAAAAATACTCTTATCGCACACTGAACATAGTTTATTAGCACCTGGCATTACGACCTGACAAGAGGTAAAAAATACTTGGCGTCAGCGAGGGTATGCTACCGCAAAACAAAACTCCCATTTTAACCACGCCAATGATGAGTAAAACTCGTCAAATGAAGCAGACCCATAATGTTGGGAAAAGATAGTGAAGAAGAAGAACAAAGATACAATTAGTTTTATAAAGCAAAAAATTTCATTTGGCTGATTATCGCAGAGTTCATGTCGATATTTATGCCATACGTGGTCAAGTTCATCCACTACCATACAAACATGCACAACAACAGGTGTTCTTGGTCGCGGGTCGACCATACTAGAACGCGGAACACTGCGGTGGTCCACCTTGGCTTTGATGCATTATCGGTAAGTCCTCTGAAGCTCGGGATTGGTCATTTTTTATCCTTATTAGATATAAGTGTGTGAGTAAGTGTGCTGAATGAGGGAGAATATCCGTCGCCCATTCAGATTTCGGCTTCCCATGGTATCCTGAAGTCACTCCAGCCGAATCCCGGATTCTTCCTTCAAAAGACCATGATAGAATTCCTTCCCATTCATTTTACCCAGTTCCTTCCCGTCTCTAATGACTACCACGTCGACGAAATAACACTTATAGACTCCTACACTTGTCCAAACGTAATTTTCACAATTTCGATTGCAACTAAACAATAATTTTAACAGTATCACTACTATTACTTTACACGATACAGTAGATACTATTCGATAGGAAAAATTCAACAACACATCAGCTATGGCTAGAGACGTCCCTGCGCGAACTTCAACCAGTTATGTTCAACCAATTATTCAGATTCTACCTGAATCAGAGATTGGCTAACTAGCAACCTCCTTTACTCTTGACGACCTATTGACGCAACTTCTGCTTCAGCGTTACTTCACCGTCGGCCGATGTTACTAGAAAGTAGGGCATGGCAAGTGATAAAACCTATGTTTATATTTGCGATACGAAATGGCCTCTTCGCATAAGCAGCATGAAAATTTTAAAAGATTTCATTAATGCAGAAAAATTAAAATTTTCAATCAAAGAAGAAGAAAGAGGAAATTTTTTTAACCACGAAATGTTCTCTGAATCAGAGGAACGAAATACAGTCTATACTTTTCTTTATTACCCCAAAGAATCATATGTTCTCTTGTTACTTTCTGACGATCCATGGCAAGTCTAAATCGAGTTTTTACAAGGAATTCGTTCGTGGCGGTTTCTATTTATAAATACCGCAAAAGATACGATGGCACCGTGGGGAAAGTAAGCGCCGAGGGGCAGCGAGACGAACTGCTTGTAGTTGCTATGACGACGGTGCACACGTGGGCGCGTTCCTAAACTGCGGCCTTCCCGTTTTGGAATAATAAAGCGGGCGCGGGCCGCCGAGCGAGCCAAACCAACAACTTGGGCACCTGCGCATCGCGCCGCGGGCCGCGCAATTACAGTCGCAACAATTTCTAGAATTCCAATTTGAGCATTGTTTCCAGAACGCAGCCTGCCGGAAAAACGGTCAGTTTCCAATAACAACAAATATCACGCAAAAACAAACAGACGCGAGATGGTAGAAAAATACATTTTGTTTTCAATTAAATAACCTCCATATAGAATTTTTATTCGCTTCCCGGTAGAAAATGTTATGGTGGAGTTGGCAATTTTCGTTGGGTTACCGTCTAGGTTTTTTTTATTGGTGTGGCAGCGGCACTCCATTAAGAATATGAAAACACGTTCGTTCGAATATCAAAACTCGCGATCTGTTTTTTATAACGCAGATGATTATCTCTCGAAACGTTTAATTTTGTTCCCTATCTGTGCAACGACGGGAGTAAAATACACCGAAATTTAACAAGATTTCACGAACATGAAAAACCTAAAATAATAGACTTTAAGATGCGAAATATTTTACACTAAATGTAACGCAAATTTCATGCGCAATATGTATGCGGTATTATTTTATTCAGTATAGTTGAAATAAATGAAACCATTTTTTTATGAGCGCACTGAAATATGAGATGGCCATTAGTTGACTAAAAGGTCGTTTCAACAGATAATGATGTTTATTTTTCGATTTCAGTTTTAACGAAACAATTAGCCTTTGTCTGTGAATAGCAATAATTTGTTTTATCAAATAATAACAAAAACGATTCTGCGCTTAGCGATCAGATGACAGAGTTATACCATTAGTTTAAACCCAGTGCCTACAAATTTTTTATTTTTATTTTTTTATTTTTTTTTAACTGCTTAACGTCTCTTAACAGCAAGGTCTTTAGAAACGGCCTATAAAATAACGAAATTCATCTTGAGCGGTAGTGTTTCCTAAAACAATATACAAATAACAATATTAGTCCAGTTGATATGTAGTTCATAAATTATTATTATTAAATCTGTGATCCATACTTGCAGTGATGTCAAAAAATAAAACAAAAAGCGCTATTATGCAACAATATAAATTAAGTCGGATTACATTAGCAAAAATAAAAGTATGTTTAGCATCATTCGGGAATCATAAGAGCAAACCAAAAATTTGGTGGTTGAGTGGTAAAGCTCTGGCCTCGCATTCGGGAGGACGTAAGTACGAATCCCCGACCGGTCATCCAGATTTGGGCTTTCCATGGTTTCCCCAAGTCGCTCCAGGTTAATGCCGGAATGCTACCTCCAAAAGGCCATGGCCGAATTCCTTCCCATTCCTCTAATGATTTCGACGTCGACGAGGCGTATAGCAACATGCAAAAAAAAATAAAAAAAATACTTAACATAGTTCACGAAATTAACTAACTTTTCGTTGTAATTATTTCCCCAACCAATTTAAATCACGGAACTCTCATAAACTCTTGGGAATGCTTTAATGACGGATTGGTGATCCTTTTCCGATGGGAGGGGTTAAATGTAGCCACATGTCAGCGAAACGTGTAATTTGTGTCCCGTATGATTAGTGTAATTTGTGTTTCTGTAATCTGTAGTTTATGAAGCGCACATTGAGAACCATCTCAGTTTTCGTTTAGGTTATTGTGGAAAACCGCTTAAAACAAAAATGAGCATGGTTGGTATGCAAGGACCGAGATTTGAACCAGGGACAGTTGTATCCGCCAGATTCGGAGTGATGGAGATTTTCCCCCTTCCCCTCCCCCCCCCCCCACCCCTACCCCAAGTCCACATGCATGATAAAATAAAAGGCTTGATCTTGGCATTCATATAAGTTATTTGCAACTGTGTGGCATACTAATAGCTGTATTAGTATTGAAAATCCATAAATATATGTAATATTGACCCAAAAAACGTTTAACATGGCTCTACGCCTCGTCGACGTCGAGGCCACCAAAGGCGGGAAAGGACTGTGGACATGGAACGGGAAGAAATTCGCCCATGGCCTGTTAAAGGAACCAGTCCGGCATTCCCCTGGAGTGATTTGGGGAAACAATCGAAAATTCAAATTTGGATGGCAGGACGAAGATTTGAACCCACTTCCATCTGAATGCGAGGCCAGAGCCTCCCCGATCACCCACCACTATCGGTTTGTCAGTGATAAAGTACAATTCTTGCACATGTTAGTAATTTATTAATTCACAAATTACACAAGTCACGAATTCTAATAAAAATAGTGTAATATCGGTACTGTGAATGTAAAATCAAGATGGTTTCAGAAAATCTCAATCTGAGAAAATGATATTAGGTCTTGCGCATCTGGAAGAAACGCAGAATCTTTTAACAAAAATTCGACATTTCATCTAACCCGTGAAATATACTGGAAAAATGGTTCTATAAATTTCTGGGAAATCTGAACCACGAAAACAAATAGAAATCAAAAACCGGTATTCGAAACGGGCACATTTCCAGTCACATACGCTCCAATAACTGTAGTTAAACATCTATAAAATGCAATAATGACCTGTAAAAACGATTGTAGCAAGATGATCTTTTATGATAGTTGCTTCGTAGTTTATTTGTAAAGACGACGTTTTCGCCAAGAATATTTATTTCAGAATCAAGTTTGGTATTTGCAAACTAATGTATGCATTCTCTAACAAATTTCACCTTAAAACGAAAGGTTTTTGAAACGTCGTGCGGTAGTCTACTTGTCATCTCGAACGCCTCCACTGTTTTAGCAAATAACTTCTGCAATCTGTTCCACCATTTTTGAGTGTTAAATTCGTCCACCCATTTAATTTTGCCATTTACAAATTTTAAATTAATTCAACGTTTTTGGTAAATTATTCATCATTTCCCTTAATAATTTATTACATTCTCTGACATTCTTATCCACAAAAGAAAATTTTGCCACTCCCTCACTCCCTTATGAACGAAATCGAGTGCCACCTTCTGCCCATGATTATCTTTTCCTTTCTGACTGTAAACCATTAACGTAATCATTCATTAGAATGATTAATAGCAATGGTACCAATACAGTATCCTGTGGCACTCCCATATTCGCTTCCACCTCTTTTTAATACTCCATTTCCTGCTCTAATGCCTTTCCTTTTACCTTTTAAGGATTACACTACCCAACAAGTCACTTTTTCATTCACTACAATACTTTTCAACTTATTTAAAAACATTTTATGATTCACTCTGTCAAATGCCTTAGAAAGATCTAGTGCCACACTATCAATTTGGCCTCCCTTGTCCAATTAATCCGAAATATCTTGCATGTAGCCCAGCATCGCCCTTCCTTTATGCACCGGTACTACTCTCGCTCTCATCTGGTAAGCAGCAAGGTACCAGATTCATTTTAAACAATATTTCAAGGTAAATTAAAGCTATCTTTAATACGACTGTAGTAATAATAATAATAATTCCGTGTGTAGTAATGACCTGGTGACAGGGTTTCTATTAGCTGTGCATTCTGCTCTTGTCTTAGCCGCCTTAACCTAACCCGGTAGTGTTAACAGGTACAGGGGGCCTACACTTTAACGTGGAATCCGAACCACGGAATCTGCAATAATATCATCTACACCTTCCCCTTAACGCTTTTTCATAATTTCTTGAGGATTTATTTCAAATTTTGAAGTTTGCTAATTTCTACGTAAATGAAGACGCTCTTGTGATTTTCTCCCTTCCATCCCTGGATGATAGTCCCTAATGGTCTCTTTAAACAGGTCACTTAATATCCTCGGTAAGTTCTTTTCCATCCTTATCAATAATTTCCTCTGCCGTCAGTTTTTTTAACATCTGAAAGACGTAGTTCACTTTCCTCATATACGTGCGATCGTGTACCGGGGCGCGGGGTGACCCCTGCCATCTGCTTCCCGCACGCCAGCAGGTTCCTCCGATCTGCCAGGGCCGTCGTCACAGGATGTAACCCTGCTAAATAAATCACGGTGCGAGGTTTCTCCCGGCAAAGTTAGTGCCTCGTCAAGACCCGTCCGCTTCGACGAAGGACCTTCACTTTATTTGAGCCGGCAGAGAGGAGCAAGGCATCCGGTACCTTTTACTGCCGCAGTCTTGGAAGAAGCGGCCGGTTATAAATATTAAATGAAATTTGCCTACTTATGAATTCCATGCATATTTTAACGGAGCTACCTGTTTTAATGGATCCGGTCTCCGGGATACGGGAGCACAGAGCGCGTCCTGTGCCCCTCGGTGTTTGATAAACAACGGCGCGGGCGTCCTTTGAAGCCAATCACTTAGTTGAGATGTAAGTCTCCGCCTTGATGAGCTCGCACGCACAGCAGGTAACCGGCACTTCTCAATAATGCACGTCTCGGCTAGCCTCTGGGGACGACGGATTCCTCGCATACATTATTAACACTAACCGAGGTCTCGCAACGTGACACACGGAATCGGCGTCACTGAGGAGAGAAGCATTATACGCACCGTGGTGGGGAAAGCTAGCTTCTTTATTCATATATCGGGTTATTTACTCAGGGGGGGTCCTCTGCCCTCGAAGACGGAGTTTACTGGGAAACCAGTCTTCTGCTGTAACTTTCGTAGCTTATAGAATAAATAGTGGTTCAGGTTATTCGTTTACGAACGCAGTCAAAAATATTCTTCGATACATGTTGTAATTAAATGATAGCAAATACATTTAGATAGTATCAACCATTGAAAGTAAATGATCATTTTTAGCTTTTACAAATGAGAGACATAAAATAAAGCAACTGTCGCTCTTACATTTTTACACTCGTAATGGCAGTTCAGTTTATACTCTCCTGCTGTGAAGAGGGTAATAAAGAAAACACAACTTCTTCACCACCTTTTCCCAACATTGTAGGCTGGCTGTCTTCGATCAGTTTTACTAACCACTGGCATTTTTTTATTTATTTTTTATGACCTTGCATCTCGTCGACGCCGATGTCATTAAAGGCGGGAGAGGATGGGGGCAAGGAACGGGAATGATCGGCCATGGCCTTTTCAAGGAAGTATCCACGTCCTACCGAATGCGAGGCCAGAGCGTTATCCACTTACTCACCACGCATGGTCATATTTGGAGCTTTGATTTTACGGCCGAGAGTGGTGGTGTAACGGTTAGCGATCTCGCCTCGCATTCGGGAGGACGCCGGTTCGAATCCCCGTCGGGCATCCAGATATGGGTTTTCCATGGTTTCCCAAATCACTCCAGGCAAATGCCGGGATGCTTCCTTCAAAAGGCCATGGCCGAATTCCTTCCCATCCCTTGTCCCCCATCCTTTCCCGTCTCTAAAGACCTCGCTGTTAAGAGACGTTAAGCAGCTAAAAAAAAATTGATTTTACGGCCGCATGCTCTTGCTGACGCCAAGCATTTTACACCCACTGTCAAATCGTACTGCGTGATAATGGATGAAATGAAGTGTTGTCTGTCTGTGAAATGTATAACAAAGGTCTGTGTCTGATAAGGGTATTTTTTGTGAAACGTGTACTTAATGAGGCGGAGATTTGGGAGTGTCTCGCTAATCGCCTTGGTGGCTACGGTAAACAGCCTAAGCACCGCAGTCAGCACGGCAGGTACTCGTACCCGGCCCTGTTATACTGACCCACAATGGCAGGTGTAATCTAAAACACGGATCTTTTAGTTTTTGAAAAAAAAAATCATATCAACAAACCATTACAGAAATGTAAAATTGGTTCTTATAAACACAACTGTGTAAAATATGTAATTCGTAATGCTTGTAGTGTTTTGGTCTACATCAGCTAATCTAGTATTGGAAACTGTATTTATTGTTCGTTGCTTAGATAAATGTAAGAGGTAAAGTTAAAGAGTAAGTTGCTCGCAACCACAAATTTTTGTAAACGGAGTTTTTGATGAGTTTTATGCCAATACAGTTCGAAGTTCGTTCTCAACATATCAGTCCGAAATCGATTGAGCTTACCAGTAATCTACTGGTATTGGTTAACAGTCATGGCCAATGCTGCAGTTGAGTCGTCCAAACTGAAAATCTGTTCTGTGATCCGATTTTTTGTGGTTGAAAAAGCGTTGAGTTATAAAAGACATATATCACGCCAACTTGCAAGCGTTTATGTAATTATAAATGTAAATGAATTTATTATGTGTATGAAATGTCATAAATACCAATAATATTAGTAATGTTTTGGAGTAACATTAATAGCAATGAATAGAGCGGGGCACAGACCCGATGAGAAGGAGAAGTTATATGTAACAACAGAAGAGTTTAACAAGAGAAAGAGATGTAATGTAAGTTGCAAGAGACGAGCTGCAAAGGATGTTATGTTGAACAGTTATCGGAAAGACGAGATATATAAAGACTGTGATGGCTGCGATCAGGAGGAGAGATATAGCTCAGCCATCGCTCTTTCTAGCTTCCAAATTTCACTGTAACCAGGGCTTTGGCCTTTATCATGTGTCCAACCTATATCTGTCGCCCGTTTCAACGATTTCGTTCAACTTCCAAGAGGCCAAGTAGTCTCTTCATTGGTAAACTTTTCATAAATGACAAAACTCAAGTAACCATCCACTAATTTCTTAAATCATGTATATGGTTTACAACTAGATTAGGGCATAAAGACGTAACAAATTATATTTTTCTGCTCAATATAAGTATTGAACTCAATATAAGAACCTGAGCTAATCAAATTGAGGTGGATTATATATCACTTTATTTTGAATTAATGGTAGGAATGACAAAACAAAGTTACCAGAAAAGAGGTATCACTTTATTAATGAAGTTTAAAAATCACACAAGTTTTCATTAATTTCGCGTATTTCACCACCAAAAAAGCCTCGAATCCCGTTCTAGAACTCTGAATTCGCAGGTTACAGAATTCGTGGTGGTAGATTCAGGAAGACAAAGAATTATTTCTCAGATATACGGCAGCTGTTACAGCCTTTCTTTTTGATAATTCCGATCCCATAACTGTGTCCATGCCAGGTCGAGAGCTGTTTAATTTCTGTGATGTAAACATGCAGCATCACCAAATAATATACACTGTTGGGCTGAATCGTGCTGCCGGGCAGTTCTGTGCAGCCACGCGATAAATTGCATTTTATGATTGCATTCTATACCTATACATAACGGCAGTCAACCAGCAGATACGAGTCCCCGCGCTCCCAACGCCAAAACAAATCGTGAAAAAGTTAACGCCATTTAATTACCTCCATGAATTACTGTACACCTCATGTTTTTTTAAAAAATATGCGACAATAGCTGTCGCAGTACAGACATTCAGAATAAATGTAATTGAGTCTACCGTCTATAGATTATTTCTGTCTCCCAATATGAACCAAAACAGCCACAGGGAAATAATAAACTCGATGCAAGTTGTTAGCGCACAATGCGACGGTATTCGATTCGGTAACAACGACTGCATAAACGTTAATTCAATCAAACAATCTATTATTGTATATTGTCCGCGTAACGAAATTAATTGTTAATGTATCCAACCGACTGTTGTCGTTTTTATTTTACAAAGGAGGAAGGTGATGTTAATTTTGAAGCAATGGCAGTTATTATTCGCCTGTTGACAATGGCAATAAAAGTCTCGTTCATGATACCCAATTTCGTACTTTTGTGGCTATTTCGCAGTGCATTTGCATTTCAAAACACTGTAAGTTATTGTAGTAATGAAAACCCTTGGATTTCCCTCCTGAATTATCTGCCACAGTGCGTGATGCATAAAACGAATATTACTGCCTATCCTGGGATTTGGGATTTGATAAGCCGATACAGATAGAATACGGAATAAACGTTATTTTCAAATAATTTGATAAATTAAGTATGTCTCCAGCGATCCTCAATGAGCATCATAACATAAAATTAAAACGATTCTCACGCAGTGTGTTCAGTGGAATGAAGGATCCATGATTCGGAAACTGGAACTAATCTATAAATGCCCTCACATGATAATTTATTCCATCAGTGGACAGAATACAACCTTTAGATTTTCACTTCTTTTAACCTTGTCAATACTCTTTAGCTTTCATTGGATATAACGTTGACAAAATGGGTATGTTATATTGAGATGCGGTACCACTGGCCATTCATTTTAACCTTATCTTAGTTTATCATAAATAAATTTTCCATTTATTTTTATTTTTAATTAAAAATGGAGGATTTCCATTATTTGCGAGCATTGGTTCTATGGAGCTAAGGGTTTTTCCACACCTAACATACCCATCAGATGCTTGAAACACCCTCTATAACATTAAAGACCTCAATTTGAGGTAACAATTGGCACCTACTCGCATTTCTGAATAGGGAATCCTAATTGGAAGGTACTAATTGACTCGTCTGTCAACGCGTCACCAAATTGTGTGGTATTAATGTTTATTCCTGTCGATGGTAACCCAAATTGCGAGGTATTAATTATCTCTTCCTCTCGGCTAATCTCCAAATTGTGATGTATTAATTAGATAATTTTTTCCAATCATGCTGTAATTAATTATTTGACTAACTTCCAGAGATGTTTAAATAACCAATAAAAACATTTGTGCTAGGAGAAAATTAATTATTAATTACAAAAATTATTTGTATTATTGGAGTAAATTATTTTCTTTTATAATGGGATACTTTTGATTTATTTATTTTTTACATTCAAGAATATAATGTTTAAGGTGTTATAGTTTAAAATTTATTCATCATTTATCATACGTAAGTCAGGCATCAAAAACAACACACAAAATATAATTATTACTATGCAAAGAACATACAAAAACAAATTCAGTTTCTTTGTTTCTCATATGAGACGGATTCAGGTGTCTCATATCTTATGAAATTGTCTTGTCCCATCAATATCATAAGAAAACAAAACTACTATTAATAGTCGGGCGCCAATCAGCAAAGCTCAGTTTGAATTTAATTAGAGTAAAAGTGGTAGGGCAACCGTGAAGTACTCTCTACTGTGCAGGTCTCCCTGTCAGAGCGCTTCAGGTTGCATCGAAGTGCAGCAATGCATCGGAGTAATTTAAACTTTTTAAATTACCGTTTCTGGTGTCTTGAAAGACTGTTCCGTTGCTTTTGTGGAATTCATAACCACCACTTACTCACTATATCGCGTCACTTTGTGGATCTATCACCTCGGTGCACTATTCATTTTCATGTCGTAACAGCGACGTACTGTATGCGTCGGCAAACACAGACAAAACACTAGGGGCTTTCTGTAGGAGCTACAGAGAAACACTCCACGGCCTTCAGCACTTTTAAATAATGTGTCCGGCGCCCGCGTACCCAGACATGACCTTGCTTCCTCCGCAGCCACCAAATGTCTCCCAATCGTCCACCACTGGTTATCCACCTTCGTTATCCAGAAAAAAAAAATTCATTGGCTACTTGTAATTGGTATCGTTTTCTTATTTTCACATTAAAATTGCCGCTGGGTTTTTTCTTACAGTATTTTGCTTCAACCGTCAAACTTGGCTTCCCGTCCATATATATATATATATATATATAAAACCATAGCTTTTTCTCTATTGATTCCAAAAGACATTTTGTACTGTTTTCTGTTGTCAGACTATCGTAAATTACAGACGGAGGTAATTAAATGACGGAGATAAATATTCGAATTCTGTTCTGTCTTTTGTACCTTATTTTAACTGTGACAGATAACATGAAAGAATAGCAACGTGGCTTGGCTCGGAAACCGCTCACCCCTACGTAGCCCAACGTAGTTTTATAACCAACCCCCCCCCCCCAAACCGAGCCACGTGGTTCATGGCCAATCCCTAAGCTTTTAGTGTGGACGAAACTTAATGAATGGGAACGTCCTACCTCAACTTTTCCTTAACCTTAATACCTGTCCACATTATTTACGATGGGACGATCCACACCAGCCAAACATTTCTGCATTTTATGCTGCACTTATTTTCTTATATAAACCAAGGGTAACGAGCAGACATTTTTACTCATTACAATGTGAAGGAAGCCAAATCGCTGCTAATAATTCTTGATTCAGGACGCCGCGAAAAGATATTTTCATACATCTTGTTTCATACTACTTCTGGAACTCAGCATTATTACCCTGAAATAAATATTATTGAATAATCATTCACTTGACACTATTTCTACATGAGAACATTAAACATATTTTATCCTGTTGTTACCGTGACTTCAGTCGATACATTTAAAAACACAAAAATTTATCATTTTTTGAATGAATGGCGGCTTTCCCACTGTATTAACTGTGTAAAATGTTCTCGGCCCACCTAATTTGAATTCGGTGCCAGAAATGAAATCAAACAAAGCTGTTGGCTGAATGGCTATAAGGCCGAATGCCATTAAAGTGGTTCATATAGCATAACACCCCCCCCCTCTCCATTGCGTGATACAAAGACGGGCAAACTTGTAAAACTCGTACATCACTTACTAAACAAGCTAATTTGCTTCTGACACCTACTTAATTAATAATTGGATTGGAATTGAGATTAGTTGGATTCTCTGACCATCAGGAGATGATAAATTCTTCCACCACAAGGTAGTCTTACAAAGTAGTCTCAATAGTCAGTTTTTCTAGGATTCCAGAATTATGGGAGCGTCCATTAATTACGTGGTAGAAATAAGGGGGGGGGGGGGAATCCGACGACATTTCACCAAATCTCATTCAATATTTAAGAACAGTAGAGCTAGAGATTTCTCACTAAATTCTCACTAAAGCGGGAAAAGGGGAACGCGTGGGTCCCACCAGATCTCACTAAGGGGGAGAGAAAAAATAGCTGGTACACGTAATCATTGATTTAAATTAAAAAAGAATCCGCGATCCGATCATTACGTAATTCGCAGAAGACAGTTTGCATTAATATAGTCTCCATCCGTTCTGGTGAAGATGGCTACAGAGATTCAGCAGAAGATAGAGTTTACGATCGCCGAGATATCGTATGGAAACACCCTGCTCACTCTGCTGGTCACCCGAGGAGACTATATCAATTCTCAACGCCGATAGAAACTCCTATCTCATGTGACATTTACATGATCGTCAGCCAAACTGACGGATGAATATTGCGATATTATACTTTCTCCCTTCTCTAGATTTCAAGTAGACTAGTCAGCAACGTGACCCACGTAAATACAAAATTGTTCAGATTCATAATTTCATTTCCTACTTTTCACAGCCTTTACAACCGTATCCGTTTCATTAACGAACAAAATGGCTCACCATTGTCCCCAGAGAACTTATGGACAGAGAAAAAGTAAATATTTTGTTTGTGTCAATCTTGGAAAGTCTTAGCATCAAAATTAATCTTACGTCGAACTTAATTACTCTTTATTATACTGATCTAGCCACCAGAAAGTTCTATCCCCAACAGTTTCTTCGCTTGCTTTGTTTGTAAGCCGTTCAGTGACTGTTTTCTTTTGGCAGTTCTGTTCACCGTAAAAATGGCAGTCTCTGCACAATGAAGTTGCAGCATGGCCATTACAAGGGTAATAACGCACGAGAAAAAAGATAACGAGGCAAGAGAGCTGAAGCACGAATTAAAGATGAAAAATAGCGCCACTGGGTGTCATCGCATTTGATGCTTCCGTCTCACGCGAAAGGAGGAATGCCGCCGTGTTGTTAGCTGTTCAGCTACCAGGAGAGCTTAATGCCACTGCAGCATGCGAAGCGAGACCATCCTGACTTGGTTATCTGCAACATAATGTCCAAATACACTGGCCGACAAAAAAATTGGAGCACCCAGAACATGGTTCGTACACAAACACACCAACGGCAGATCGGCCACCAGTGAGCATTAGTGTTGTTCGTGTTTAGTGTTGTTGCCATGACTGTTGGGGTATATAAGGGACATGAACATCGTCAGGTGTTGAGTGAAGGACTCGGAAATGTCGCGCACTCGTGTGAGACGTTGTTATCAGCCAGGCAGGGCCCTGATTGTGCGTTTTGATTGGTCGAATCGTGCAACCGTGCGGCATTAGGATGTGACTGTGGTCCGATGTTGGACTGCCTGCGAACGTGAGGGCAGGCATACTCGTTGTCAAGGTTCCGGTCGACCATGCTGACGACCACAATGGAAGACTGCTATGCTGTGCACCAAGCACTTAGAAACACCTTCCCATCTGCTCCTGCCATCCATGTCTGTGCTCTCAAATAGTTCATTACTGTTACGAAACATAAAATACCAATTTAGATTGTTTTATTTTAAATTAATTAGTAAATTATGACCCGCCGCACTTTTTATAGCAGTTTATTTCTTCTATTAAATCGAATCAAATCAAATGCTTAGAAGTAACCATTCTCAATGATCACCATACAACTCCACCAATCATTGCATACACATTTTGGCCATTAATTTCTGCCTTCAATACTAATGCAATATTTAAGCGCAGAATTTACTAACATTAAGGTTAAAATCATCTCAATCGTTCAACTTGTCTTGGTGATTTCACTAAGTCTTAAGTGCGCCCCACCATCTGTAGTTATAATTGGTGCGATGTTTAACTTTCTCTCCTACCATTAATTAAAAGTTTCTAACAAGTAACATAAATAATATTATTTACAATGTTGCATATCGCGATGTGCATTAAAATGAGTTTTCAAAACACACAGTACATTTTAACGTAAAGAGTCCTTTAACTTGACCTTCTTGTCACTGCCTTTCTATTTGTTACCTTCTGTTCCGTTGAGTGTAGATTGTTCCGGTGGATAAACCATTTATAAGCCTAAAAAAACCGTTCTTGATGTCTGTAATTAACTGATTGCGCCTTGCCACTACTTCACTGCAAATAACAATCCACCGAATAATGAAAACTTCTTATTTTGATACTTCCGTTGAAAGAAGGGGTATATTAATATTGCTGTCACTAAAGAATTCCAAGAAACGTAAAAATAATTCATTTTAAAAGAAAAGTGGTAATAAAGTGTGTTCAGAATTTGTTACAAACATATAGCAGTCAAAAGCATAGTCAACTGATGCTTAAATCTGTAAAACATGTTTAATATCTTTCAATAAATCCTGTGAAAACTTTGTTGTGCCTCATATTACAGGAGGAATAAGCAACAATAAAGATCTTACATTGGATAAAAAATGGTGCAGTACTCCAGAGATCAAACTTGGTGAGATATTTCAGGGAAAGGTTCAATATGTAGTAAAAGAGTATCAGTACAGTGGAGAAAAAGTGAAAACCATTCAAAGAGATTGTAAGAATAGCAGAAGAAACTTTACTCCAAAAAATGTAAAAAGAGCACATAACCTATTTACTACAATATGGATGTGAGAAGGCTACAAGGTTTGGTAAGAAAATAACACAGTAGAGTTGTAAAACAACGAGGCAATGGAGAAAATCTGAAACAACTAAACAAAGAATTAATAGCAACAAAAATAGATAATAAAGATGCGTTTATGAATAATATCATGGCTGGGGAGTGAAGCATATTGAAATTTCTGTTTCTGTGTTGGTAAAATGAGGATTTTAGAAGGTATTCAGGTAAATGCGGATTTAGATTGGGAGAGATTACGGAGTACTTAAAAAGGCAGATACATTAAGTATCCTCATTTAATGAGACTATTAAATACTAGACCATCAAGCCAAAACTGGAACCCGAATTCGTACGTATACTCAATGAGCACCCAGCGAGCCGTCGTGCCTCGAACCAACTTTGATTTGTGTCTTTACTGCTTTAATGTAGATATGCTTTGAGAAAGTGTATAGCAGAATGCTTCTGGATAACCCTAACTTTAATTCCTTGTTGGAAATGTTCACAAGATAAATAATACTGATCGGCATAAAAACAGGAAACTTCTTTACAGCTTCAAGCATTGGAAATTCTATTATTACAACCGAAATGTTAATCACTAAATTGTCTTACCAGGGTGGTACACTGATCGATTCTAGGGAGACTTTTTATAAGCATTGACACCAGAGCTGTCCTTCAATGCACCCTCCCATTCACCTCTCGCCCGTCCCTCCCACACTCCAGGCACGGCCTCTAAATAATACTGACAGCTTTGGGATTAGCGTTGTCAGGCCCATCGTGTAAACCCTTTTACAGCATGTGACGCCGAGCAGAATCCCACTGGCGTTTATCTTTGTTAGTTCGGGTTCATAAATGTACTGGCAGTGTGCAGAGTCAACAGTCCCTCCCCTGGTCCCTTCTGTGACGCACGTTTTCTATCAAGAATAGTGCCAATCTGCTACGTGAAAAACTGTTCAATCGAATAGATTAAATCGGAAATTTATTTTTGGCAGTGGTAAATAATTCATGGCGTAAAACATGGTCTTATCTGGAAGCGGATCAGTCCAAATAAATACTGCTATGCTTCCCTGTGGTTGTTTATTGATAACACACTTTCTGTGATTCATGCATTGTTTATCTTTTCTGTACCGTGGAATACTTGGTTGAAATTTGTGACGGATTCATTTTATTCTGATACATAGAAACCAAAAATTTAACTGCGCAGAATTTTTGTAGGATGATTTACGACTAATCAAGACCAGATTACGATATTTTCAATAAGATATCTCTGTTACTTTTGAATCCCCTGTAAAAAATTTCCGCCGGTGTAAAAATTCTAATAATGACAATTATAATTTGGTATTAGTTCTTTATCCTTTAACTACAATAATCCTACTTAAATTTTATAGGGTTAATTAAAATCGACAGTCTCGTGTGATTATTGGACTATATAACGTACCAGTAATTATTTATTATTTTACTAATGTTGAAGAAACTGAAATGTTCGTTTACCATCATGTCAAATGATATTCTTCAATGTTTTAAATTAAATAATGACAGCCGATTCTATTCGATCTTGGAATTTAGTATTTTCAACTAAATTTAATTTTTAATATTTATACTTCTGTTTAAAATCCTAATTCATTGGTGCATCGGCAACATTTATTTATTAGAGATTCCAAAATTAGACTTATACCAAATTTCGTGCAAATACTATTACAAGTTTGATGAGACTCGGATAGCGTAAATATGTGCTTCACCAACAACATCGTTTCCGAAATTTCATTACGTCGAAGCATGCCGCCCAAGACGAGTGGAAAAGCAGCTAAGAAGGTCGTTTGTCGCCTGGCTGCTCTGGACAGCAGAGTCCGCCGACGTTCTGGCCAGTAGCGCCACTGTTCGGGTCGGGCGCGGGTGTGGCCCCAGAACCTCCTGTACTTCCTGAGAAGAAGATGAATGCCGCCGACCCTCTCAAAGATGAGGGATCAGTACAGCTCAACCATTCTGTTACCCAACAGCAAGCTAATGAGGCTTCCGACTCGCCGCACCGAGGTGTTCCGATGGAGGAGCAAGTCTCCGGCCTAGAAGAGGGGCCTATACCACCATTGCATATACGCACAACCGGTTATGCCTTCTAGGCCGCTGCAACAGGGCACTATACTCACCTGGCAGTCAGCGGATGGATACAAGATCATCGCATTTTGCTTGTCGGACCTAAAAACAATAAGCAGGCTTCAAGAACTGAAGGTAGCTTTGAAGGAGCTTCTGACCTCAGGCAACAAATCAAGAAACAAGGCTACAAACACCGAAGACAAGAAAACTTCGCCAGGACCTATACAATGCTACAGGTGCTAAAGATTTCAGCAATACGCACGCCAATGCACCGCCAAGTTGAGGTACGTCCGCTGCGGAGGTGATCATCTCAATCAAGAGTGCCCAAGACCTAAGCACGAAGCCACCCGCTGCAATTGCGGCGGGCCTCATGTCTCCTGTTTTCGGGGGTGCCATGATCAGAGCGGCTTCGAACCTCCAACAGGCAAACCACGCGACATTACACCGGATCTACCGCCAAGAAGCAAGACTCGGAAGTCCGCGCACGCAAGCCAAGTCATCCAACCAGCCGCGAAACCACCACGCCCGTCACTGTAACGGGCGAGACACAGTCGACCGCAACATCGTCCAGACTCGTCAAGATACGAGGCAACCAACCAGAGCCCCACTCGAAACAACTCACAGCTGACCACCTGGCCACGTCACTGCTGTGTTCACGACAGCGCATACGAGTGGGGTCAAAGCTGACTACAATTCTCTAGTTACTAATCCAACTCATTAATCGCCTTTCCAGCCAAACCAACAGTGTCGAAATGACAAAGACACCCACAAATCCTAACAATGAAGAGCAACCGAAAAGACACACCGAAAGCAAAGAACATCCATTGTAATGTCTGAAGAGAATGTCAATAGACAAAATCCTTCGCCATCAGCAGCTCGATCAAAGAAAACGAGCAATAGCTTGCTCTGATGCGCGCGCATTGCGTCGAATTCCATTGACTAGAAATCACCAACGCCTCAATCTGCAATGGACACGTGAACAGCGTCAACGGTCTGCTGAATGTCAAAATGAAGTGTATTCGCATTAGGGAGCGTCCATACACCACGTGGCTTGGTGGGGGAGGGGATTAGGATAGAAAGCTACGCTTGGCTATGTGGTGGGAGAGGGGAGGGGAGTCCGTGCCAAGACACGTAGCTCTTCATTCATATTACTTGGCACAGTTAAAATAAGGTACAGAAAACACAATAGCATGTAGATATTTATTTCTGTCATTTAATTATCTCAATACGTAATTTAGATATCCTATATACTAACCATTCGTGGCCATGCGTTTGACTTCAAGTCATAGCGTTGGGATTTTCCGTATTGTTTTCATATAAAACTGTTTTGAGTAGATAAGATGGCGTGTGACCGCACCGTTCGCTGACAAAATAATTCTAATTTTGTTCTGTCGAGTGAATTTCAGTGCAACTTTAATTATAGTGCTCGCTGGAGTGTTATTTTTAGTACAAGGTGGCGCTGTTCAATAAACTTAACGGCGCTTATCGAAAACGATTTCCAATTAGTTTTCATTATTCAGTGATTTATAGAGATCTTTTAAGCAGATCAAAGAATCATTCCCTGGTAATGTAGAAAGAAAGGTGACAGAACTGTAGCAAATAAAGTATTGTTCAGCGGCATACAAGACAAACGCGCCATTGGCTATAACATGCGATTCAACCTCCTAAATATTGAGGACAACATGAACAGCAACCGTAACTTGAGGAAGCTTTTAGAGCCCGAGGCACTGCCCTTCCTGCAGCAACTCCGTATACAATATTTCATCAGAACAATGCCCGTTAAATTGTGGCAAGGAATGTGCAAGTCTTTTTCGAAGAACGATGGGTATCACTTTTTCCCTACAAGTCAGCTTCACATGTCACCATTCGAATATGTCGTGTCTTTAGTCGATCGGCAACATATTCGTCCTATTGCTCGATGTTTAGTGGACGCGCCTACAAACCGCATGTCTGTGTGTTCCGCAGTAGCATACACAGGCTCTCTCTGATTCTATGCCACGATACCTAAAGGCTGTGATTACAGCACGTAGCAGCTTCACACCGTACTGTATTCTCATGGACACAGCGCATGTATAGTTCCGTAATTCAAATAATTTGTTTACTGCCGTGTCTCTAATCTGTGTAATAAATTTCGTGGTAATCATATGTCTCCTTCTTAGTGTTGAAGTTTTCAGGAACATTAGTGTAGCTATTACTGCGGTGCTCAGACATGGAAGTTGTGTTTTTGTGTCATCATTTATCGTTACTGTTAATTGTTACATATAACCAAACAAATCGTATTCTTCCTACCTGCAGTTACGACTTGAGTATTAGCCCTTGCAATTAAAACCTCCATTTCAAACACAAATATAAAAAATACAAATTTGGTATAGAAGACTACCTGCGAGATAAGAATGACTGGTTTAGTGGATACATCGCAGAGTAATTCAAATGTTTTAAATGCTTACAGCAGTGCCAAATATAATTAAAAGCTTAGTAGTAATTCAAAGAAATTATTTGCGTTTCCTGCACGGTAGCATTCAGTGTAAATTTTCTTTAAAAATTTGTTAAACGAATAAAACGTTCAATCATTTTTAATAGTGCTTTTTCACCGTTATAAACAGATGAAACCAGGTACATTTCTTTACAACTTGAGTCGATTTTTAATCGACAAAAAATTTACATTTTTAATTGTTTAAGAGACTCTGCCATCGATTACGAGGAAGGAAGAGGAAGAATTTCAGTTTCATCTCTTCTTCAAAGAACACTTACCAGCCAAAAGATTGAAATATCAAAGACACAACAACAGAGCTGCAAAAATGTTGTCACATAACAGTTGATCTTACGCAGGGTAAGTTTGTGAAAAATCGATATATTAAAGTAGGGTGTAGTACAGAACTTCATTAAATGATGCATTGTTTGTAAAGATAATCAATAAGTACATTGCATATACAAATCAGTAATATTTTAATCAAACGGAATATAATTTAATAAATAAACTCAGAAACAAAGGTTCGGTCTTAGTATGCATTATGTAATCCATTGAAGGGTACCAGGCACTAAAATATCCCAGGATTAAAATAAAAAATTGGTCATATAACACATCTCAAAAGTTCCAACAATTCGCAGTTCATTGTTCTACTATTCCTACAACAAGAACTTTTATCTACTTTCTTGATGTGTCAGATGTCGCGTAGCGCAAATTTCTTAAGACTATATTCACAAAAAAGTGTATTTTCTGTGACCAACACACTTATTAAGTAGTTGTTTAGTCTCACAGCAAATAAAAATTACTGTAGTTCGTTAATCAGATTTTATTACTAAATGTTATATTTAAAAACTGGTGAGTATACTATTATCTTGAAAGGCAGTGCTCAAAAAGAAAGTTCGAAAGATAGCAAAACTTTTTCCCTTTTTTTGGTTGGATTTCATTGCTCTACGATGTTTATGTCATTAGATCTTGGGGGAGCAAAGGAAAGGTCTTTAGCTATATTCTTCTGATAGGATCATTCACCTAAAATTATTGTGGGAAACCAAAACTGTAATGAGGCTAACTGGAAAGGAGATCAAACCCACGTACTCCTGAACACAAGATCCCAGCGTTAACCACAGTTATTATATCTATAAAAATCCGATGTGTTATTCCTTTTTTTATATTGCAATGGCTTTTAAAATGACGAGCACTGTGTCATCATATGTAACTGCATTTTAAAACGAATAATAGCTTTTTTTTCCTTTTTCTAGATAAGGGTACCCCACCTTGTCATTAGCCAGCACTCTTCATTGATTTATAAGGTAATCACGTATATATTAACGCGTCTTACAGTATTTATCTGATCATTCAAGTGGAGTGCAACACACGAGACTCACAATGCAGACAACACTTACACTAAACACCCATGTCTGCGGCCGGACTCGAACCGGTGATCTTCGGCACGTGGAGCTAGCACTCTACCCCATACGCTACAGAGGCCAGCAAAACGAAAATGAAAGCAGCCGTTGTCTGCTCATTGTTAAAAACTTCTATCATCTATCTATCTTTTGTACTCTAGACGTGAGGCTATATTATTCATTCGGTAATAAGAAATATCGCTCTGTTAGTATATTTGTTAAAAGTTATATCTCTTAGCCCGGTAATTCGATTTAAATCTGCATGTTTCACGCCCCCACATGTCCACTATGGCCAGAATCGCACTGAACTAGCCTGTTAATTAGTTTTAGCAGAGGAGAATCCTCAGAAAGTAAACAGTAGTCTGTGTGTTAAAGCGGCATTCGCAGCTCATTACAGGCTGAAGATGAAATAGAGAGGATATAAATGACTGGCAGCCAGCTTTGTAGCTGTTACGCTGTCACCCGTCGGCGACACGTTGCATTTTGTAAGGTCAAAGCGTTCCCCTTACGGTCCGACACGGGAATAACCCGCAACACAAGAGAGAGACAACGGACAGCCGCGGGCGGAGTGTCAGAGATTCTTTTGTGCAGAGCTGGTGGTGGCGTAGCATTTTGATCAAACACGATTCAGCAATCGCGGTGCAGGTGGTTGCGGTTGTTCTTTGTGTGGGCTGGGCTTGTCGGAGGCCCGTCACGGGCAGGCGGCGCCGCGGGCGGCTGTACTACTGTGCAGTACCACTGTGCGCGCACTGACGCGCTCTGCGCTCTTTGTGGGCCGGACACGCCGCTGCCGGAGGCTGGGCCGTGCGCAGACCCTGGACCATGCTCTGTATGTATCATCCGCCGATCCGGCTCCCATCATTGATGTAAAACAGCCATTTGCTGCTTCCAGTCGGAGCTCAATAGCTATTGTGACCAATACGAGAGAGAGATGCCTTTCGGAATCGCATGTGATGTATTGTTGTTGCGGTTGGTCATTTCACCTTTTATATCGTTACTGATATATAAACTGCATTATATCAGGTGCGCTTTGAAAAGTGTGACACCATTAATTCGAGTGTTACATGAGTTTTTCCTGCAGTCAGAATCTTTTGTCCTGTGTGATTCAATGGAACGGAAGTTTTGACGCGTGTGCTGTGAAACTAGCCCTCAAGCTACCACTTTTCAAGCCGGGCTTTGGCAAGGGCATTATGTTTCGATGTCACACTATAAAAGAAATCAGATATGCCAGCACTGATTAATATATTGCTATACGTGTAAAAGAAAGATCTATGAAGCTTATGAGGAGTATGGAACGAGAGTCAATAGAGTATTGTAATTGGTAAATGAAGGAATCTGGATAACATTAAGATGTTCAGATATCTTAGAAGTACAATCATTGAGGATTTGAGATGCCAAAAAAAGGTGAAAACTCGTATTCGTGTCGCATAGAAAGCCTTTAATAGGAATAGATTTTTAACTGGAAAACTAGATAAAGCACTGAGGAAAATACTTGGCAATTGTTTCGAATGTAGTGTAACACTTTATGGGGCAGAGACGTGCACACAGAGATGAGAGGATGAAAAAAAAAGAACAGAAGTGTTTAAGATTTGGATGTGAAGAAAAACTGAGAGGATAAGTTGGATGAAAAAAGAGAGTTATCCAGTAGTGCTGGAATGTGTTGGTGAGAGGAGGAAACTTCTGCAAGCCATAAGAGAAAGGCAGATGAACTGGATGGGTCACTCGTTTAGAAGGGAGTGTTTACTAACAGATTCTTTGGAAGGACTCTTATGTGGGAGGAGAGTTTAAGGAATAAAGAGGTACAAGATCATAGATGACAACAAAGAAAGGGGAAATTACATGAACCTGAAGAGGAGGGCAGAAACCAGGAGAGCTACCAAGTGAAAACCTTAGGGCAGAACACTGATGATGACATGTAAAAAACAATGGAACTCGGTTATATATACCTCTCACAAAATGGTTCAGAATGGTATTTCACAGTGCCAAAGTCAAAGGTCAAATTTAAGAAAAAAAAAAAAATCAGAATACGGAGCTATCTCGCGTATTAATTAGTTCGTGATATTCTTGGTGGCATTTCAATCTAATCCAGACAATGTAATGTAATGTTGATGGACAGATAGAAATAATTTATATGAAAGGAATAAATTTAAACTGGTATTGGTGGAGTTATTTCGCGTTTCTCAATTAATGTACCGTTTTTCAATATTATTTTTAGAAAACTCTATATCTTTTCAACGACGAGAGAGAAGCTAGCGGGAATGTATCCATTGAATTAATCATTCCGGCATTCGATTGGAGTGATTTACGTATGACCGGACAAGACATCAAACATGCGCCCTTTTGTAACAGAAACGGGTGACAAAACCGGAACATGCCTGTAACATTGAAATGGATATTACCAAAAAAAAATAAGTAAGGCAACAGAAAAAATTTGTACTTGTTTCAGCAGAAGCTACAGTATGGCTGCATGATGATTAGATCAGCAATATTGACGGTTAATCGAGCTCTTAGAATACTGGTATAGTTTTCCTCCTCATGATGTTATTGCAATTACACTAATTATCTGAAAATACATTGTTGGTATTTGACAACTGTCTGTTTAGAAATCTGACTCAGAATACGGGAAGCTTATCATATGAGTCACTTTGTAGATTCACATGAAACTCACTTTTTGAATAGTCGTTAAAACCATTTGATTTACTAAGTCAGTGAAAATTTATCAACCGTAAATACGGTTGCATTACACACGTTTAATCTACAACTGAGGAAATTAGACAAGTCGGTCTGGTTCAGATATTTGATCAAGTAGATTAATTTCATAGTGAGTCGGATAACCGCTAGCTCTGAAATTAGATTCTAACTTTTGATTTCAAGTGTCGTATTAATTATCTCATAATATTTGGTTGGGTGATGATTCTTTGGCTGTGGGTTCTTCTCCCAGAGCAGTTCTATAGTCATTTGTTTCATCCTTTATTACATTTAATATTCCGGCCTTAGAATAATCCCTTCTTCCCAAACATCTCAGTCTCAAAGCACTCATACGCAGTTAATTAATTCATTAATTACTCAGCTTGGATGAAAATTAAGAGCAGGTGAAGTTAGAAAGTTGTTGAAGAATACGAATACTTTGACGTAACAAAAATACCACTTTTTTCGAATTCATTTCTGTCCAGAAATAGATTTTATAACTGTCCTTAAGGTCAATAAAGGAAAAATTTCTCTCAAACACTTTTACGAAACAATTTATTTGAATAACCGAGAAAAAATTCGAATATTATAAAAGTAGCTGAAGCCTTCACGAAACCATGTTTTGAAGTACCAACAATGCAGTCAATATATGATTTTGATACAAGTTGTGTGAGTCGAAATTTGAAATTATGATGAAGAATAGTCCGTCGGATGGTAATGTTAAGCTTGGCGTCTGCATCTTTTGGAAGAGTAGGCCTGAACGAGCCAGTACCTCATGGACAAATTTCCATGTTTCACGACTGTAATAGAGAGATTTTACTGTAAAATTCTCTAAGTGGAACCTGCTCCTATTTTCATTTTCAGGTTCATGTTAATTCATATTCGTCAGCTTTAATTCTTTTTACATGTGAAGGGAGATTTTCCCGGGGTCTAAATGCAATTATGTCTTCCCAGTGTGCAGCCAGATTGTGTCGTAAAAAAACGTTTCGACTACGTTCTCCCTTGTCTTCATCAGGTGTATGTTTACTAGATACCCAGAAGTACACTGTCATTCAACAGCTAGCGGATGTACGCATATATATCTTTCTATATTTTTTTATTCTGTTTCTTCGTTTCGTTGTTTGTATCTGATCTTTATAATAATATTAATAATATTTAATTAAATTGCGTTGGAGCGCAAGCTCCCGTGGCAGTTTCCCCAGACATCCATCTTCCCTCTTTCCTGCACCCCCCTCCCCTACATTTACACTATGCAAATGTTAGCTTTAAATTCTTTAAATCATTTTGGTAAATTATTTATCATTTCTTTTTGTAACTTATTCCAATCCCTGACACCCTTACCAAAAAAAGATAATATTCCTACACCCTTGTACCTGAAATCTAGTGCCAGCTTGTGGTCATGGTCATCTATTTCCTTCAGTGCATTTCTTTTAATTCTTACACCAATATCTTCCCATGCCTCATCACCAATATACGACTTGTACACTGCCATGAACCTCTTCACCTTCCTCCTGTCTTCCAATTAATCCCATTCCAGCTCTTTAATCACATCTGTTACTGATTGCATTCTGCGGTAATTTCCAGAAACAAATCTAGCAGCCCTTTTTTGCACCCTCTCCAACACCTGTATTTGATGCGCAAAATCTGGGTCCCGTACTACACTACTATATTCAAGAAATGGTCTGACCAAAGTTTTGTAACATAATCCTTTACTTCTCTCGTGCATCCCCTCATCACTCTCTCCAACAAGTGCAGAATTTTGAAACCTTTTCCTACTACCTGACCAATGTGTCCTGGACAGTTAAGCTCATTATCAAATATAATGCCAAGATATTTACATTTCAACTCTTCAGCAAGCAATTCTTTCCCCATCTTATAATCGTAATCAACCTTTACCTTTTTATTTGTGTATCTAATAAGCTGACTCTTCTTTGCATTTATCTTCATTCCATGTTTACCAACCAGCTAGATATCCTTTCCAGATCAACCTGCAACTATTTACAGACCTCTACCGTTTTTATTCTTTTATATAGCATTATGTCATCTGTAAACAATCTAATTTCTGATAGTAAACAATCAACACAATTATTCCTTAGAATAATGAATAGCAATGGTCCCTATACGGTACCCTGCGGCACTCCGATTTTTACTTCCACTTCCTTTGATATCGCATTTCCTACCCTAACTTTCTTCTACATATAAAGTCACGTTCTCATCCACTCCAATAGTTTTTACCTAATTTATTACAATTTTCTGGCTCACTCTGTCAAAATCCTTTGAAAGATCTAGTGCTACACTTTCAATTTGGTCTCCCTTGTCCGTTTCATCCAAAATATCTTGTTTACACCCCACCAACTGAGATTCGTATGAATATCCTTGTATAAAGCCACGTTGCCTACTTGAAAACCACTTACGCTCCTCACATATGTTTGTAACGTGGTTGCATATTAATCTTTCCATTAATTTACCTACCACTGATGTCAATCTGATCAGCCTATAATTTTCGACACTTATTTCACACCCCTCCTTTATGTACTGGCACTACTATCACACTTTTCCAGTTCTGTGGTAAGCAGCAAGTATCCAGACTCAAGTTACATAATATTTGAAACACTTCCCCTATATTTTTCTCTGCAACCAAAAACAACCACAACCCAAAAAAAATATTGTTTCATAGTGTTTATAACGAATAAATAAGTGGATAAATATTTCTTATTCACTTCTTTCTTGTTTTAATACATTTACCTGTTTATTGTCAAGAAGTAACTTTCCTCTTTATCCACTTTGTTTTATTATCTGTTAACACATAAATAAAGCTTCAGTTTACAATGAATGATCATTCAAACACTGTCATAAATTTTAAATCTATACTAGCAGCCTCCGCTAACAATAATCTACATCTACATATATACTCTGCAATTCACAAAATTGTGGGTGGCAGCGGGTGCTTAGCACCAAAGTTAATCTCTTTGTTGTGCATTCCAATCCCTAATGGTACGAGGGAAAAAAGAATTCATATACGAATCGTTGCGGCACCTTATTTCTCTAATCTTATCTTTTCTGTCATTCCGGCTCAAATAGGTTGGTAGACAAAGTATTTCACTACACTCGTAAGTGAAAGTGTGAGTACACATATTTACCAATAAGTTTAAACGAAACGTGCGTCGTCTATCTACCAGAGACTTCTAGCCTAGTCTACTAATCAGTTCTGTGACGCTTTCATAAGGACTGGAGTAAGCGGTCACAAAGCGAGCGGCCGATAACAAATATTCTCTTCAAATATCTCTCTACCATAACCACAGATCGTTCATACTACGGTATAGACTCACTACTCAAGATTTTACGATTTTTCTGTTTCTGAAAAATACAACTATTGATTTTCCTGTATCAATAAGGTAATATCCACTTGTCACATACTTAATGTTTCCACAAACACGTTTCAAAAAAGTTTTCGTTTACATATCATGCCACTTTTAACAGCTGAGATTTTTGTTCCCTGTTATTCAGTAAATATCAATATACTTATGCTTGAACTCTCTATTTACTGTGCAAAATATCAGCAGCAGCACTAATGTGCTGCAACCCATTAATCTGGCTTCCAATAACGAAACTTCCATCACATGCGTTATTCATATTGATGAAAGCTGTGTACTACCCATCCATTAATGAAGGTATCATTATGTCATTACGTACAGTGGAGTACATGTCAAGCCTAGGAATTCAAAACACTTTAGTTGTTGTAGTATGAAGCAGTAAGGAAAATACTACTCCCATTCGTGATAGGCATCAACAAACATAAATAAATGCATGATTCGTTTATCCTGCTACTAATGGTGTTTTGACTGCAAAGACTCGAAGTAATGTAGCACTGTAACCACTAAATTAGTAACAGTGTATGATGTTTATTCTAGTCCACAATTACGAAAGTCATTAAACGTCCACAAAACAAAATATTGGAATTTCCTATATCTTAAAATTCGCTGCAAATCCAAGCATTCAGGTCCTCGGTGAAGATGTCAGAAGCATTTTTCCTGTAGTCATATACAAAAAAAATATGTGCTCGGTGTCTCATTTTCGTCCACATTCGCCCATCCGATTCCGGATTTTCTGTTGTAATGTAGACTGATACCTGTTCTTGGCATGTCCACAAAACTGAATTAAGTTACAAATGGTAGCTCAAACTCTACACATCTGTCAAATATGTGCCAATCACTGATATGTCCATTCCACCTTTAAAGAACTTCATTGTAGCCAAAAGGTTAGGAATGGGGAAAAAATTAACATAGGTGACAGGAACTTTTAATTAGTAACTGCGTTTTTAATTATAGATATATGCAACCAAATGAGTATTTCAATTATGAAAATATTAATTAACTACATCAAGCATATGATTTAAAAAATGAACCATATAAACGAATCGAATGAGCCTCACTTTCCTCTTAATTATTTTAATTGTGTTTTAGTCTTGCGGGTGTTTAAAAAATCCAAGGTAAAAGGCATAATCTAGAGGCAATAAAGATAGGAACATAAAATACTCAGGAAATCCTTTCAAAGTAAGTACTGGCTACGTATTGTGACAGTATTTTTAAAGGTACAAACTATTATTTATTTCGTGTCAAAAACGCTGCTTTTACAAATTATTAGAAACAGTAATCATAATAACAGAAATAAAATGATATCAATCAACACCAAAGAGTTCATATAATGGATGACCAAAGGTCAGTAACTTGTATGGCATTGTCACTGGCGTGAAGGAGGTCTTGCAGAGTGCAGGTTGGTCCTGCCCACTCCACTTCTCAGCCGATTTAGCGCTCTCCAGGTCTTCCAGTTGAGGTTGCCACCTGGTGGTAGTGCCTCTACAGTAGGTACCCATTGATTCATATGAGTCATTCTTGCTCGCCACAGACTGAACCGGGCAACTTTCGGAAGTTCATCTAAAGCAGCTGTCGTCCTAAGGAAGCTTTTTCTAGAGTTAAACCTTTGTCTGGGGAGTTGATGCCCGAATAAGGGATGAGCAGCATTTTGACTAGCCTTGTTTCTTTCTGACATTGCAGCTAAGTTCCGTCTTATATCAGGGGGAGCGATTTCTGCAAGAACATGTAGTTTTTCAATCGGCGTGGCTCTGAGGCAACCCGTTAGAATTCTGCAGGTTTCATGCAACGCTACGTCTACTTGTTTGGCATAAGCAGAGTTGTACCAAACGCGATAGGCATATTCTGCAGCAGAATAACTCAGTGCAAGAGCTGATGTTCGAAGCACTGCGGGATGTGGACCCTATACGTTTCCTGTGAGTTTCCGCAGGATATTGTTGCGTGCTTAAACTTTGCCTTTTGTGTTTAAGCAGTGTTTTTTGTAAGTGAGAGAGCGATCTAGTGTAACTCCGAGATATTTTGGATTGAAACAGTGATCTAGTTCTACACCCTCCCATCTGACTTTCAGTTTCCTGTTGGCATGTCTGTTTCGTAAATGGAAGGCGCATAGTTGAGTTTTGGATGGATTCGGTTTCAACTGATTGTCTTCATAGTAGGTGGTGAAAGATTGAAAACCATTACTTAAACGCTCCTCCACTGTTTCAAAATCTTTGGCTTGTACTGCTAGTGCTAAATCATCTGCATAGACAAAACTTCGAGTCAATGGCGGCTGGGGTTGATCATTAGTGTAAATGTTGAATAATGTCAGCGCCAGGACACTTTCTTGAGGCAACCCATTTTTTGTGTTCTCCATCGACTTTTGTTTCCCTGAAATTCGACTAAAACCTTCGGTTCTAAAGTAAAATTCGGATGATTTCTGTAAATTCAAAATAATTTGTGAAATGATATAGTTTTTTGTAACAGGATGTCATGCTGTACAGTATCATAGCTGCAGAGATATCTACAAAGGCCACTCCTGTGATCAAACGTAGCTCACAATCATCCTCAGGGGTGTGCTGTGTCAGGTTGAGGACTTGTGTGGTGCATTTTTTGTTAGGTCTGAAATCCGCTTGCTGGTAAATCAGTTTCGGTTCGATTTTTGGGCTCAGACTATTAAGCAGCATCCTTTCAAATATCTTGTAGGGGTGGCACAACAGAGAAATAGGGCGATAGAAGAGTCTTTCCCAGGTTTCAATATGGCAATAACTATCGTCTTAGGTATCTGTTTATCTCGGAGGCAGTTGTTGTAAAAACTCAAAACCCATTCCATTGCAAAGGCACCAAAATGTTTTAGCTGCTCAACAGTTATATCGTCCTGTTGCTTTACCAGTTTTGCACTTTTTAATAACTTTCGTCAGCTCATTCATTTGAAATTCCGCGGAGAGATCTTTTGTTTCTACTTGTGATTGTGCTACTGTCTTAGTTCCGTCTCTTCTTCTGAGTCTTCCTCCTATGCCACTCAGTTATAGCTGATGAGCTATTTGGTTGTGTGTTACATTATCATGAGTATTGGTTACAAATGGATCACTGCTAAGTGTTTTCAGAAGTTGCCATGCCTTTCGGCTATTTTTGACAGGTCCATGTTTTCCATGGTCTCAGTCCAACGTTCTCGCTTAGTCTTTGAAAGTGCGGAGCACAGTGTTAACCCAGATTTCTGGCTAAAAGGGTTTTCTTCAAAGATCCTCAGATATTCGTGCAGGAATATATATTGTGCGGCAACCTCTAGGAATTGATAGACGGTAACTTGTTTTCACAGCCCATACAAAGTCATTATAGTGCTAAGGCAAAGGTTCTATTTTTGAAATCATACTAATCTAAATTTTCAGTAAAAGCTGTCCAATTAGCTTTTTTGAAATTAAACCTTCGTCGGAATGGACTCTTCAACGGTCTGATTGCCGCAAATGCCTGAATGCATATTGGTCTATGTTGGGTGTTAGGTATTGGTTGTGAAACTGTTCTGATACACTGAGGGGCCAGGACATCACTTACGAACAGCAGATCAGGGTTATAAACCCGGTTCCATCTTCCACTGTTAAAAGATTGTGGGAGTTTACTGTCATGAAGAAGAGTCAGCTAATGATGTTCCACCCACTTTAGTACAACTTCCCCATTCTCGTCATCATCCTCGTATCCCCAGATATTGATAGTCATTTTACTTTACATTCTGGAACTAATGGCGGTGTGTTCGTTACACACTGTAATAGGGTTTTTTTCCTTCTGTGAGTGCTCATGAGCTTAAAAGTTATCGGTATTATGCCGTGATGCCGACCGAGAGATTGAATGCCGAACGCTGCAGTAACGTCATGTGGAGCAGAGACTCGTAGCGAGTCATTCTAGGAACGACACGGGTAGCAAACGGAGAAATAAACTGATATAAGTGAGTTTGACAGTTTATTACGGCACTGCGCATTGGAAAGAGTAGATCAGAAACGGCGAGGCTGGTTTGCTGTTCGCGCTTTACTGTAGTGAGCATCTATGGAAAGATGTTGAAGGACGGTGAAACAAGGAGTGGGTAACGAAATTGTGGACAACCACGCCTCATCACAGAACGTTGAGGTCGGGGGTTTGCCCGCTCTGTAAAACATAAAAGGGTGCGGTCTACGTCAGATCTGACGGCAGAGTACAATACTGGTACAAGCACAAGTGTTCATCATACACCGTGCAATGCACAAGGCTGAAATGGGACACCGCGGCAGATCCCTACGTGTTCCCACGTTAACACAATGACATCGTCGATTACGATTGCAGTGGGCACGAGATCATCGCGATTGGACCGTAGATTAATGTAAACGTATCACCTGGTGGGATGTAAGAAGTTTCTTCGTCAGAGTAGCCAGTTGTTGCTCCGCCATTATGGAGCAGCTATTTTGGAGTTTATTGTCGTTAGACATTTACTCCTTCCTCTTTTGATGGTTGGGTATGGCCTGGATGTTGGTTGGTCATCTCGGTTGGCTGTTCATCAAGAACTTCTAATGGCGCCGGCCACGGACAGGGGCCTGCCATGATGGGTGGGCATTTACGTGGTCGGAGACACTTCTCTGGAAGAGAGTTGCCTGACTAGTTGTTCCAGGAGAGTGAGGAGAGCAGCAAATCTGTCCTCCCTTTGACCTGTGTCTTGAATGCGGTCACAGCATGTGATGTTACCGCGACAGGTCGCCCCTCCTGGAGGCGGTGGTACTTCATGGCTTGTCACTGGTGGTCGTGACGTCTTCTTCTTTCTTCTCGGCGCGGCTGTCTGCTGCGGTATGGCCTCCGCAGCAGGAGCGCTGGTCTGCTGCCGGTTCTTGGCGGACTGCGAGCGCGGCACTTGGCGCCGCTGAGGGAGCTTCTTGGCTTGCTCCTTCCACGCTCTGCAGCCACGGTAGGACGCGGCGTGCTTGGAGCCGCAGTTGCAGCAGACTGGGTCATCGCGGTCGCGTTCGCAGTCCGCTAGTCGATGGCCGCCCCCGCAACGAACGCACCTAGCTTGGTTGGTGCATTCGCTGGCACAGTGCCAGAAGTTTTGACACTTGAAACACTGGGCCAGTTTGCGGGAGGGCGACTTGGTTTTGGGTTTCCGCACCGTCTGCACAGAGGCATCCAGCACTGTCCGCTCAGAGGCATCCAGCTCCATCTGCACTGGGGCATCCGGTTCTGTCTGCACAGAGGCATCCAGCTTTGTCCGCACAGTGGCATTCGGTACGGTCATCCCCCAGTCTGGGAAGTAGCTTTTGCAGATGGCGGACCGTTCCTTGAGGGCCATCACCACAGCGCAAAAGTCCCGTTTGTTGGAAAGGTGGATCATCACATCTTCATCCACAGGCCAACAGAAGATAGGCAGCTCCGCGACCTTTTGCAGCTGGATTAGCAGACTGCAATAGTTGCCGCCATAGTTGATCAGGATTGCACACAGCACAGCACAGCGTCATCGGTATGGCTTACGCCATGTTGTTGATGCAGTACCAGGGTAAAACCCTATGACTGCTGTCTACTTTGCTTTTTTGGAAGTGTCTTTTGGTCAAGTCGTCAGTTGTTATTGTTGTCTGATGTTTGGATCTTCTTGACGTGGCATCAGGGCGGTGATCAGCTGCGTGAGCAGCGTAACCACCACCGTTAGCTGGTCGCTGGGTCCGGTACGGCAGTGGCAGCGGTCGACAGGTCGACCTTCACGGCGGCCGGCCGGCTGCCGACTGATCCCAGGAGCCGTCGTGGGCTGGTCTTGGCGACGCGGTCCGGCCCGCTTATGGAGCCTGGGCGCTGTCGTCTGTCGGTCGCTGTGGGGTGTCTTGCTGGAGCTGGTCTCCTGCTGGGCTTTCCTGGGCCCCGTGGCAGCTTTTGGGCGATACTGTGCCCTGAGCTGCTTCTTCTTTTCACAGCCAGAGAAGCAGGCTGCATGATTTAGTCCGCAGTTGCAGCAGACAGCCTCTTCCCTGGCTATGGTACATTCGGCGGCACGATGGTCAGCCCCACATCTGGTGCATCTGCGCCGGCTTTTGCACTCCTTTGCCTCGTGACCATGGAGCTGGCAGTTAAAACACTGACGGAGTTCGGGCGGGGAAGGCCTCTTCTTGGTAGCCTTCCTAGCCTTCTCTCTCGGCAGTGCTGAGACGGTCACAGGCGACGGCTGGCTCGGCGGGATGGGCTGCACCATGTCGCAGCCGATGCCCTGGTCACTCAGCAGGCTGGTGGCCCTCAACAGGTCGGCGGGGCATGTGGCCAGGATCTGCAGGCCTCCCTCTACAGGCCAGCAGAACAGAGGCAGCTCTGTAGCCAGCAGGAGCTGTACATACAGGCCGCCCCAGTTTCCCTCGTAAGCCGCCACCACGGGTTGGACAGGACCCTGCTCCGTGGTTGGTGCTGACTCTTCTTCCTCCTCTTCTTCTGGCGTGGGCGACGCTGGAGCTGCTTGGTCAGCCGCAGCGTCGTTTCTCGGAGGGCTGGTTTGCGCTGGAGGCTCCGGGATTTTGAAGCCTGGTGCCTCTGTTCCAGGAGTCTGCAGCGTTGTGGATGTAGAAGCAACAGTTGTGCCTCCCGCCACCTGCCAGTCCTCTGTTGCCGCTGGTTGTTGCTTCCTGCGCAGCCTCTTTCTTCTTCCATTTAGTTTTCGGAAGAGTTTCTTCGAGCAGAAACCCTCCGCGAGCACCAATGGAATTGATGTTAGGGCATCCGGGCGCTTGAGCCCTTTTGCCGCAGCATCATCGTGGATCAGCTTTACGTCTGGATCATCCACTCCCTGGACGGCCAGGGCCGAACTGCAGTCCATGCCTCGATCGGCTCGTCGAGAGTTCCTTGAGAGAGGGTCTCTGGCGGCGGCTTCCCGCCTACTCTCCTCTTCTTGGCAGCCGCAGTCTTCTTGTTGGCTGCGTCCGACGACATGCTTGGAGCGCCTGAACTTGAGCAGGTCTGCCGTATCGGGCGTTCGCTGACGGCTCAATATGACGTCCGCAGCAGGTCGATGTTACTCGGCCTTCGTCTCGGCAGCGAATGTAAGAAGTTTCTTGTTACACCTGGTTGATGGCCGTGTCCATATATACGAACGGCTGATCGAAACATGAACCGAGGCATGGACGCAGGCAAGTGGTGTGGTATTATGCTGCCATGCTACCATGGAAGCTGTGGTAATGATCGAAGGCACCATGACAGCTTTGGACTATTTAAAAATTATTGCGTACCACCTGCATCGCTTCGTACTTCATGCCTTCACGACGGGGATGACATCGTCTAGCATGACAATAGTCCGCTTCACAAGGTGCTACAGTGGCTTGAACAGAATTACAGCGAACTCACGTTGGTGTCTCGACCACTAAATTCAACTCAACAGAACACATCTGGGATGCTATCTGGCGCCAGCTCCGCGCCTCAAAATCACCGTCCCTTAGTTCAGGGGAATTGCGTGACATGTGCTCAGGCATGTGGTGCCAGAAACCTCCTGAAACCTCTCAACGACTTGCCGAATCCATGTTACGCCGAACTGCTGCTGTGTCGTGTTCCAAATGTGGACCAACACGCTATTAAATGTTTTGGTTCATCAATGTAAGTGACGAGAACTACTTATCTGGCAGCTTTGCTCTGCTTAAAAACTGTAATCGAGGCACAAATAAAAAAGAGGCTGCATAAGAAACTCGTAGTTTGTATGAAAATGCCGTTTTTATTTTCTTCTTCTTTCGGTTTTGGCGTACTTTGTACTACGGGAAGCAACTAGTTTACTTGTTCGCTTTTTCTTCTCCTCCAATTTTTTCCATTATTTCACTTAGTTTCCTCCTTCTTTTTCCAGAAGGTGGTTTTGGCCTTTGTAAATTTTTCCCTGAACCCCGTGAATTTATTACTTTTAACTTGAAACACTGTTCGATTCTATACCTCATCTTGGTGGATCGCAACTTTTTCCATATCTTTTCTCTTAATCCATTTTTTATTACTTTTAATTTACTGACTTAGCTGGAAATTGTTTTTGTGAGCCTACTCTCACTCATTCTCATAAAATAGCCGTGAAATTTCAACCTCCTCTTGTGCATTATGTCTGTAATTTTCTCTGTATATCTATATAGCTCTTCATTTTTCCCCTTCCACCAGTTACCCTTTTTTTCTTTACTGGTTCAAGTTTTTTCCTCAATTTTTGTCTAGCTCTCCAATCTCCACTTTCTTATTCAGTACTAGGCATTCTGAGCTGAAATCGCCTCTGTCTTGACAACTGTTTTATAATGCCCAATCTTTGCGTTGTATGGGATCACTTTCTTGTTGTATCTGTTTCGTGTTAGCCTACATGCTAGTTACATCGTTATAGATCTTGCTTTATTAGCTTCCTTACCAAACACACTGGGTTGGATCCATTCGCCCACATATTTAAATTTGTCGACTCTCTTAATTTTTCCATTATATTGTGTTTGTATTATATATACTCGGTTTTCACATACGAGATCATGAGTCCTGCATTTTCTACAATATCATGTTTTTTTCCAACAATTTTTTGGACTTCTACTTTATTTTCTGTTAGTATGCTACAACATCACAAAAGCAAGAAATTTTATCCCGTGCTTGCTTGGAACCAAACGTATCCCTTCTAATCTTTTCATTTTGTCGAGGTATGTGAGGTAATTTTGAAGGTAAGTGTGTAGGATTTATTGGACATTATGTGCAGAAAAATGTAATTTATTTAAATAAATTCGTCGCAATGACAAGAGGAATAATTATAATACAAACCATAATTTAGCTTTAGTATTCGAATTACAGAGGCTGATAATAACTGGCGAAAACAGTTTTCTCAGTGGGCGAGTTGTTGCCGCGTGCCAACTCCCGTCCAACTTGCTGCAGACGGGTGGGCTCTGTCTGGCAGGCCAAGTTGGCGTCACTCCGCGAGCTGCGTGTATTTGTATTACTCTGGGGAGAGACGAGTTCCCGCGGGGCCGCCACGCCAGCTGAGAAACGGGAGCCCGAGCAGGCCGCCGGTTAATTAAAACCCGCCTGGCCGAAGTGTACTGTTTCATGCAGGGCGCCTCCGCTAAGTAAGCTGACGCCTTCACAGGGAGCACCGCTAATCGCAGCTGCAGTTTTAGCGCTCGCCAGAATTCCCCACGGAGTCGTTTTACCTCAGCAGGTAACCACTGGTCGGCCTAGCTGTATCGCCAACATTTAGCAAATGAAAGATAAGTGAAGTGGTTAAAATAAATGCGAGGAGACGTCCAGGCTAATAAAGGTGTTTACTCAACATCATCATCATCAGTGTTCTGCCCTGAGGTAGGCTTTCACATCGCTGATCTCCTTGCTCTCCAGTCTTCTGCCCTCCTCTTCATCCTCATGTAGTTTCCGTTTCCTTTGATGCTATCTGTGATTTTGTACCACCTTCTTACTTTCACTCTCCTCAAACAAGCTAGACCCTCAAAGTTTTAACAAGTCCTTCCCCCTCAACAAGTGTTCCATACAGTTCTTCTTTATTTCTCTTATGTCTTGCAGTAGTTTCTACCTTTTCAGCACTTCAAAATTACTCATTTTTTCCATCCAGTTTATCCTCCCATTCTCCTCCACATCCACATCTCAGCCGCTTCTATCTGTTTTTCATCTTCTTACCACGTCTCTGCACCATAAAGTTCCACACACCATACAAAACATTTTCCAAGTCTTTTCTCAGTTCTTTAGCTGCTGTTTACTGTACATATAAACAAAAGATTATCTTTCTATTTTCTCATACAAAGTTTCTTTACCTATTGTTTGCAATTACATTCAGATTTTCAATTAATAGAATATATTAATTCACGACGATCTCCTAAAAAGCAAAGATTAAACATTATATAACAGTTGTCACGACATAGGCAATGTACAGTTCAGAATGCCTGATATTGAATAAAAATTAAAAATGAGGAGATAGAGAAAAAGAAAATCCTATGGAAAATTATAGTACTGTTAAATGGAGTGTACCTGATGGAAGAGGAAAAATTAAGATCTATTGATAAATAAATGTGGCATTTGGTCAAAGAGACTCCATCAGGGGTTGGGATTTGTAATAGCTGACGGTGCAGAATATCGAATTCTAAAAGATAATACAAACAACGTACAACTAGAGTTAATGTGACGTAATTGAAAAAGTAGGGAGGCTTGGTCGATAACAGTAATGTATGTGTAAAGTAGTTAAAGAGTAGTCAACGTTCAAAAATCTCTACTAAAAGTAGATGAATGTAAGTAGAGACAAGTTTCGACCGTTACAGTATGCAGAGAAAATTATAGACACTATAAACAAGAGAAGGCTGAAATTTATGGACGCCTTATAAGAATGAGTGAGATTAGGTTGACAAAAAGAATTAAAAGTGACAACAAAATGGTTCGAGGACACTAGAAGAAATATGGAAAAATTTGGGATCAATTCAGAGGAGACAGAATCGAAAAGTGTTTTAGGCCGAAATTGAAAAATTCTAGGTGTTCCAGGAACAATTTACAAGGCAAAGACCACCTGGTCTGAATAAAGAAGAAAAAACATCAGTGAAAGAATGAAAAAATTCTGTAAGTAGAGGAAAAGGTGAACCCGTGGTTAAAAATATGTTAAAATCGAAAGATAAATAAGATGAAGACTCCACGAAGATGTTTCGATGAGAGCAAATTGAACGTACAACAGTTCAGATTTTAATCCACCATTGTAAACAACGTATCTAGATACAACTAAAATAACTTATCCTTCTTTATTCAAGTATATGCTGAAAGTTTATAGATTCCTCTTCTCCCCCCCCCCCTTTCCATTTCTGAGCTTAATACAGTATGAATTACTGTGTGAAACCTTAATTATTTGTGATGCCCCCTGAACTGGAAACAACGATATTGTTTAGGCTTACTGGTTTCGAGTCTGCATTACAAGAGACTTGTGTGTGACAGGGTTCTTTTACCGTCCATAATACTCTACAAGTATTCAGTTAAGAATCAAAGTTCTGAGAATGCGTAAGACATTGCTCTTTTTGTCTGTCACAATATGGCTATCGTGAAAAAGTAGGGGAGACCGGGTATAGTTGATACACTTTTTACTTTCTGAATTTTAAATTGTTTTTCTGCATTTATTTTGAAACAAATCGAACGTAATTCATAACTATACCTATTTGGCCATAACTTAAGATACTTCCATTATTTATAAAATTAAATCTCCTTCGTTGAAAAAAAGTTTTTAAAAACTTTGCAAGCTGTATCAACTTAACCCGCCTTGGGTAAAGTAGATACAGTGATGGGTAAAGTTGGTACACCTTTGAGTAAGTTGATACAGTGACAGGAATTAATGAAAAAATATCAAATGAAACGTGAACAAGATTTATTGTTACCACAAATAATACAAAAATATTTTTAAGAACAATGTTAAAAAACAATCACATTTTTGAAGACCCTAAAAATCAACTTAAATGGTTTATAGGAATAATATTTTGAGTATATAGGCTACAAAAGCTTATTATTTTATTAGTTTCTAAAATCTTGTATTGAGAACAATTACATTGCTCCGACTCTGAAGAGAAACATGGGTCTGATTGGCAGTTAATGCAAGTGTAAAGGGAGTTGTCTTCTGCACAGGTGATGTGTGCCCACTTCTTGCAAGAAATGCACTGAATCCATTCCTGGCCAGGTGTGGATGAGGAATATGTTTTAAAACACACCAAAAACAATACTCTCCGTCTTCATCAGAGTCCGAATCTTCTTTGGGTTTTCTTCGTTTCTGACTTGTTTTTATCTTTGTCTTCTTTTCTTGGTTTGTATATCTCTTTGCTTAGCTTACCATCAAATGATTTAAATAATTTTAACTTGTGTTTTTCTATCTTGATAGATTTCTTTCTTTCTCTCTCTATCGCGTCTTGTTCAATTTTGTTTTTTATTGGAGTATCTGTAAGAATACAAGACTTTAAGGGCTGTCTGACTTTTTTACTTCTTTTACGTTCTCCTGCTTTTGGCAGAGGACGAATTTCTTCTGGCAAAACCATTGGCGAAGTAGCTTCAAGGCTTGTAGTAGGGGCATGTGTTGATCCATTTTCAGTGACACCAAGTACTCTTAATGTACAAGGTTCATGTACTCTTCCCGAAGATGTAGAAGACAGATTGACATCTGCTGAAGTAGAAGGCTGCTTGACTTCTGCTGATGTAGAAGGCTGCTTGACTTCTGCTGATGTAGAAGGCTGATTGACTTCTGCTGATGTAGAAGGCTGACGATCAGTTACAAAGCTTGAAAAAAAATCTTCATCTGTAAAGATGTCTGGATTATATGGCATTATTACTGTAGCTTTAAATCCTGCTATAATATTATTTGGTGTCATAGCATTTGAAAAGGCACTACTCACAAGACTGGGGATGTCATAGATCGTTACGGTTTCCCAGGATCACTGACTAGCCAATGTCCACAGCTTAAAGCAGAACTTTTTGAATGGTCCATGAACTGACCTGTCCAAGGGCTGGAGGCGGTCGGACGTATGGGGAGGGAAAGACAGCAAAACAATCCCATTGTCCTTACAAAAGTTTAACACATTAATTTACAAGTGGGAGTCATGATTATCAAGCAGCAAAAGACAAGGTTGATTGGGTCTTGACATGGCTGTGAAGGTGTTTTATAAAAATTAAAAATGTTGGTCCTATCATCCAACCAGATGGGTGTGCCGTGCCAATGCACCCTGGTGGTCCCCCCTTGATGAAGTGTTCTTTGAAGAATACTCTAGGGAAAATAAAAAGGGGTGGGACAGTGTTACCAATAGCATTTACTGCCGTTGCGATTGTGACTGTTTGCCTACTCGCTCGGCGGAAGTAGCTTTTTCCACCTGACAACCCCCTTCTGAGCTAATATTTTGCTAGGCCTTTGGACAGTCTGCACTCCAGTCTCGTCCCTATTCCACACATCTTTGCTCTGAAACTTATATTTCTCGAAAACCTGTTTTAGATTTTCGAAAAATGCTGCAACGTTATGCCTATTGAAACTTGTAGCTCGACTTAGGCTAGTCGCCTCTGGTTCTCTCAAAGAAAGATCGTGTTTACTTTTTAAAAATTTTAAAAACCATTCTGTAGATGCCATTTTGGCATTTAACCAGGTATCTGGAACTTTTACTTGGTTTGCTAGTGCCAATTCCTATGCCAGCTCGCGAACATTTTTAGGAGTTAGACCATAGTAAATTTTAGAGCTAGTTAAAATGTATTAACTAAGCTCCTCCTCTAATCCATCATTTAATATTTGTCGATGTTTAGCATATCCCATTCGTACACCTTTCTCAAGAGCTTCTGGTGTTTCAAGATTTTTTTCTTTTTTCACCTTGTACCGATGAAGGGTCATTTTGTCTATATTAAAGGTTTTGGCCGCTTCTCTAACAGACATCCTGCCATTCCTAATTTCTTCATATGCTCTTTCAAAAATATCAATGGGTATTTCACCCCTTGTAGTTTTTTTCTTGTGGTTTATAGGCATCTGAAAATAAATACAACAAATGGTTATACCTGTGGGTCAAGTTGATACACCCCTAAGAAACGTATCAACTTGACCCCTAAGAAACGTATCAACTTGACCCAAACGTCGCCATTACACTAAACTCTAAATCACACAAAATCAGTAACATTTAAAACTATGTTCAATAGGTGAAATTCTTACCTTTATAGCAAATAACAAGGTGATGATAACAATAGCAGAGTTCACTAAGAAATAAACTTGCAATACTACTTGAAAATGTGTAGTGAAAATTTACTTTTGGTGATCAAAAACAGTTTTTAGTTCACAACTCACAACATAAACCAACTTTCTCTTCGAGCATAAGTGTGGTTACTGACTATCATTCTGTTGTCCAGTCAAGCTAGTCACACTTGTCTGCGTCTGCGCATTAGCAAGTTATTTGTCCTGTATCAACTTAACCCTGTATCAACTAGACCCGGTCTCCCCTACTATCTGTATTGTAGCATTCTCCACTATCTGTATTGTAGCATGCTCCTTCATCATCCCCCTAACCTGTATCAAATTAGCCTAACAAAAGTTGATAACTCCACTTTTCCATTTACTAAACGAGCTGTAACTAATAGACATTCCTTTTCTAGAAATTTTAAATTTGTAAACAAATAACTAATAAAACCGATGTAAGAACTGAAATTGCCAGAAATGCGATTATAATAAAAATTTATATTAAATATGTGTTTAGTATGAGATCCACCCTACATATGACAGTTACGAATAAAGCTATTAAATAAAAATCATTGAAAATATTACTAGCAGATCATGAATTTAAGGACCATTGTAAATGTTTGTTGGTCAAATAATGTAAACCCTGAGCGTAAGTTTTAAAGAATGAAATTCCACTACAATCCTAGTGTAGTTATTACGTTATTAGGCTAGAACCAGCCACAGAAGCCAGCTTTTATTCCGATTTTGTCAACTGTCATTCTCGTATATTAGTCATTAATTACAGTCAATATTCTCTCATATTCATCAGAATAATAATTCATAGATGAATTACTGATAGGAGGTAATAACAAAAGGGCCTATATTAACAGATACAATAATATCTAACCAAATATTTGAGCAAAATTTGATGTAAAGTGGATCATAGTAATTTACTAAGAAACATTGTATTGAGAAACGTATGTAGACTTCTGAATGATAGAACATTCAGAACAATCAAATGAATTCTTGTATATTTCTCTAAACTGTGTCAAAGAACAGTAATTTTTTTTCATTTAAATGGGAATGATTCGCAGCATAGATCAAACCCTAATTTAAAAAAAAAACATAAATTAAAAAAGTAGATTCAATATTAAATTAATCAGCTAATCGAAGTAAGATCATTCTTGCAATAGCTGCTTGTTTACCAATGGCAAAAGGGAGAAATATGAGAGAATAAAATAAGCAACTCTGGACTCCTGCATGTATTATCTACAGTGTATTTCTGTTTAAATATTTCTATAAGCTGATCGTTTCGCTAAAAGTGCGTTTCCAGTTGAAAGTAGTCGTGCGAGAAACTCTCGAGAGCTACTCTCAGGAAGGTGTCCATTTGAAAGTGGATTCTCGATATCTCTACTCTCGCCGGGACAGCAGCGCAGAGTAGTCAATAGAAAGGCTGCGTCAGCTGTCATCATTACCAAAAAGAGGAAAAACTGAGTAGGAAAAGATGCTGGGTTAAGCCTTGGATTAAAAGAAGAATTTTTGGAACCAGACATATGGTGATACCGGAATTACAGATCGAAGACGTGCAACAGTTTAGGAACTTTTGTAGGTTAATGAGATGTGAAGTAGAGTTTATCATAAAATCTGTGGGACCCACAATTTTCAAACAGGACTCTAAAATGTGAAAATCTATAGCAGTACATGAACGAGTTATGGCTACTCTTCGATTTTTTTTTTTTTTTTTTTTTTTTTTTTTTTTTTTTTTTTTTTTTTTTTTTTTTGTATAAGGTAAATTTACTTATTGCATAATACATCGATTTCATTCTTGACATAATTTTTGGGAGATTCGTATTCAATCCTTCATTACATTAAACGTACCGAATTACGTTGTGTTGAAAAGACAGTCAATTCCGGAATTACAAACTTCAGTGCATTGAAGAAATACTACTTGCATTAATCATTTTAGTCTGCACCACTGCTACTTTTTCTATTTTTAATTTTTTACAGTTCTTGAGATACCTTGAAAAGTGATATAATCTTACTTCACTTTTGAACTTCCTACGGTCATTACAACGTGTCTATAATAATTATAGACACATTGTAACGAAAATAAATGTTATGAAATTGTACATAAACATCGTTCGTATTCCTTAATTTGTGGAGCTTCATTTGAAATTCTCCTGAACAGAAAAATTTCTTCAAAACATTTGGTTTTTTTAATTCTGTCACACTAATCGGTACATTCCACAGCAATTCTCTGATTTTAATTAATTCCTTTATTTCTTCTAATGACGAATTTTTATTCAATAAAACCCACCGATCTCTCAACTTTTGCTTTCAGACTTTCGAACATATTTCGTATTCTGCGACAAACAGCACAAGAATGACGTGTCGACTTGCGAGCAATTGGATTATTGTCAGCTCTCAGGCAGTAGCTCGAGCTACTCTCGGCGGCGTGTCCACTGACGAGTTATGCTATCGAGAGCTTCTAGCCAGAATTTACTCTCAAGTGGAAACGCACCTTAAGTCTAGAATATTCTTGGCTCTGGAACTTTAGGCAAAATAATAAGATTCTACTTGGTACCGTGCGAAAATTACGTGAATGATATACGATGAACAGCGAAGTTGGCGGTTTGTAGTAGGATGAAAGGAGAAGCTTCTCTTTTGTCGCAAATGATTAAATGATTCCTAACAGAAACCGAAATATCTGAGAAGCTCCTTCGTCTAGAAAGAACATACAATTCACTCTGAACTATCGTATACCCATGACCTTGATCGATCATAATTTTGCCATTTACAGGTTGAATTTAGAAAAAATTGTTTCTTAATTATTGATGTTATCAAAGGGAGAAAACTAACTGTTAAAATGATACCTCATTTACCGATTTTAATTGAGTATTATGTGGAAAAGAAGGATCGTCACAAAAAAAAACATATTTTAGAATTAATATATATGATTGGATGAAGCAAGAATGATGTTAAAAGTAGAAAAGAAACTAGAAAAAGAGCCTAGCAAAAAGCGCCTTCATGAAAAAGAGAAATCTTTTAGCTTCAAATATTGAGCTAGGAATTAGAAAAAACTTTTTAAAACTCTCCGTGTGGAGCACAGCACTTTATGGTAGCGAAACATGGATTTTAGGAATACCAGACAGAAACAAAATTGAAGCATTTGAAATATGGTGCTACAGAAGAATCCTGAAAATTAAATGGGCAGACAAAGTACGAAATGAACGCGTTTTGGAAATAATTGGTGAGGAAAGAAGTTGGTGGAAGAAGCTTACAGAAAGAAGAGACAGGTTGGTAGGTCATATTTTGAGACATGCTGGATTGGTTAATTTGTTAGTGGAGGACACAGTCGAAGGTAAGAACTGTAGAGGAAGACAGAGATTAGAATATATGAAGCACATAATTGAGGACGTGGGTTGTAAGGGATATGTAGAGATGAAGAGGTTAGCACAAGATAGGAAGGGATGGAGGATTGCATCAAACCAGTCAAAAGACTGATGACAGCAAACAAAAATTATATGATTGAGCTATGCTCCACCGCTCGGTCCAGATTCTTCTGCGGCACTTGTCTTAGAGAAAGATAATACTGTATTTTCGCGTGACAGCCAGTTTAGAAGATGAAAAATCATAAAAAATGGGCGTAATTATTATGGCCAATAATGAATAGTCTGCTTGTTCGCATATATTTTTGTACGATTTTTTTACTTAGCTTGCTTAATTAATCCAAGACAAACTGCATATCTTTGAATCTATTATTACAATACCAAAGCGGATGAACACAATCACTAAACTAGTGAGTCTCAAAAGAACCAGTAATTTTTATGCATTCAGAGATACTTAGGTGCCAAGTAAGCCTACGTATGTACTGTCGGCACACTACCTGACTATGTATCCACGATTACAGTAACAAAACAAAATCCGCCCTGTAGCCAGTAGTGCAGGAGCACGACCGAACTGGCACACAGGCACACAAAACAGGGCGGCACAAACCCATCAAAAGTTAGCGAGTATAAATTTGTTCATTACGCCGCCAAACATTGGCTTGAAACTTGTAGCGCGGAGTGGACGTGCGTGGAGGGTGAGTGGCTGACCATTTGAGGGAGAGATGGGATGGGGGGAGGAGATGCCTGCGGCACCCAATTATGATGACTATTATTTATTTATCGGAGCAGTTTGTTCACAGGCGGAATTTTCAGGTGGCGAGTGCTGCAGGACGGGCGCCGCTGCCGGGCAGTTGTGCCAATATTGCGTTTCAAATATTCAGCCTCGTGGGCGCGCCGCACCCATTGCGTGCACACTATTTCACACCTCAGTGGACGCGCATTGCTTGCGAAATGATATGCAATTTCTTTTTTGTCCCTCTCCAACCACTACACCCTCTGTAACCTCGGAGTCTGTCACTAGGTGGCCATGATGGAGTCAGTGGCGAAGTAAGAGCATGAAAATCATTGTCTTCGTGTAACTTGAATTAAAGTCGTAAACAACAGAGATGAACTCATATAATACGTTACAGCATATCACATGTATTATTTCTAAACTATGTTTTTCTGTGACGAGCTATCTTTCTCCCGTCGCACTTAACCAAAATCGACATATGAGGTATCATTTTAAAGATTAAGTTCTTTGCTTTGGAAGTGTTGGTAATTAGGAAAAGAATGTTTCGTTATTAAACCAGTAAATGGCATCATTATGAACAATCAAGGTCACGGGTATGCAACAGTTCGGGTTCTAGCTGCTAGGTTTCGAGAAGTAGTGACCGTATACCGCTAGATAGCAGCACCTCATATCATAGAAATATTGATCAACTGTGTGTGTTTTCTAGAGTAAGGATCTTTTCGGATATTTTTATTTGTGTTAGGTAAACATTTAATCATTTCTAATTGTTTCGCTAGACGTTGTAAGTGTTTTCCTACATACCTATTTCAGTTGATAAATAAGCAATTGTACCAGATGAGGCGCTTCTTCTTTCAACTTACTACAAACTACCAGCATCGCTACTCATCGTATTTCATTCGAGAAATTTTCGCACGGGTCACCTAAAGACTGCTTATTTCCAATGTCCGATCGGTGAACACCTTGTTATTGTTATACCACATCGATTGATTATTTTAACCGAAATATCGTAATAAAATTCTCCCTTGAGGACTTGTGCTTATGGCCATGCATAGTGAGAGTGTCGGCTCAGCTGGCTCATTGTATCGCAAAGTCTGCCATTTTTTAATCCTTTCAATGACAGAAATTGACTTTTTGACTTTATGTGGGAGCGAAAGTTGTAGTGTTTTACTTCCTTTGAAAAATGTATTAATAATTTTACGTGATGCAGTTATTATCTCTGGATAGTTATCATAATTAAGGTGGCCACCAGTGGGATTTAATTCCATACATTTATGAATGCAAATTGAAAATCAATTATTAATAAAAGCAATATGATACGCAACGATAGACAGGGATATTGCCATCATGTTTTAATTAAAACCCACAATTTACAAAGAAAATTATAAACAATATTTTTTTACTAATTCACAAAAATTGAATTATTTACCTGTTTAATGATATTAAGATCGACTATCAAAAATGATAAGGCAACAGAAATCAACCAAAAAAAAAAAACTTAACAGATTATAATGAGCACTGGAGTGTTTTCAACGTAAAGCCCTTACTGGATTATTACTGAGCGCCGATGAACCTTGACTTCAGTTCCATGTTTAGCGTGCGATTGCTGGCGACGTGTAATGGACCATTACCATTACAAGCACCAGGCAGGAATGGTGAATCCTTTTTGCTGTGCCTGGTGTGACTCGACGGCGGTTTTCAATCTCTAGTGAAATACCAGGCGGCGGAATCGTTCAAACAGCCTACTCCATTCTGCCCGTTTAGATGTCGTACGGTGCACGGCGGTGTGAATTGCCTAACACGGACGTTCTTGACAAACGTTGCTGTGAATACTGAGTTAGTATCGGAATTGCTTATTAGAATTAGTTTAAATCCACGAACCAGAGCACTGGTGACCGACAATCGAACTACTGTTACGAACTTGTTAAGTTAGCCACTCCCGAAACAGATGACACGAGCCAGATCAGTTACAAGTATGATTGGGCATCGCAGCCCGGTCCGATCGCTGGCCCTGTAGCCGCCCACGATGAAATCGAAAGTGCTGTTATCGATGAACACCAGAAGTGCTGTTCGCGACAAAAAAACCAAATGTGGACAGAAGAACTGGAAAAGTTTATCTCCTCTCTTCTTTCACCTATCTCCTCTCTCCGTACTCATCTCTCCTCCGAAAAAAATAAAAAAAACACCATCTTGCAGTAATGGTGTCTGAGAGAGTTTGCATCCAATAAGATCGTTCTAGAAATAGCTTGGTCACGTGATTTGTCATAAAAAGTACAAAGTGTTGAACATTAGTTGTAAAATAGAATGGTAGTTCTTCATTATTGCCTATAATTGTTCCCTCTTTATCTACCCACGCTCACAATCTCTCCATTATGAAGTATATCTCCCGCATTTCCGCACATTTTTACGAAACATCACTTTATTTCAAAGTCATTCACACTTTCCGTACCAAAATTGATGAGTATTTCTCAAATTGAAATATTCAACACATTTTTCGCAAACTCTTCTTCAGGTAAGGCAAGTCCCTCTCAGCTCGTCGCCTGTCCCTAGGAGCTGGTATGTGTCGTACAGTGATATTTCCCTTGAATACTCACATCTCTGGCATCCTTGCTCATAAATTATCTTCGGGTATATGTACTCTCTCAGTACAGAAAATCTGCTGTACCGTATCTTAGGCCTTGCATATTTATTCTTTTATTACATTCAGGTATCACTTTTTTTTATTTGCTTACAGCTTTACGCCTTGTCGACGTTGAGGTCATTAGAAGCGGGTAAGGACTGGTTACAATGAAGGGGAAGGAATTCGACCATGGCCTTTAGAAGGAAGCAGCCGGGCATTTGCCTGGAGTGATTTGGGGAAACCATGGAAAACCCAAATCTAGATGCCTGGACGGGAATTGGAACCGGAGTGTGAGGCCAGAGCGTTACCGCTCACTTACCACGCTCGGTAATTCACGAACCGCTTTCAGAATAGTTTTTAACGCTGATCGAAACATTCGTAACATGTACTGTACGTGCTCAGACGATTTGATCTTATCCACAAATCATTGGCGGCAGTATGTCTTACAGTCAGATACAGAAAACCACTATTCTCTCTTCGCCTTAAAGATTTGCTGTGAATGCACTGGACGCCTAATACAGTAGATTCAACAGTTTTCCATCGTTATTTCTATTTCTTCTTTTTTCCTTTTTTAAAAACAAAAAAACAAAAAACATATCCGTTGCTTCATTACCTCTGGGCGGGTTCTTCTTGGACTTTATCCTACACCACAACAATGTGTTATCACTTTCACCTGCAGTCGAAAGCATAATCTTGAAACGATTCACTGGTTCTGAAAGTACGTTAAGAAAGGACACACCAGGAAAGAAACATTGAAACAAAAGAACAAGAAATTATTAAATAAATCTACTGGAAGACGATAAGCAGATACTTAACCAGTATAAGAGCTGTGTAATGTTCGATCGGGCCTAAAGAATACTAAAGCTATCATAAAACTGTCAACACAACTCTCTACAAATTTTCGGTTCTTATGACAATCTGTGAATTCGTTTACAGCTTTCTTTCTATTTGACGAATGAATAATTTAGTTTAAACTAATATACATAATTTTAAGAACCATAAATTATTAATAAAACTATTCAATCAACTGAAAAGAAGGAGAAGAAAGATGAATCTTTCCACAGGAGAAATAAAAAAATGCAGGGGATCCAGGAATGGTTAAACCAAAAAAGTGCAGGAATTCTATGTAAAAAAAAAAAAACTAAATCAGAATAAATTGTGAAACTATTGAAAACATATAACGAATAAGTAAACTAAACATTTTTTTCCCCAGTACATAGAAGGTATAAAAACAGTCGATAGTAAAAATGGTTTTCTTTTATGAGACAACAAAATGCGTACAGAGCATTGCACTGAAGGGTTCGAAGAGATTTTTTTTGTTAAAGCTTATTCTTCGTCGACATCCACGTCATTAGAATCGGTCGATGTATGGGGACAAGTTATTTTGAAGGAAGCGTAGTGCCATTCGCCTGGAGTGATACCGAAATCATTAAATACCAAACTCTGGATCGCCCTTGCGTTAACACTTTAAATCAGTGGTAGCTAAAGAAATTTACCCATTATTTTAAATTTACTGAAGCTTCTACATTCCCTCGTTTTTTTCACTTATTCACAAAATGTAATAATATTACTAATTTGTAATGAGGTTTCAAGAAGAAATATAATAGGTTCAAAGATATTACAATTCCAGTAAGTCGAAGATATGGGAGCTATTCTCATTAATATTCAGTGTTGTACAAGTTTTAGAAAATTTGAAAGAAAGAGAAAGAGGTTCATTCATAAATTTATAATGTTTGATGTTATATTACAATGAGCGTTCCTTTAAAAACCTCTAAATTACTTTTAGATTCCTTTTAGAAATGGAATTTTCATAGTACGTAATTGCAGACTTTGACGAAATATATTTCCGTGTTAATAAATACATTTAGCTTCTGATTAACTATTTGTGAAATTACACCCAAAGTGCTATTAATTCAACCACCGATACATCGAATATGAACCACTCGATAAACGCCCAGCTTTTTGTGGTTATTCTTCCTATTAAAATTGTGTTATATAAGCGTACTGAAAATACCCTGGAACGTTTGATTTGTCAAGTAATATCCTGTCCTCCACGATTTTTCAGGACTTGGTTTATTCTCATTTCTAAGATTGCAAATATTTCTGCTCTCGTCCCTGCTTACCTCCTATTCATTCAAATAATTTGCAACTACCCGCGATTACTCGTTCTTGCGGGCAGATAGGTATTTTATGATTACATTCCGTTAGTTTTACCGAGGTTTTATTGCATTTAAAGTATTAAATGTGGATGAGAAAATTTCAGAAGTATATTACATTAAAAAATTTAGTTTGATTAGAAATATAAGTCAGAATCGAGCAGTCAAGCAGCTCAGTAATTAAGTCGCTTGCCTGAACAGTTTGGGATCCATTCATTGGTTCAAATCCCAGTGAGGGCTAATGGTATTTAAAACTTGTGTTTGATCATACGAGCTAAGACATGACGTTCTGTAGTTCGAGGTTAAACTGTAGGTCCCAGAGGAAAGGAACTGGCCGTCCTACCTCTGACACCTCTTAGCAAGCCTCCTTCGGAAGGATCCAACCAACCGTTCTTTTCAGAAAGGTTTTTAGCTCGAAAAATCATGTGACATCTCTCTCTTTCGATAACAAACATGGAAAAAAATGTTAACGTATTTTTATCAAAAATTAACATTTGTTAATTTACCTGTCTGTATATTAACATCGCTATCAATCAGTATCTAGCATAACATTTTTTCTCCAAATTATTGTCTTTATTTATATGAATCAGATATATTTATATAGTTGCAAAAATAATGTTAAATGAAGTCGTATGAAATAATAAGTTGTTGAGGTATGTATGCAGCTAATTCTACTGATGATTTTCCTGGCCTTACAGTTTTTAATTTCTTTATCCGTTTTATTGGAGTTTTATATTGTAAATGATTGAATTTATTTCAAAAATCCGTATTTTTTCTTAAAAAATAATAACAAGAAAAGATATTAAAGAATATACACTTTCTCGGTGAGTCAATTGCGGAAACTCTTCTCGAGTTTTCCACCGGGATAGCGCTTCAGTAAAAGTAAAAGGCGACGTAGTATTGTCTATAACATGAGTCACCACATTCACAGAAAAACAAATTATAATTAAAATTCCCTACGTGTGTATTTTAGATAAGCTTTGTACGTTAGGTGTCGTAGAAATTAACAACTAGAAAAATAAATTTAAAAAAACTAAATGGACTATTGGTGGATTACATTACAGCCCTGTCTGATTTAATGAGATAATGGAAACCAAATAATTGAGAATGAGCCGTAACCACTACCGGTTTCCTGTTACAAAGAACGGAAAGAACTTTGTCAAAATTCCGTCAGATATCGATCGTCAGACAGAAAGTCCATTTTCGTTTAGGTGTCCAATAAGCAAAACAACAAGCAAAACAACAAGCAAAACAAGCAAAAAACCTATCATAATGTAAAACAATTTATTTTGTTTCTCCTTCTGATATTTACGTTTCGGCTGTACATTCATGGCAGAGAACAAACTACACTAACATGATCGTTCTACTAACAACATTTAGAGAGAGCCGGAAACTACGACAAGGAGACAGGTGATACTGTTTGGCGGTGGATACTGCAATTAGCGCTGCTAATCCTGACGGACGATTCCTGAAATCGAAGGTCACTTGTAGGAATTAGGGTCCGGATTTGTCGCGAGGAATTACCGCTGGTTTATCGGCCATTCATTCCGCCAATCGTTCGCCACTGCTGTAACGACGGCCGGTTGCGCTTGGAACGGACGTTCGGTCGTCCACTGACCTCAAACATGTTTAAACAACGGCAAATCGTCATGCGGTATTTTTAGAAGGTGTGAATCACTATCCCATCCAGATGTGCGCAAGGGATTATTTGTTTGTTATTAACACGTATCGAAAAAATCTATTTCCGTTTTAATATATATTCGATATGTTTCTAGTCGTTTCGTTTACCAATCCTGATAGCATAAAAGCTAAATGGCAGTAACACTCCCTTTACTTATTCCACCAATATCTTGCGTCCATCGAAGAATATAACTACGTTGTGATTCATCTGATATTCCTGGCGCATCTGTCATTCATGGATGAGATTATTTGCTTGGTTCTCGCCAATACATTTGCGTTATTTTTTATTTAGTAAAGTAGAACAGAAAAATTACCTCACAAAAGCTTTCAGTTTAGTCGCTTCATTGAGTCTTCATATGTTGTGTACTATCGAATTATTTGAATTTTGCATATACATTTGTAATAACTTGTTTTTCGTCAGATTGTATTTTTGACCCTACATAATTGGTTGCCATTCTGCTAAAAGATTTTGTGCCTTGATTAAAATTTATAAATGTGCCAAATATACGTGACATTATAAGGAAGATTATGCAGGTTGACTGAATATGGGTTTACAACAATTTTATATCTCAGGAAGACGGCGATATTTTTACAACACAATCTGGCGTACACCCATGAATACTTCATTGCAATGATACGCCGAGAAAGTCTCCATTCTTAGATTAAGAGAGCTATAACACATCTCAAATAGAACGTTATTTTCATTCAATAGTAAACTCAGCTCAGAAGGAATATGAAGTCTCTGGATTGCGAATTTGTAGAAATATTTTTGCTACTTGTTGCCATCGTTTCTCACATACACTACTGGGCTGCGATAGTGTCAATTAGACAGAGTCACATTCTCTTCTACTCAGCTACGTCAGTGAGAGGTTGTAGGTGATGTCTTGCTTCTACGATGACCGCATCCCGCTGTAGCCTCGTAGATCTTCACTGGCAAATGTGCGTAGTCAGTCGGGGCTGGAAGTGTGCTGCTTCATCCTCCGAAAACACAATGAATCGTCGTCCCCGGACAACTCTCTTTTACCCTTGTGGCTGACATGAGATTAGCTGGCACGGGTCCTGGTGGTGGAAGAAATTTACATCATCAAGACTTGGTTGGCAGGATAGGAGAGGTTGTGGATCAGGTTGTGCACCAAAGTCCAAGCGTAATACACACTATGTATGGAATTAGAACATACGAAACTGCAGATGGTGAACAGTCCCTCTGATGGGGATGTTAAACCTCTCGTCTCATATTGCTTCTTTCAGACTTTACCGGACAGACACTTGGATTCACTCTCTCCCATCTTTTATTCATTCACAAAAAAAAAAAAAAAAAAAAAAAAAAAAAAAAAAAAAAAAAAATAAATAAAAAAAAAAAATACATTGAACATACACAAACTACAGACAACCATACAAAATACTAAACACGCAAATATACTTATTTCACTGTACAAGGCAGAAGATCACCACCCTAGTGTATATTTCCCAAGAAGATTGTACGTACTAACTCAATGGTTGAGGCGAACAAGAAAGAGAAGGAAGCTTCCCATTACTTCCTGCTTTATATTGATACTAAATTCTACTATATCTATAACATCTGTTTGTAGTAGAGTTATGGAGCATATTATATGCTCGAACATTATGAATTTTCTAGATAAAAATAATTTGCTTACAAAAAATCAACACGGATTTCGGAAGAAAAGATCATGTGAAACACAGCTGGCCCTTTTTACACACGACGTAATTAAAGTTATTGATACAGGTTCAAAAATAGATGCAATTTTTTTAGATTTTCAAAGAGCCTTTGACTCTGTGCCACACAATCGCCTTTTAACGAAGCTACGAGCGTACGGTATATCGGATCAGCTTTTTGAATGGATAAAGGATTTTCTAACTGGTGGGTCCAGCATGTCGTTGTTGAAGGAGAAAGTTCTTCTAATCTAGATGTTATATCGAGTGGACCTCAAGGAAGTGTTATAGGACCACTTCTTTTGTTAATCTTTATAAACGATCCCGGAGACAAAGTGAAAAGCATTTTTAGATTGTTTGCTGATGATGTGGTTATTTATAAGGAAGTAAGGAATTTGGCCGATTGCTTCGAAATTCAGCGTGATCTGGATGTTATTTTGGCATGGTGCGCTGAGTGGCAACTCACACTAAACTGTAAAAAGTGTAAGACAATGAGTATAACTAAAAAAAAGAATCCAATTGTTCAGAAATACGAGGTAAACAGTTCGGTTATTAATATTGTCGATTCTATGAAATATTTGGGATTAACAGTACAAAGGAACATGAAATGGGACTCACAATATTAATGCTTTAGTAGGTAGAGCTAATTCTAGGCTGCGATTCCTAGGTCGAATCTTAAAAAATTGTAATGAACAAACGAAGGAGATAGCGTACAAATCTCTTGTGCGTCCACATTTGGACTACTGTTGTGCCATCTGGGATCCGTTACGTAAGGGGTTGATTGAGAGAAGAGCTGCTCGATTCGTGACCGCTTGCTACAGTCCTTATGAAAGCGTTACAGAACTGATTAGTAGACTAGGCTGGGAGTCTCTGGTAGATAGACGACGCACGTTTCGTATTAACTTATTGGTTAACATGTGTACTCCCACTTTCACTTACGAGTGTAGTGAAATACTTCTTCCACCAACCTATTTTGGTCGGAATGACAGGAAAGATAAAATTAGAGAAATAAAGTGCCGCACTGATTTTTATATGAATTCTTTTTTCCCTCGTACCATTAGGGAGTGGAATGCACAACAAAGAGATTAGGTTTGGTGCTGAGCACCCTCTGCCACGCACAGTTTTGTGAATTGCAGAGTATATATGTAGATGTAGATGTACTAGAAACAACTCAAACTACTATACTTCTTCTACTTTTAGTTATCAATCCGAAGAGTAGTTTGTAGCAATTCTCCATGTTTGCCGCTTCTCTGTCTTCCTTTTTAATTCTTCATAAATTCTGAATCTCATGTCATTCATAACATGGTTCATGTAGCTTAAACTTCCTCTGTGGTTTGTCGCTTCTATCTCTCCTTCAATAATCACCATAATTAAACCATTGTGTCGGAAATTTGGCCTTTCATCGTGTCTCTTCATTTCTGTAAGTCCTTCTTGAAACTTCATTCCGCAGAAACTCTCTGAATACTTCAACATTGGTGATATATTCCACCCAGCTTATCTGCAGCATTCGTCTGAAACACCAGATATCCAATACCTCGAATCGTTTCCTTTCCGCCATCTCTATGGTCCATGATTCACTACCATATAGGGCTATGCTCCAAACACATGTTTTTAAATAATTCTTAAACGTTGACAGACTGATGTTGTTATAAGTGAAATTTTATTTCATTTCATTCTATTAAAAGGGTGTTTAGACTGGATGAATGTAGGTAGCATTTCTTTTCTACTACTCCTATTTCTGTGAACATACTATCCAGGTATCTGAATGCCTTAATTTGCTCAATTAATTGTTGTTCTAATTTTAACTGTGTTTGTTTTTGAACGTCGCTGCCGCAAATTAATAAACGCTTTTATCTTTTTCAAGTTATAATGCACTGTAGCAGTCAATTATAAGTACGGGTACCTGTATAGACCTTTGAATTTCTTCGAATACTGGAGACTGACAAACTTATAGCCTGCGAACACAATGGCCATTAATTAGTTTCTACAGTTAACAATTCCCTACGCATGAAACAACGGGTCACGCACTGCACTGTGTGCACTGATGAAACAGCTCTCATTTTCTGATGGGATACCGCGCAATATATTTAATGTACCGCCGCAGGCGAATCAGAAACAAAAATAACCCCCAATCAGCTTGTTTGAACACACTTTTGTGCCGCCGCGTGTTGTTTCAAAAATATGTTTCGTTAATTATTTAGTCCTTTTTGTGTGAACTTCGCTGACGCAGTGAAGGCATTAACCACGTTTATGAAGGCGAGACTCTCCATGAACATTTTGGGAAGGTTTTCTCTCTAACATATTTACTTTTCATCATCTCCGTGGGTTTTAATTAAGCTCTGAGTTAATTAATGCAACACGGCGTTGTGTTTTGAAAAACTTTGCTTTATGATTAAAAGTTATTGAGGTGAATCAGGCCACCACAAAAATATTATTCTGTGGCACTAATGAACATTTCACGTCCCACATTATTGAATATTATTTCACCAGTGACAAAATTATAAACACAGCTGTCACGTAGTTTTGATTTGCGGTTAACGTCCAGTGATTTTTCTTCGTAATATCTCTATGTCTTGTGTTTCGTATTAACTGGACAAAGTTTCATATGAAATCTTAATACTAACCATATTCTGAAGCACCATTTCTTGATTTTATGAATCATTTTGTACGGTATTTCAGGTAGATTTTTTTCTTGATAAGCACTTCAGCAGATAGTAATTTGTCTAAGATTCATTAATTTTTCAGGAAAAACAGACATTCCCGTTCTCGTACGAAGTTGTTTGTACAAATAAATTTGCATCAACATCGCTCTACATTAATCGACTGCTAAACGCTTTGCAACTCAAGAAAATGTAACGTTTCATCTGTCTGATGCGAGACGCAATTACCAAACGTAATAAGACCAATGTGAGTCAGTTGTAGAATTAATTGTAGGTATGGTATTTTAATTTGGTGAATTCTGTATCTGAAGCGACCACGAATAATTTTATGTGTTTTTAGACACTATGCAATGAGCATATTATCAGTAATAAGTGTTCTGTGGTAGGGTTTTGAATTGTTTAGCGTTCTCGGCCATAAAAGCCAATTAAAGTCAATGCTTCATGTAAAATATCCTTCACTACATTCAGATTATTTAGTTATAGAGATTATATATTTTGTCTAGAATTCGCATTTTATGAGTTGTATTTTTAAATGTTCTGTCGGACTATTAATTTTTGTTGCACCGATAGAACGAAAGTCAATCACTGCTGATTCTCTGTTACACACACTGACCCCATTATAAATATAATATGATAATTGATGAGAAAAAACGTGACCGCATGTATTATGAAAATGTTTGTCTCTTCAAGAGTGCTTTTCACATCGGAAGTTATTATTTGACTTCCGACTTACGTTAAATACGAGTTCATGCGACCACATTCAGGTTGTTTAGTTATAGATACACTGTGTTATGCCAAGAATTCTTCTTTTGTTAGATGAATTTCTTAGTTGTTTTGTCGCAATTTTTATTTCTATTGCAACGATGCAAAGAAAACTTAATTTCGTGTCATATACACTGGTCCCATTATAAATAGGATATGATAGTTGCTGAGATATATTTTTTTGAATCTAAATAGCAATTTTATTCAAAGAAAACCTGACCTCATACATCATGCAAATGTTTGTTCCTTGAAGAGTGCTTTTCGCATCGAAAGATTTTATTTGGCTTCCATTATACGTCAAATACGATTTAATGTCACCACATTCAAATAGTTTATTTATTTAGATACTATATTATGCCTAGAATGCTACCCCTTTTAGTTGAATTTCTCAGTTGTTTTTAATTGTTTTGTCAGACTTTTAATTTCTGTCTCAGCGATGGAAGGAAACTTAATTACCCTGGTCCTGTAATAAATCGAATAAAATAATTGCTGAAATATAGTTTCTTTAATCTAAATGGTAATATTGTATAAATAAAAATTGACCGCATATATTATCCAAATGTTTTCCTCTTGTAGAGTGCTTTTCACATTAAAAGTTATTAATTGGCTCCCATCTTATGTTAAATATGTGTCACCACAGTCAGTTTGTTTAATTATAGAGATAGTTGTGCCTGAAATGCTCACTTTGTTAGTTGTATTTCTTATTTTTAAATCTTTAGTCTTACTTTTGATTTCTGTTGCAGTGATGGAAGTAAACTTAATCACTGCTGATTCTCTGTCATACAGCCCAACCTGATCCTATTACCAATCGAGTATTATAATTGCTTAAATAAATCTAAATGGCAATTTATTTAGAAAGAAAACCTGACTGCATATACTATTCAAATGTCTCTAAAAGAAGGCTTTTCACATCGAAAGTTATTATTTGGCTTCTAGCGTACGTTAATTCAGAGATTTATGTTGGATAGAAGGGCTTCCATGCCTCCAAAACTATATCTGTTGTGTCCACTAAGTAATTTATCGTCAAAACCACTAGCAGTTTTCAATTATCTTCAGTTGGGACACGGCTGTGTTTTTTCATAAATCATTCGGTGTCTGGAATTTACGCCCTCAGATACACAATAAGAAATCCCAGCCATTCTTCTAACGCTAACCCCCCAACCCGTATCGAGAAAAATGTTTCCAAACACCGGAGCCATACTTCCAGAAAATACCAGTATTGACTCATAAAACTAAGACTTCGGTCCCCGTGTGCTGCGAGGCACCAGCCGCTTGCTCTTCCTTCCTAAAAATTATTGCACCGTAAAAGCAGTAATCTGCGGTGCATCGGTCCGAGTTTTACGTGGTCGGGAGACTGGGTAAGACGCCCCGTCCGTTTAAGCCGAGCTCTGCCTGCTCCGGCACTGCCCTAAATATTTAAAAGTAGCGCTGGGGCAGACCAGGGGTTTATGTGTGCGCGCATGCGTGTTTCGTATCCGGCAGGCCGCGTGCAATAAATGTGTGGTGATTACCCGGCCCTGGAATTGTTTCCCGATCCGCAGAGCTGGGGAGAGAAAAGGAATGATAGTCCGGGGGCATTTCTTCCGCGTGGCAGGCTGGTTCTTACTCCGGCGGCGCCTGCGCGCACTGCATTGTGGGTCCGGCCGGCGGCTCCCTTACGATCCAAACTACTTTTATTTGCATGTTATTAGGGTGGCAGCAATGCGGGCTGCTCGGTCGTTGTTCCTGTACCACTCGGACTTATTTAAATAATAGCCAGTGCAGATTCGTCCAGCACTGAGAATAGAGGCAGTGGCTGTTACAACAGGGATAGACAAAAGTAGCATACCGCCACCGTCACCAACGAACCAAATACACGGAAAAAATTTCAAACTTTTCCGCACGCAGTTAAGATAACAACGTGCAATTAGTTGTAAATAATGAAATTAAAACTACTTGTATTCGTATATGTAATTACCAGTGTGTAGAACTACAGCTGGGCAGAAAACCGTTAATCCGTTATTGGTTAATTAACAAAGTTAACAAAATAAAAAAAACGTAACTTTTAAGTTAACCTAAAAAATAGTTAACGTTTTTTGTTGTTCTTCCATTAACTTTAGTCCGTTAAATTTGTTGTTATCATCATTTCACTTGTTTCAATTGCGCGCCACAGGACGCTAAAACGTTCGGCGAGTAGAATAGCGAACGAATTAGGTAACGCGGTTGCAAGTGTGATGCATATATCACTTATACTAGGCATCAGTAATATCGCTAGAGTTGTGGAGTGTTTTTACATCTGCATACCGGTACTCTAAAATGCTCAATGATTGTTTTTTATATTTTTATAAAATAACTTTTTTACTACAGGAATAGAGTGCCACTTTTTAGTTTGCATTGGTTTGTAGTTTGTTAGTGAAATGAAATAAATTGACATTCGTTACATGATTACATCATGGAAACTGAAGATCTAGAGTCTGTCTGTGAAGCAGCAACGCTGTCAATAACAACCAGAAGATCAAAAATCACTTGGCACATTTATGAGATTATATTGCATTTAAATCAAAATCGGAGAACAGTTGATTTATGAATTCAAACTGTGTTTGCCTAAATTTTCTCCAATCAATACTTAGTTCCTAGCCTTAATAACCTCAAACGTCACATGAAGAGAATGCATACATCCAAATATTTACAGTTTGAAGAAAAAGAAAAAAACCAGGTCAACTCGTGCGAAAAGGAAAAATAATTCAAAGCCTTTTTCATCGTATATGGGTTATTCTGATGTAGATAGCAGCAGAAGTGTTATATTTATTTACTTTTTTCATCTCTATCTGCATTGTAACTACCGACAGCGGCGTATCTCAGGCAAATGTGGGCCAATGCATTGCAAACTATTTCGTTGCCAACATAATTACACTCCATCTTGTAGAATCCGATACGCTTGAGTAGCTGATTAAAATGTTGATCCCCAGTAAGAAATCAATTTCGAGAGGGACACTGGGTAAATGATTTGTTGATGGTTAACGTTTAACGGATAACTGTAACTAGCGTTAAATATGCAAAAAATATAACAACGATTATCGAAGTTAAATTTTTAAGTAGTGGATTAACGAAGTTAACTTTTTGATGAACAGTGCTCAGCTGTATATAGAACTTGTAAAAGTAGACAAAAACCTTAACAAGTGGTACTTCAAAAGATATTTCAAAATTCTTATCCATAAATGGGCCTCAAACACTGGCTGCGGTAAATATACTGCGGCTTGCAACGCTCTCGTAAGGACCTTGGTAAGGGATTGCCAGCTATACCTACATCAATACCAGTTCTTTTAGCTTCAAAGAACATAAATGTACACAGGCTCATATACGACTTTGTCGCCAGAAACAACACAATCATCTAGACGAATCCACCCGGATAGAAAGACCGATGTTATTCCTGTAAGACCTAGAGGAATAAGACTTTATCTCTGTATATGTACATGTTTGTATATATGAGAACATGTTAAAGTGTATGAAGTATATGTGGTGTGGTTGTACGGTAAGTTCCCAAATGTCAAATAAATTGTATATTAAAAAAGAAGTTCAGAAACCACAACGCAGTAATAAATTCATGAAAAATACAATTTAAGACATTTTCAAATATTATTTAAAACTGTTTAGCTGAATAAACATACTTTGTTTCAATACGATGCATATTCTTTCGATCGAAAGTAATTTCATACTTACCCTTATTATTAGAGCAATTCATCCGTATTATCGCCAAAGATGTGAAGGTGTCTGAAAAATCAGGGACTAACGTTGATATGACCAATGAAGGCCGAATAAAATATGTATATTTCGTATACATATTATGACGTATGAGAAAATGAGGATACATTATAAGTTCCGACACTATCTACAAACACAATTAATTACATCAGGATTATGTGCTTTATTCACAGAGTAGGTCACGAATTATGAAGAGATTCTAACACAATGTCCAGCGTCTTCAGCAAGTTAACAACTCTTCAGTGGCACTGGGTAGGTCTTGAATCGTCACTTCGAATTACTAGAACAGTTCATGGTGACATCTTTGATAGTTTGTGGCATGTTGTCACAGAATTGGTTCTTAGTTTTATCCCACTTGTGTAGCTAGAACTTGCATCTTTCTTGGTTTGTTCGGATCCTGTTTAGAGATTTTTGTATCTTTCTGGATAGATTGAAATCAGGAGACTAAGTCTAGGTGATCAGGATTTGAAGCGGCCCATTCTTCACGCCAGGCCTCATCAAAAGCGAAGAGAGGTTTAACCAGCTTATCTTCTAGCTTCCATGGCGGTTTTATTGATTTTAGTCTCTCTTATTTTCGTGAGCTGCTGTCCTCATGTATTGGCAGTATGGCATTACAGCGAATTTTTCCCATTCCTTCTGCAGAATTCTTTTTCTTCAGATATGAGAACGATGGATGTTGGATAACACTGGCAGCCATTTCAAAGGAGTGGATTTTATGGTTTCATTCAGTTGGTTGTCAACTTTCCCAGTATGTGTGCTGTTTAGCTGCGCAGAGTAGCATTACACTGCAACTGGGTAAACAAAAAGGCGAGGGTTTATGTTCTTAGTACCGTTGCATTTGCTCTCCAGCCTGTTCCGTCCAGTTTGTGTAATATGCTGTTTCTTTATTCATTTTCGTAGCCGTTTTAATATGTGTAGTATGTGTGTCCCATTCCGTGTTACAGCCAGATATTTTGGGCGAGTATTACATTTTTCTAGTTGTTCCCTATATTTCCCTTGGCATATGTGTTTGGCACTTCTTCAGTTATGTGTAACTTTGGTTTAAGCCTCCATGTATTTAAGAATATGTTAATTACGTGGAGATCATTTGTAAGAGATGTTGCAGTTGTTTTAAAATCACTGTATGGCCGAATACAGTTGAATGGGTTACAAGTAATAGCGGAAGACACCTCCGTAAGAATTCAAAGAATCAATTATCATTGTACTAATTTCGTAAACCTCCAAGTAAGTTACAATAGAGTGATTTTCCTCATTTCGTGTGGGGATCATCTGGTTCAAAAATTCAGAATCGAATATCGCGATTTATTGCATGGATTACATTTTATAAAATTTGTTACAATTGTCTAGCATCACTTTCTCCAAAATTTAGAAGTTTTAAAAGTTGGAAATTATTGCTAAAAAGATCAGTACATATCTGTGAATAGCCACACTCCACGAAAAAGTTTAGGTCTATACCTAACTACACACAAGCAAATCAGAATGATAGTTATACTATTATAAAATAAGTGAATTTAATATTGCTTTTACACTTCCATCACCACCTTTTAGATCACAATCTTTGTACGAATAACTTGTAACACACAGACTTGTCCTTACCCAGTTTGCAGTGTCACGTTGTGAAAGAGGTTTAGTCTTATCAGAGTGAAGAAATACTAAATAAATCAACAGCTTTTTCATTTCCAAAAGTGTATCGTCTATTTGAGAAATTTTATGTGAAGAATTAACATATAAAATGCATTTTTGTATCTTTGATTATGTAAATTAAGAATATTTACTACTGAAAAGTAAACTGTAACATTTTCGGAAATTGACACCCAGTGGTAAAGTGTGAATGTGGTATCTTTGATGAAAAATCATTTCTACATCTTAATGGTGTTTTAACGTTAATGTGTATTAGCCATGATGTAATCCTTTTGTTCCAGATTCAATGCCACGGTGTTGTTAACCTGTATGTTCATTGATAAGAAAACAATTCCAATTTAATGTAATTTTCTGTTAATCTATTTATATATTGATGTCAAACTTTATTATGTCATGTTTTTGCCTATATGGAGGAAATCCAAATACCATTAATAATAATAATAATAAAAAAACATTGGTTCTGAGCAAGGTGAACAGAAATTTTACTGTCAATATAAAACCATTGTGCAATTTAATTATTTATTTTCAAATAGCCTATGGCTAATTTATACATCATATTAAAATAAAAGAGAAAAAAACAAAAACAAACAAGGTGTTAAATTCATTGAATCCTTCACAAGAAAATATTACAATCTCTCTCCTTTAACCATTTACCCAGCTTTCCCTGAAACTTGCAACAATTCTGGTCCTTTTTATTTCTTCAGGTAATTTATTCAATATTTTTAATCCTTTGTGTAACATTGTTTTCTGTGCTTTACTACTTCTCTTGTAAGTTGAATGGAAATGATTTGCCTGCCTTGTCTTATAATTATTTACGTCATTATTCTTTTGTATTAATCTTGACAAATATCCTGGTAATAACCCACTTTCCAACCTATATACAAAAGTCAGTACATCTCTAATTTTTTTCCTTTTCAATATACCAATATCCTAAGTCTTTAAGCATCTTACTGACATTTGAGTTCGTCTTTATTTAGAACAGCCCTCATTCCCTTATTAAAATTATTTTGCAACTTCATAATTTCTCTTTTGCCTGCCATGATTAATAGTAATTAATAAAATGGAGCAGTATCTTAAGTGAGACAGCACAATTGCTTTAAACAATAGCTGTTTACCTGATAATACTTTTCTTATTTTGTATATTAAATGTACCGTTTTGTTACTTTTTTATTTATGTAATCTACATGATCTATAAACTTAAGCTTATTATCTATAACTATGCCAAAATATTTATAATTTTGAACCCAATTAATTGTAGTTCCATTTATCATAACAGAATTCATTGTGTAATTCCTCGATGTATTTTTCAATGCGCAAAAGTCAAACAATATTTTTGGTCTCCGATTGTTGAAACATGTAATCTTTTAAGGGAAAAGTCTTCAGAGAAATGTGGAACGGAATTGTTTTGAAATGGGATATTAAAGAGGAATCGGAAGTAAGATAGTAGTCATAGAACAACAGTTTAATGGCTGTTATTAAACTGTATCGCTCAATAAAGTGGTGGCTGTGTTTAACTTCAGTTTGCTCCAAACAGGAAATTGATAATTACACGACGCTGTGGGTTTCGTGACTGAAGTGCTTGGCCGTTAATGGCCAATAACGGGCGGGATGCTTTGCGCTCTGTGACACGCAAATATTTGTCTGATGTAAACAAGTTTTACCTCCATCCCTCAAGAGGCAGACCACACTGATTACATCGTTTATAGTTACTGTATTCAGATTTACTTCGTCAGGGTTTTTAAAGATTTCGACAATAATATACATTTTCTGATTATACGTATATGACTCTTCGATCTTATAATACACTTTATTATCCTCGGCACTTGCTGTTTTTTCGTTGGTGTAAATGTTTGCTAACTTCACCTTACGGGTGAGTGGTGACACTCGGGCCTCGCATTCAGGAGGGCTAGGATTCGCATCCCAGACTGGCCAACCAGATTTCGGTTTTTCGTGGTATTACGAGACATTCTAGGTGAATGCTGGGATAGTTCTAGATTCTTTCCCATTTCTTGCCTCCAGAGCTGAAGCAAAAAAGAAAAAAATTGATAGATTATAACTGATATAGGTAAAATCTGTTGGTGTAATATGTCCCAGGGACAGAATGAAACTCTATTTACTGAATGAATTATGTGTTTAAGGTTCAAGAATGACTTGAGACGTGCGTACATTTGGGAAGTAACTTTATTGTTATATACACATTTGTTATATGATTTCTCAGGCTTATTAATGATTAGAAGATTTTCGGGGTATGCCGCGTTGTTTATTTGATAATATATGTTTTCGGCTGCCATTCTACAGCCTTCATGAGAGATACTGTTTATGTTGACATAGCAAGTATAAACATAACAACAGCGACAATTCTGCCAACGTTCGATTTGCCTTTAACACAGGCCACGAAATAAAATTTGAAAACACGAGGCTGATGTGGAGAGAAGATCAGTGGTGGCCTCTACGAATGAAAGAGGCAGCAGAAACTTTAAAAAATACCAACAACTTCAACGAAGAAAGTGGATTGTTACTCTGCGATGCTTGATGCTCATTGCTATACCAACATAAATAGTATCTCTGACGTAGGCTGTAGAATGGCAGCCGAAAGCTTAGATTATCAAATTAACAACGTTGAATACCCCGAAAATCTTGTAATCATTAATACACATTTGTTGTTTATCATATAGCTAATCAAAACACAAATTATAAAGCGGAATATTTAAATTTGCCTCTCACAAAAAGAATTTCACAATCTGCATATTCATTTCGACTGCCGAAACACTGCCAGAAACTAATTAGTAGTGGAACCTATCATTCTGAAGGAGCATCCATTTTGCCGTTACTTCTGATTCTATTTCATTGAATATGGAAGAAATTTCAACAAACATTAAGAACAATCCATTACACTTCTTCTCTATAGTTTTTCATCTCTAATAATAACCCACAAGTAACACTTGCTGTCGACGAAAGTGATCAAGTTTGTCTAAGCACAGCATGCTCACAACAAACTTGAGTAATGTTTCCGCTGTTATGTTTTCAAAGCAACACTTGTTCCAGCACCTAATAACACAATGTGTGTTTGAATTGTCCGCTTGAAGGGAATTATTTAAACAGGATTTTATTCAGTCGTGAGATCAGTCAGTGGGCTCTAACATCGCCTCCTGTTCCCCATTAATTGTCTGTAATTATTCGCCAGAATGAGACTCCTTACAACGAAACGACAATATCTCATCTGTAATGTGATTATTTATTTACTTTTTTTTAGCATATAGTTACAATTAAAACACACAGTTTACCGAGGGGCATGTGTATAAACGTGATACTGGGTAACATTTTTACAGTAAAAGGCATTTACGAAGAAATATCCAGATCTGGTACGTTGTTAATTGCCATTTTGGAAGCCTCCTGATACTTATTGCATCACAATTTAAGATACTCGTAATGTAAACTGCCTTGAATATGCTATAATACCTTGACAAAAAAAATTTTCTTTATGGTTCAAACATAACTCTGTAATTATGAAAAACGTTGGCGAATCAACACACAAGTTCAGCTACAAAATATCTGGCCTTTGCTGTGATTTATACGGCCCGATGTATGAGAAACCTTAAAATAAATAGTAATTTCACCTATATCATTTGACACAATAAATAGTTAAATGTAGTAAAATTCTGGACGTATTGTTACATACGGTTATAAATTTAATTACATTTGATTCTCTGAAAGTTCCTTGTTTCTGTGTATCTCGATTCTAACGCTCTTATTTATAAGACTGTAAAGATTTTTCTTCGTGTGAGTAGCTGTTCCTGGCAGTAAGATCATTCCCTTTTTTCGTAATAACTGGGAACTCTAAATTTAATTTCCACAACACTAACGCTATTAGATAAAAACAAATTAATTGCACAAAAGCAAAATTTGTTCGGGAAGAACTCAGCACGTGAAATTCAGCTCGTTATATTTTCTCATTAAGCAATGAAAATTATTGATGCGAGATCCCAAACTGCTACAATTTTTTTTTTGTTATTATTTACAGAGAGCTTTAAAACATCTGTGAGACAGAACCGTCTCTTGAACCAAATTAGAGTGTGCAGCGTATCGCAACATATTTTAAAATGGATACGTGATTTGTTAACTACATGGTCGCAGTATGTCGGCATAGAGAGCGAAGGAAGAATGGATGAAAACATTAATAGAACAAATTTGAAGAGTACAAATGAAAATTTAAAGTCCGGGTCGGGATGGAAGGATTTAATATAATGTCTCAAGTTCCAATCACATGAGAGGCGCATAATTTCTTTGTGTGACGTGTAAAAATGTGATGGACACAAAAAAATGTACTTGACTAGTCATTTTAGTAGATTGGATGACATTGAACAGTTCATGGTTTATATAGAGTAACGACTGGTGATTGCGTGTTTCATCCAGCCCCATGCGAATATTTTCATAAGCTTTTACTTTTTCATAATTCAACTTGCAATATCTAAGGTAGCTTAAAAAAAACTAATGTTACGTTAGTGTATTGCTACTAAGGGCGGATTATCAACTTTTAGAACTGGTTAAGATACTACTGAAAGAAAAATTGCCTAGGTTGGTAAAATTGTCACTGCATGCAATCTTAGATTTACGTATCAATACTATTTTTTTTTAAAAGTAAATCTGAAAAACCGTAAACTTAACAAATTTGGAACACACTTTTCAAGGATTTTTTTTGTATATACGTAAGCATCGATTCGTATGCTCGTGTGTGAAAACATTAGCAACAGAAAGAGTTTTTTTTTCTCAAAAAATACTAAACTTGTCGGAAAGATAGCATCAAAGCATTGAAAATAAGAGACTATAAAAACCAACAGCAAAAGGAATGTCATTATTGGAGGAATACCCTCAGTTATGTCAGGCAGCGCCACAAGTCAGCGTGTTTCGTGGCTGCAAGAGATATTGTACTGATATATTACTTGCTTATGTTGCGTTTTGTTAATAAGTTGCAATTTAAATTTGCACACGCTTTTTTTATTCCCGAGAATAATCATGTTAGAACAACAGAGTGCCTAATTTCATCCTTTTCTAAAGTATTTCATGCTTAGGCATGTCCGGAATTTATCTCCATTTCTAAAATCTAGCTCTAATCCATTATCTGCCACGACGCAAAGATTCTTAACGGCTTCTAAAATCCAGAACTTGCGACGCGCCGTAGAAACGCGATCTTCAAAGGAACAAACGTTTAAATCCATACAGTTACCCTCGCCTTCTACAACCAACTTAAATATTCCTCTCTGCAAGGCGTCCTTATATCTGGGTTTCCAACAGCAGAGAACAGAGAAATGGGAGAGAAAAAAAGAAATGGGCGGATTTCTTTTTTAAAAAAGGAAAAGGAAAGGGGAGATCGGACAAAATGGAATTGTACAAAATGAGCGGGTCTTTCGGGATCAGAGGCGGCGCGGTCCAACTTGGGAGCACATTCAAATTAATTGGAACGTTCCGCGTGCGATGAGGTCGTAACTCTGGTAGTCGCCCTGGAGGTGTTCCAGCGCTGTCATACTCGTGATTCACGGCGAGCCGATCACCCGGCAGTGACGCCCGCCAGCATTTCATTCACACGCCCACCACTTGCTCCTCTTGCTCCTCGCTTAATCCATTCATCCCTCCACCGTTCAGACCTGCGAATTTTCAATTCCCTCTCCTTGCGCCGTCCCCTCTGCAACGACGTCGTGGCTTTCAATATTCGCTTGTAACTGCGCTTGCGGCCTTCGATTTACAGCCTATGGTCGTTGTAACTCAGCTACGTTGCCCGTTATAATTCGGTTGTTGGAAGAAGTACTAAATGAAAATTACCGCAATATTTTGTCACCTTCAGTTTCACGTTCCACTCTGCCCATAAGCAGTAGAGCGAGATTTGCGAAGGTGGTGGAGGACGTAGCACCGTATGACTTGCCTCCAAGTGTAAAATAATATTTTTATTGGCTCCGTGGCTTCAAATATTGTTATCACCGAACAATTTCAACCCCTTGATCTAAAATTTCTGTGTGCTTTAGGTTCAACGATTTCATCACAAGAATTGACAGGGAAAGGTCTGGTGTGCATTCTCTACTAAACTTTCAACCTTCCCCGGTTATATGCCAGAACTTATTCTTTCCTACTTTTTTTTGTCGGCAGCTTATAATTTCCGCTTTGTGCGTCTAATTCGCTTAACGGTTTTCATTCCATAGAGCCTTGACGCAGTTTAAAAATTTAAGTACTGAGGGTAGTGTCACAATAAAAATTTGTATTTTAAAATGTTCCTCATTTATCATGAATCACTGTACTTGACTTACTGAATGATCAAACATAATTTCCATAAATACGATAAATATTCTACATTCATAGTTATAAAACAAGATTCTTAAACAATTTACAGCCTTCGGTGAACGGTTAGTCCCAATATTTCTTTATACCGTCTTATGGAATTTTCCCCACATTTAACAGAAGTGGACTTGATTGATAATAACATTGAACACGCAAGAGAGACCAAGATACAAAGTGGAGGAGAGAGAGAATAATTTGAATTACTTCATTTGTAGCTAGGTAAAGGCCTCGATGACATTCACGTCGTCACCAATCGATAAACTGTTATAACAGACATTGTTTCATTACTGTTGAACCAAGTATGATTGAACGACACACTGAGCGAGATCCTAAGTCGAGTTCTTGGCTAACGGTACATGAAGAGCGGCAACCAATGCTGGCTTTATTCTTCGACCAAACTGTAGACGGCGCTATTACCATTAACTTGCAGCTCTGAGGGACCGAGCGTGGTGGGTGAACGGTTAACGTTCTGGCCTCGCATTCAGGAGGACGCGGGTTCGAATCCCTGTCCGGGCATCCAGATTTGTAATTTACATGGTTTCCCCAAATTACTCCAGGCGAATGCCGGGATGCTTCCTTCAAAAAAGCCATGGCCGAATCCCTTCCCGTTCCTTGTCCCCAGTCTCATCCCGCCTCTAATGACCTTAGCCGTCGACGAGGAATAAAGCAATAAGTACCAAAAAAAACTCTGAGGGCTCCAATCAACTACCATTGCCTCATGGACTTTCGTGTACAAATACCAGAGACACTAACCTACCCCTCTCTCTCAAAAGGCAAGACTTTGTTTTCGTAGATTGTCTGACTACTGTTCCGTTATAGGCGCCAACCAGTCTGGCAAGTGAAGTTAGAACATCACCTAGCTGGGTCTTCATTCAAAAACATATGTATCTATAATTTCTCACGATATTAATAGATTTTCTTACTCTCGAAATGTTCCAAAATTCATTGTAATTTACACTTAACTCTACATCTTAAAGTTCTCGTATAGTTATCCCTTTATTACATCCCATAATAAATTCTAATATACATTTGAATTCTTGGTGATTCATAAGCCATGACGTTCTATGTAATACCTTTGTATTACATGATCCAAAGCCCTTACTTACAATAAGTCATAATGTTGCACAATCCTAGTGTAAAAACATTCTTCACAAGACGTTCCCTTGTTCACTCATTCAAATATTACAAGAGCCTAAAATTCGCATCAGCTCACCTACTCTTGTAGGTGAGCGGTTAACGTTTTAAACTTGTATTGGGGAGGACGTGAATTCAATAATAAGATCAATTGTCCCTCAAAATCCACAGTTACAATTTACTTCCCTTACCTAGGCCGCAATTCTACAGTGAGGATGCTCTGCTGATTAAAATACTATTTACTGAGGTTGCTCCGATTGTTTATAGCATGATTTATTTTCGTCTGTGGGTGTGCTATCGTTCGTTGTAATTCACTTTGAAGAAAACACACCGTGCGTGGTGGGTGAGTGGTAACACTCTGGCCTCGCACTCAGGAGAATGCGGGTTCGAATCTCCGTACAGATTTGGGTATTCCATGGTTTTCCCTAACAACACCAGGTGAAATCCGGAAGGGTTCCTTCAAAAATCCATGGCCGAATTCCTTCATGTTCTTTGTCCCCAGTCCGTACGCGGCTTTTTCACGAGTTTGTAGATTCATTAATATTTGTTTTTGTGTTAGATACACATACGGTCAAAAAGTCAACGATGATCACATTATGACTGCTAATATTGTTTCAAAGAAGTTTTATAACGTAAAGAAGATTGAAAAAATTACTTATAACAAAGCCAATATTTTTTAAATATTTACTTTTTAAATGTTTTACAATTAAAAATGTAGTATTTAATTGTATCGACCTTTTATAGGGAAAGTGATATTTATTACTACTCTTCAAAATAAAATGCCTTTCATTAATAAAAACTTATATTTACGTATTTCCTCATTACTATATTTACATTCCGTGTCTGATCACGATACTGTGCGAAATAATCGCATGGACCAGTTAGCATACACGAATTTTTCGTTTAAAAATATAAGTTACTTGTTGAAACCAAAGAGAACCTAACCATCAGTAGGCTTTCTGGTAACTGAGACGTCTACGAAATGGAGTTAGAGACGTTTCCGAGATTCGCGTTTTTGCAGAGAAGACACCAATGTAGATAAAAGGTACATGAAATTTCATCCAAATCATTAGAGCCGTTTCAGAGATCCCAAATATATATGTATATATATATATAAGAATTGCTAGCTTAAAGATATAAGACGATGTGGCTTTTGGATATCACACATTAAAAAGTTTCACATCATTGTTTATCCATATTCTGATTCGAGTGAAGTAAAACCGGTTATCCTAGAACTATGGATGATTGAGTATTTTATAAATTTCGGAATTTTATATTTAATTGGTGAGTTTCAGAAAACTTTTCACGTGTAATAAATTACAGAGCTTGTGTTAGCTGTCGTTTGATTGTACTTCATTCAGTAGTAGCGAAAAAAGCTTAATTGTTAAACATGTGTATAATGTAAACGTTAACTATGAACCTTACTCGCTAATAAATGTTACATATTGATCTATAACATATACCGATTCCGCACATGATTTAGTGCGTTACATGCTAACAAGCTATACTACAAATTGCACTCTACAGCTACAAAACGAAGAACCTGTTTGAGCTTTTATTTCAACAAAAACTGCGCCACCCGTCATCGTTTGACAAATGAAATGATATTTTGTTGTTGGCACGTCGAGGCATTAACACTCACATTTATCTACATTCGTTAACGTTATTGCTAGATGACTGTCAACTAGTCATAACTTCGGAATATTCAGAAAATGTGTGTATCATATTTCTTTCGCACTGTGTCATGTAGTAGACTAACGGCAACATTTAAACTAAATGGTGAGGTAATTTGTTTCTCTTGTCACGTGTAATAAGGAAGGAGTCACCCCACTTCAGCAGCGCTGCCATAAACTGCACATTCATCATTTGATTTTTGTATTCAACTTTAAAACTGTTCCGCGCGTGTCAGTACACAATCATGCCGACACACCTACCGAATGTGTGAGATACTACAACAGCTATTTATACTCATATATTTTAAATGCGAAAGTAAATCTATGTATTTGTTACGTTTTCACGGCTAAACCGATCTTGATGAAATTTAGGAAGGATATGCTATATTTCAATAGGAAAGATACAGGAGACTTTTTTCTGGATAAATAAAATATTTTGTCATGAAAATCTGAAAACAGGGGGACGGATAATGTGTATTCTCCGTAATCGGTCAATCTGGTTTTGTTTCTCTCGCAGTCAATTGGTGTATCAATTGTTTATAAATTCAATGTACAGACTTCTTATTAAAAGAAAGGTATTAGAAATAGTCCTAATTTTTGTCATTTTTATGCAATAAGCCATTTTTTTATTTTTACCACCCTAAAAATTATTCAGTCAGAATGATCATAACAATCCAGTCAAATAAGGTGAAAAAAGGGGCAAACCTCGGAATGAAGGATAACAAGCTGAAAATTTGCACAAACCTATGTTTTGACATTTTATAAGTTGGCTCAAAAGTCTCATAGAATCTCGTGTACGCTAGTCAAGATATTCAAGGTCAAAGGTCACAAAAAATTGTTTTTTACAAATTACTCGCTTCCTTTAATCTAAATGTAATTTTTAGTTGTAGAGCATAAAATTTCGCCATAGACAATATTTCATAGAGTTAACCCTTCTTGAGATAGAGCCTGGGGAGCGCTTAGCCGCATGGACGTTAGCCCTACTTACGGTACGTTAACTGTAGAATCCAATAGATTGCATGATTTATAATGTTAATTATTTATTAATAATGTTGTAATTATAAAAACTGTAATTATTTACAAATTAATAAATTGTATTTATGGATATTATATTATTTATGAATATCATATATTCATTTAATAATATTAATAAGATATTTAAATGAAATAGTTTAAATGCATTTTGATTATATTTTTATCTCCCAACAGTTTACCGTAAATCTATAACAATTCAAGTTTTAAAGTTAAAAAGAACTGTAGGCCTTTCAATGTCTTAAGAAGTGATTTTGGATGAAACAATGATTGTGACAATCAACCAATAAATTTTTTTATTGAACCAATGTAATAAATAACTTTATTGAAATGCTTATTAAGAAATTAAAAACTGTTAACATCGCTACAAAACATGCCAGATATGATGCTGATGTTTTATTTATTTATTGGCATCAACCATTGCAGAATCTACACAACAAAAGACTGTCTACATCGTAGGAGAAGATATCGGTATACTAGTTCTTTTAATAGGAAGTACTCAATCACATCAGCGAAACTTTTTTTTCAAAATAGGTAAGGGTAATGTGGAAACACAAATATATTCGACTAAAAGCTTTGACAAATATTCTCGTTCTAAGAAACAAATTATTTTTGCACGCCTTTAGTGGATGTGACACAACATATGCACTTTTTAAAAAAGGAAAACTATCAATTATTAAAATATTCGAGAAACATTCCGATTTAGATCAATCAGCTCACGTTTTTCCGCAAGGCAACTGTCCTCTAGAATCATTGTTTGAGAATGGAGTACGTGTCTTTTTAGCTATGTATAATGCTCCAAAATCAGAATACAGCATAGAAGATTTTCGATATACACAATTTATCAAATAAGCTAGATTCAACAAACCAGTCCAGTTATCTACTCTGCCACCTACAAGTGCAGTAACTCAACAACACATCAATCGTGTCTACTATCAGATCCAAACTTGGTTAGGCAATGATTTAGAACTCAAGGAATGGCGGTGGATGTCGCAAAATGAAGTTGTAATTGCAATGAAGGCTGTAGTTATAATTGCGGATGCAGAAAAGTAAAGTTGAAATGATCCTCAGTTTGTGGTCAGTGTAATGGACAAACATGCCTCAACTTTGCATTATAACCAGATGACCTGGATGAAGAAAATAAATATGTACCTAAAATCTTTGAAGCTTTAGAACCAAATATCATTGATTACGATTATGATAATGAATTAGAAATTCAAGTTTATCGACAGTAAGAAGAATACAACGGCGAACATGAAGTATATTGAGCTGCATACTTGACATAAGCAGTAACAACAGCAAAATTCTCTATATATTAACTTGAATTTTAATAAATTTCTGATAAACTGTCGGGAAATAAAAAATTAATTAAAGTGCATTTAAGCTATTTTTTAAAAATATCTTATTATTAATATTACCTAAGTTAATACTAAATTAATATATGATTTAAAAATAATATAATGTCCAAAAATACAAATTATTAGTTAGTAAATAATTACAGTTTATTCATTATTACAACATTACTAATAAATAATTAACATTATAAACCGTACTATCTATTGGTTATTACAGTTAACGTATTGTACAGTAGCGTCATCGTTCATACGGCTAAGCGCTCTATCTCAAGAAGGGTTAAATCTATGTAGTATTGTCTATGATGAAATTTGTATAGAATTTCATGCTCTGCAACTTTTCTAATAACTCAAAATAACATTTAGAGTAAAGGAAGCGAGATATATGTAAAAATCCGTTTTTGTGACCTTTGACCTTGAATATTTTGACTAGCGTACACGAGATTCTATGAGACTTAATTCTTATTTGACTAGACTATAAAGGTTTTATGCGGTTTTCACCAGTCAAGACGAATGCTGGGATGGTTCCCTACAAGGCTTTGCCTAGGAGGAATTAATTTAAAAAAAGAAAACCCTTACAAAAATCTGGCAGATAAACTGTTTTAGGAAATAGCTATACAGTTAATTACCCCTCCCGCTTAGTTTTTTGTTATTTTTAAACATGTTGCTAATGGTTCAAAGTTCAATGGTAGAAGGGTATGGTGATGGCTTACCTCTCATATTATCTCTGTGCCTTTTGGGACATTTAACAGTTTTCTATATTCAATTCTAGCAATGAAATTCCAAGTCCACACGCTCGAGGTCGCGGCTAACAGCCAGCAACTCATAATTTCAATACCTCTGTTTCTGTGATATGATATTTTACCACTAGTTTTCATAATTTTCGTGATTAATACCGTGCCTGCTTTTCGGTGTGGTGAAGGTGCTTAGCACAATATTAACCCAAACACTCCGGCTTTGACCAAGCCTCTGTTTTCTACGTATTGTGTGTTCATTAGAAAACAATGAAACGTAACATACTATCATAGATAACACAATACTGCAATAGGAAATGACAAAAACTTATATAGCGGAAATAATAATTGATAGATCAGTATTGGGGATTCACGTATGAAATGTCATTTTAAAAATTGACAACTCTTAAAAACTCCAAACACGCTTCACAAATTATACTGAATTGCTTGATAATATGGTGGAGAAGGGATAGTGGAACTATATTCAGAAGTTCGAAATATTGTTTTTGTTTTAAATATCCCTAGTGTTTCTTCGTGACATAATGCGACTTGATCGCATACCCGAATTTGTTTAAGATATCTTTGCATTCCCATGAAGTGATTTCAGGGAGAAACAAAAACTATAAATTACTGCGTCAGAATTTGAAATTAAAACAAATTCTGTGTTGGAGCAGAGAAATTGTCTTCTGTTAAATCTGATGTAAGTTGTTGCCAATGTATTCCATAGCTATATTGACAAATAAACTTACACCACATTGGCACGTTAAAAATATACACAAGGCAGCTTCATTTTCTCTTAACGACTGTTCTTCTGGTAATATTAAATGCTGATTAATGCAATAGTGCCACAGTATTCAACCGTGTTAAGTCGGACGGTGTCGTGAAAACACAGCGATACGCCGGGAAGTCTCAACTCACACTTCGATTATTGCAATCAGGTTCCTATTCATAACGTTTCTGTGAGAAGTTTATGCATTCGCCTCACCATTGTGGTGTCAGCTACACCAATTTCGCTTGTTACCAAATTTAAAACGTTACTTAAATCCGTGCAAACCAGGAAATGCGAACAATTCAATTGTTAAAAGTGAATGGACATATATGTTAGGCTCAAAGAGCCAAAACGCTCACTAACCAAAAAAAAAAGGACCACACAAGATGGTTTCTTTCAGTCTGCCACAAGACGTTATTCGCGGTACGGCATTACAAAAACAACCAGGACGAGTTGTGGCTAACTGTAAAAGGCCACAGCACGAAGTGTGCATCGTGGCCCTCTTGATATTTGACAACCACGCGTTATAGTTATTAAGAAAACTCACGACGCGTTCTGAACGTTAGCGGATGAAACTGCGATACGACGGACAGGTTATAACTACCTCTTCTGAATATTAATTATTAATCATGTGCTGTTATGAAAATAAAACACTTTTTTTTCACTATCGATTCTTTATTTGTAATCATTGTCTGATTTGCATTTACAGTAAAATTATTGAAACAAATAAAAGTTGGTAACGAAATTGTTAACAATGTTTAAGACCTACTTATTTTTACAAGATCTATTGCCATGATATGAGTTTTATTTTATGTTCTTTAAGTAACATTTGCATTTTTTATAAATGTAGTATGTTTTACAGTGACAATTATAAAGCCTTGTTGCCTTACAGATGGTAACGTAAGTGCTAAGGGAAGTGTTAAAGCAGTTTGGGGACGTCCTGAATGTTAATAAACTTACTCACTTAAACTGTAAATTCATTACGAGCTTAAAGACGATCGAGAAGACATTTCTCGTTTACTAATAGATACCTGATGGATTAATGCTTACAACAACAGCTAAACCATTTCTGGTAACTGCACGTCCATATCAACTTCGGGTACCCAAACTAAAACATTAAAACCAATTTCAACTGCAGGAAATTTTTATTTGGACAATGAAATCGTTTTATGTGCCTGATTCTCTGGGCCGGAATTTCCTCTTACTCTCTCAACATTGATGCTGTACTTTCTTAAATATAGTTTACAAGTAACATTTGCACCAAAGTCCTCTTTCTCGTCGCTTTCTCAACAGATAACGTGAACATAATTATGACAAACTGAACACCTGTGAGGTCCTGAGGTGTCACTTTCGCAAATAACACAACTTCATTCTAAGTTTAAATTTTCAGCTTTTTCTAAAGTAATGTGTCACTGTAAAAGATGCAGTATTGATAAAAGAACATAAAATGTAACTCAAAATGACACGGTTTATATATATGTTATTAATTTTTTTTGCTTTTGGCTTCATACCACGTCAACGTCGAGGTCATTAAAGGCGGCAAAAGACTGGGGGCAAGGAACCGGAATGAATTTTAAAAGAGTCATCCCGGCATTCATCTGTAGTAATTTAGGGAAACCATAGAAAACCCAATGGCCGGACGGGGATTCGAACCCGATTCCTCCTGAATGCGACGCCCGAGATTAACCGCTCACCAACATCGTCGTTAAAATACCTCAGTAATACTTTTTGTAAAACTATATAACTATGCAACATTATTGATAATTTTGTTACCAACTTTTGTCAACTTATATCAGACAGTGATTAAAGATAAAGAAACGATGGTTAAAAGAGTGTTTTATTTTCTTAAAATCACCTTATTAATTAACATTCAGAGGAGGTGGTCATAAATTGTCCGTCGTGCCGTGGTTGCATCAGCTGACGTTCAGAACGCGTTGTGGGTTTTTCTCAGTATCCGCAACACGTTGTGGTCAAATACCATGTGAGCCACGACGCGGATTTCGTGTTGTGGCCTTTTTCAGTTAGTCACAATGCGTTCTGGCCGTTTGATAAGTGCCATAACACGAATAACGTAATGCGGTCGTTTTAAAGAAACCAGAACGCGTTTTTTTTGTTTGTTTTTTTTTCGCCTAGTGAGCGGTTTCGGTCTTTGAGCCTAACATATACATACAGGGTGTCAAGGAATAAAAGGATAATCCTGCAATGGCAGATAGGTCACATAATGTCCCACTATATGACAAAATTATATTTTAGTAAAAGTTTTCGCCTTTTCCAAGATATTGATTTTTTTAATATTTTTTTTTTAGGAAAATATGTTTTTTATCTGTTTTTTCCATGCCATTTCTACAAATTAAGAGTATTTGAACAAAAAAATTTTTTATTTACTCAAGGATGTTTGAGTCATCCAAAACAATGTTTTTGTTTTTCTTAAAACATTAAAAAATCTTTTTTTTAAGTATATGAAATATTCTCGGGTGACTAGCCGAGTTAAAGAAGTGTTATAATTACACGATATTTCGATGATCTCATAACCGTCAGAGGATGGCAACTCTGCTAGTCATCCGAGAACATTTCATATATTCTCAACGCTGAGAGAAACTGCGTTATTTTTTAAAATAATTATAATCATTTTTTACTACATGTTTAAAATGCACAATGGTCTCTTTAGAAGATTTAACTACCATAAAACAATCATTTTAAAAGAAGTATAAAATAATTATAGTATGTAAGAATTTTTAATAATTTTTTTAACGTTTTAAGAAAAAAAAGAAAATTGTTTTAGATTACTCAAATATCTTTGAGTAAATATAGATAAAAACATGGTTCAAAAAGTGTTAATTTGTAGAAATGGCATGGAATAAACTGATCAAATTAACATGTTACGAAAGAATATTTAAACAATCAATATCTCGAAAATGGTGAGACTTTCACTAAAATAAAGTTTAGTCCCATGGTAGGAAATGAAGTGAGGATTATATTTCATTCCAGGACACCCTGCGTGCGCTAAGGCGTCGCCACACTGTTTAGGGTATCTGGTACAATGGGGTCAGGTTTGAGCCCTGGACCCCGCAGACAGTCCGTCCTGCTTGTGTTTTTAGGTGATTTTTACCTAGGCGAAAGCTGGAACGATCTCCAATCTACGGCTCATAAAATACACATTTCGCAAAAAAAATATACACATATCATAGAGGAAACTTCAGTTGCTCCAATCGCATACAGATGGCAACAATTAACTTCCCCATTGCTCCAGGAAGTGACAATCCCTGGTTCTAACTACCTAGCGGAGTCACTGGACAAATTTGTAATTACAAACCATGATAAACATCAAGGTCTTACGTGATCTAATAGCGTCTATTCGCAAATAATAACAGTAATAATAATAATAACCTATCATTAAGAGAATCAATATGATACTAATTACGTATATCCATCAAATGTCTCCATGGTTTACTTTTGCCACAAAGCTTTGAGATGGATACCTGAATTGGTTCACTGTTCCGATATTACATGACTCTATGCACAAGAAAACTGTAAAATAATAAAAAATAGTTAAAGAAGTTTTTATTATGATTATCAGAGACATCCTTCTAGTGGTTGTCGTCCTCACAGCAAATTCAATTTTTCAAGTTTCTACATACGCTTAATTAAATAGAGTCTAGAAGCGGATTACGAACAACCGATAGAAAGGTAATAGGTCATGGAGTCTATAAACATCGCAGCGTTTCGGATAACCATGAAAACCCCAAAATCTGAATCTCTGCACCAGGAACCGAACCCGGATCTTTGATAATGCCGGACCCAAACGCTACCACTCAAACGTCAGGATCGATCTTTCGCTGTCGCGATATTTCTGACATTCGTCTTATGGCAGTAAAGCAACTCATTTGAGCGTGGGTAACGAAACTGCATTTTTACTGAATTGAGATAAAACTTTCAGATCAACTAATGGGTATCGAAAAACTGTCTGTTTCAGTTAGAGCGTCGTTTTGAGAGTCCGGTAGCACTACAGTCGTGGCGTGACTAGCAGCCGCCACATAAAGATATCCCAGATCAGCCGCAGACTTGCCGCGGGGGGCGCATCACTTACTGGCGCAGACAATGCTATCAAGCGCCCTCCAGCCTCATCTTACGATTGCTCTCCCGAACTCCCACAAGTGTTAAATCAACGGCGCGTGTCGGGGCCAATTTCGGCTCGCTCCCCGCCACTGTAATTTATTGTAGATAACGTCGTAAAGCAGATAACTTTTGCGTAAAATTAATACAAACGTTATTCACACCGTCGGGGTCTTTTATTGCGGGACAGGGACTTGCTGGATCCCTGAGGGTACCTGTGTCCTAGACTATTTAAAGTTGGACCTCTGGGAATCATGCGTTGCCTTTCATCAAGCAACTCCACTGCAGGAATACCAAACAGAAGAACCCATGTTGAAAACTTACGCATTTTATAATGTCTAACGATATGCAATTTCAGCAGATAGCATCTACTTAAAAAGAAACCAAATGGCAGTCATTATGGACCACCGACCAGAGTGAAAACTTAAAACTATAAATATCATACGCACAAAAGTCATACTTTTAGTATATAAATTACTAAATAATAATAATTCCGTGTAGTCGTAACGACCTGGTGACAGGGTTTCTACTGGCTGCGCACTCCGCCCTGCCTTAGCCGCCTTAACCTATCCCGGTAATGCTATCAGGTACAGAAATCCCACAGTTTAACGTAAAATCCGACCCACGTAAGCGTTCTGGCGTTATTCACATTACACAGCAATCTGTGCAAGCGGTGAAGGTCGGGTTAAGGGTCTATGAACATCACCGCTGATACACGGACTCGAACCAGAGACTAACCGTTCCCCAGTCAGACACGTTAACCATTGAGCCACCAGACCGCAGCAGTTATACTATTAACATTAGTACGCAAACTCGTAAAATTTTTACCAAACCGAAAATCGCCCAACACGCCTGAAAAAGTTTTCACTTCAAAAACTAAGAATCTAGCTTAATTCACTACCCGAAGGTTGGTCGAATTTTCCCGAAGGAGACGTATCAAGCTATTGTATCAGAGGCAGGAAGGCCAATTTCTTTCATCAGAGGCCTACAGTTTAACTTGGAATCAGAGCTCATATAATCTGATACAACTCCTAAGAATTCCTGCTCATCACGGGATTTCAACCCGCGACCGGAGAGAGAAACGTTTGGAAGTATGTGCCTTAATCGCTGAGCTACCAGCCCGCGTTGTATTGAGGTATACATGTGCTAAGTACTATCAAAATCGGATGAAAACTGTGGTTTAATATGAACGACGTTGACAGAAATTAAGGTGAGGGGGAAAGGAGGAGAGTGTAAATCAAACGTAAACTGTATTTTTCTATAGATTTATCCCCGTCCAACATCGCCTAACGTGCCTATAAATTTTTCAGCTAAAAAAAATGCGACCGAACAGTAAGGCAGTAGGAGTGTTAAGCATTTTCGTTCTCGTGGTTGTTTGAAATCAATTAGACCGAATACCTATATGACTCATCGACGTCTGCCAGTAGTGAAACCATGGAATATAACTATCAGCTACGTCTATCTGTCAGATGGAGACATTGTCCTTTGACAACGAAACATTTCACACCGCGTAACGTCTATGCCACAATTTCAAGTAACTAAGGTTCTACTTCCCTGCTCGACTGTACTGTAGGGAATAATCTTTGTAATCATTGGATTTTTTTTTTATTATTATTATTAGTCAAAAGTAATCATAAATACCTTGTGTCAAACAGAAGAAGCTCTTAAATTTTTAAATCTAAGACTCTCATTCTATGTTAGCACAATCAAAGAAATAAATAGTAGTAAATCCGCAAAAGATAAAAACACCTCCATAGGATTTAAAGCGAAACGTTTTAGCATAAGATTACACACGATTGAAAATTACATTTTTCTAAATAACTATTAAAGCAAACATAAATTGGTTAGTTTGGTGTCACTTGGGCTAGTCATATATATTACAAACAGATTTTACAAAGATTACTTCCAGGAACTGAAACGTAGGTTTAAAATTCAAGAAATACCTATACCCTCGCTTATAATTTTCTACAAGCTTTAGTGTAAATAAGGGTAAAAACTGCAACTCTTCTCCTTGCTAGCAAACCATTATATCGAATCACGCAAAGCGGTATTTTACTGACGAATAAGAAATATAACCAAAATTTTTCCCTTTATACCAGTTTCTCAAAGTTTAAAAAAAAAAATCAGGCCTATAAAATTATGTCCAAATAAATTATTACATTAGAGAAATTTTTCAGTTACTTCAAGAATATTAACAGGAACTAATTAGTTTAGGCCTTTTTCCTGTAGGAATGGGTTTCAAGCGCTGGCCGCATAATCCATATTTGATACTCTGTGGATGGCTAAATACCCCCGAGAGAGCGTCTGACAAAAGAATCTTTCAAATACAGAACAGCTATAATAACGATATCAGACTGATCAATTAGAGCAGTTACGTTCTGTATACAGGTGGAGGTACCAGCAGACACTGATACAAACGAGGTAGTTAAAACATTTTGAGCAGAGTATGGAAAAGAAAATAGGCCTCTTAGCAACTTAATAAAGTTCTGGTAATGCATCTCTTTGACACACAATATCATAATAACGGTTAAAAATTTTAAAACATTGTACGTCATTAAGAGAAATTTTGAACAGAAAAACATAAAATAAGTATCCAATAAGCGACATTCAGTTTCGCGACTGCATAAAGAGCCAGAATGTAACAAAACATTAAGTACATAAATGATGTCGGAAAGTATTGTCGGGGATGTCACTTAACATTTTTATGGTGTGGGGAGAAAAACGAACATGCTGTCAGAAGTTTTACATCTACATCTATACTTTGCAATTCACAAACATTGCGGGTGGCAGAGGGTGCTAAGCACCAATCTTAATTCTGCGCATTCCAATCCCGAATACCACGAGGAAAGAAAGAATACGTAAAAGCATCAGTACGGCATCTTATTTCTCGAATCTTATCCCTCCGGTGATTGCGACCCAAATAGGTTGGCGGAAGAAGTATCTCACTGCACTCGTAAGTCATAGAATTTCGAATATTGGATTAATTTCCAAGGTCATAAAGACCTTACAAAACGTGCTCTAGTGCATAGTTTTACTTTTTTTTATTTAATGTAATTGCGATATACAATCTTTTTCGGTGGTAATTTCCATACATATCTGCTATGCCATTTCATGGCTCTCTTTATTTTTTAATAAATTTTTAATTCTTTGAGTGCAGATTCACCACCGACCTGTTTCACTCCATAACGAATTTTCATTTTAAATGTCTCTAGTGTTTCGAGTAAATTGTCGAGGATTTCCTTTGAAAATTTATTCCAGTCCCTTATTTCCTTGTATAGTCAATGCCAATTAAAATTTTCAAGTTTTATTTTCCCCACAAATAACTGCACATCACACTAGTAAATACAGTTCTGTGTCTTCACTTAACTATCCACCATAATATCGGTCAAATGTAATATACTCGTAGTTTTTCCAGTAGGTCATCCATTGAAAGTTTTATAAAACTGAACTTCATAACACAGCAAACATAAAAATTATCTCAGATACCTGTTATAAACTTAACTGCAACGGCATATTCGTTTTTGTATATTGCTAACGCATTTTTATTTCATAAGTTTCGCATGAACTGGCCTCAAAATTTTTTCATTCAGCTAACACATTCACACACAGACTTGTACAAAAACAATTGTGACAAATAACAAGAAATTAATCCACCGGTGGCGAAGTTTGTTTGACGAGCTGGGCTCAGCGATCAGTTGGTTCGGCGTGGCGAGGCCCACTGCACACTCGTCGGCGAATTATTCATAACGCGTGTTCGCATCAATATTTAGCCAGCAGGGTGGTCGTCCCAGCGCGGCCTGGACGCAGTAATTGACCGGCTCCCGGGAGAAATCAATTAACAGGGGAACCAGCCAGCACCGGAGCGTGCTCCTTCAATGTCTGCGCACCAGCGCCGCTCACTGCAACACTAAAGTATAAAGGTATCTTACTGATGCTTTATCAGTACCATCAGTGTTATTCTCCATTAACTTTTTTCTGCTGAGTAAAGCAATTATACCTCGATTTTAGTCGAGATCGCTCATGCATCATGACTCTATTTGGCCCATGCCACGAATTTAGCTCGTCCTGAGTTGGAAGAAGTTTTCATCATTCAGGGGATGGACAGCAAGGTATCATCAACTGCGTGCCTCACTTCTGGGTTTGATACAATTCCTCACTACAGAGTGTATGGAATCACGAGATATGACACTGTTAATGGTGATTCGTCCCTCAGATATGGATGTTGAACTTAGAAGAGTCTTGATGCTTATCGGAAGAGTAGACTGCAATAGACCGACACCGGGCTTAACCTGTTCTTTCATCTCTGACCCGTGCCACAAACAAAATGTTACACTAAACTCACACACTCATTATGACAGTACTCCATATACACTGGTGTACAAAACTTAAGGAGGAAAGTAACTTTTACAAGCTGTATCACTGCGGAGTACATTGGCTCAACGAAACTTGAACCATACATAGAAAGAACTGTTACAGTATGTAACTGAAAGAAATAAGTTATGAGAAGAACAGAAATGACAATTTTATACACAGAAAATAAGTTACACTGTAATAAAGCGACTCACGATGGTCCCCGGAATCTTACAAAACGTAAGAACATGGTCCTCAAAGGTGTGTGAGATTACCACGGACAATAATGCTCTCTACAACGTGCTCCCATACTGACAGTTTCATAAGGTTCATAAGGAGTTCTTGTGGTGGGGGGTTCCATTACTCCATCAGCGTGGTTGACAACTGCTGGATGGTCGTTGGTGGAAGTAGACGTGCTGCAATACGTCCTCCAACGCATCCCACATGTGCTAGATGGGATTCAAGTTGGGGGAACGGATAGAACATGCCATTCCAAGATCTCCTCCACCTCGGTTGTTTGATGTGGCCTTTTATTTTTATCCATAAAAACGAAGTCAGGGCCAAAGGCACCCTTCAAAAAATGCACATGGGGAAGGAGTGCAGTATTGCTATAATGCTGGCTGGTGAATATGTCGCGTTCAAAGTTGGAGGTCGGTACGTCCATGCAATATTATGTCCGCCTCACCATAACATTGGACCACCAAAACGATCTCATTCTGCCATTTCCTGGGTGTATTGCATATTCCACCTCTCACTCAAGAATCACTACTCACACTGAATCTGATCTGATCTGAGAAGAGTGGGCCACCCCACTCCTTGTCGATCCAGTCCTCATACTCTTGGCTCCATCGCAAACGGTTTCGCCGATGTACGGGTCTCAACGGAACACAACGCAATGGTCGTCGATCAAAATGACCAACTCCATGCAGTTACGATGCTACTGTGAAGCGTAAGATTTTATGCCTTTCAGTCCTGTTAAATGCGGCTACAATTGCACCGCCTGTTTTACGTGGGTCCTTTCTTGCCTGTTGCACAATGTAGTGGCCATCCGATGATGTAGTAGACCGTGCTTGACCGCCACCACTCCATCCAGCAACAGTTCCTGTGGTTTGGTATGCTCCCCATGAACGTGAAACAATGCTGTGAACAATACCAAACTCCTGGGATACTCTCGTCACACTTCGTCCTTCTTTCACCTTCCCGATCATTGTTTTCCGTTTGAAGTCTTCCAAATGTTGTCTCCGGACAATGTATTACCGCCCGTAATAGGTGTAAATGCTTGGCGTCAGCCTTAAAACTAAAGCTCCATATTTTACCACACCTGCGATGATTAAAACTCATTAAAGACAGCTGACCACAAAATGTTGGGAAAAGGTGGTGAAGAAGAAGAGAAACAAATAATTAGTTTCAGGTGAAAATACATAAAACATCTAGATCATAGCAACTATTTAAAGGATACTACATTTTCATCCTGAAACTTGATTAGAGTTGAACTAATCCAATGGAGCTAAGGTATGACCAGCAGTTCATTACATCAAGAATCCTACTGTTTCATGTCGAATCCTAATCCTTGAACTATTGTATAGTATTGATACATGCAAACCAAACTCTGCTGTGAGAAGGTTCGAACCGAGAAATTATTGTTTCAAGTGAGGCATCGTATCATGGAGGACCGGCGAGAAACTTCTTACTAGCTCCCAAATTGATACTTGGACGCTGAGTGATCTCACTTTAAATAAAAGATTGGAGAGATCTGATTAAGAAAGTAGAACAAAATAGATACTTGATATGAAGATGGTGTGCTGAAGAAGGCAACCCACAGACAGTAGAGGCCACGAGCAATTAGAACATATTAATTGCCCATACGTATGGTGCAACGTGGACAAGAGAATTTCGCTAAATGATCTCAACTTCACTGAATATTTTTAAAGGATTTTTAAAGCTATTTTTTACTTCTTGCTTTACGGCTCGTCGACGATGAGGTCATTAGAGGCGGGAGAGGTGGAGGGGCAAGCAAGGCCTTTTGAAGGAACCATCACAGAACTCTCCCGAAATTCTTTCCCGTTCCTTGTCTTCAATCTATTCCCACCTCTAATGAGCACAGCACAGTATGGACTTTTAGCCACTCGTATCTCACAGACAGTACATATACGCAAAGCAAGTTCAACAGAGATGATCGTGTGAGTGCCGACCAATGATTTCTCGACCAATTTTTTTTTTTACTTGGGCTTTACGCCTCGTCGACGGCGCTGTCATTAGAGGCGGGATGGGATTGGGGCAAGGAACGGGAAGGAATTCGGCCATGGCCTTTTTGAAGGAAGCGTCCCGGCATTCACCTGGAGTGATTTGGGGAAACCATGGAAAACCCAATCTGGATGCCCGGACGGGGATTCGAATCCGCGTCCTCCCAAAAGCGAGGCCAGAACGTTAACCGTTCACTCACCACTCGCGGTGTTTCTCAACCGAGTGAGTGAAGCTCCAGTTGTTTGTTATGCATCAAATAGTAACAGACATTTCTGCAGTATCGACCGAGCGTGGCGGTGTAACGGTTAGCGTTCTGGCCTCGCAGCGGCGGTTAGAATCCCCGTCCGGGCATCCAGATTTGGGTTTTCCATGGTTTACCAAATCACTCCAGGCAAATGCCGGGATGCTTCTTTCAAAAGGCCATAGCCGAATTCCTTTCCATTCCTTGCCCCCCATCCTTTCCCGTCTCTAAAGATCTCGCTGTTAGAGAGACGTTAAGCAGATAAAAAAAAAAAAACGTATCGACCCAGCTTCAGGACAGCATATTTCACAATGGTAATTACATAATCAAAACATTTTAAGAACCATTTGCTGCCCGGAGAATAGCAAAATGAATGTTGAATTCTTCCCAAATGCTTCTCTGTGTTTCTATTTCCAAAGGCGTGGTAGCTGCAGTGTTTCTGTTATTGATGTTAGTCCTAGACCAAAGGTTTACAATTAGTTTTTTCCCCGAGTATCACTTCAGGAAAGAGCTCAATATCGCATAACCCGCATAACTGAAATGATAAATAAAAAATGAAACCTGTTTTTCGCGATTTATTAAATTTTAATCCCATAATAATCGTCAATAAAAATAAAAAAAAATCTTTTAAAAATGATCTTGGAGGTAGTAATGTTTGAGAAAGTTTTTTTAAGTATCTTAGTGATTATCTTACCCCAAGAGATTACCGCGCGTACCCCTTGAAGCAACCTCACGTATCCCTGGGGTTACATGTAGCACTAATACGGAACCACTGTCCTAGATGATATATATAAAATAATAATATCGCTTTGAGACGGTCAGAGAAAGAGCGACGATCGCTATTTACATCTAATACTGCAGTGGAAAACATTTATGGAGAAAAGAAAAGAGATAGGTAGAGGAAGGTAGAAAAATCTTTGGTGAGTGGTAGACATGATTTGTTGCTGACAGTGAGAAAACATTAAACAGTCTTGCACCAAAAACTTAAAAAACACTGTATTTAAAATTTATTTCTCTTGTGTTTATCCCTTCGTTATATTCCGGTTTGATGTAAATCCTTTAGTTTTAATACAGCTGTTATTTTAAGAATTAACACGGAAAATTAATATATATTGTATTATTAATATATATATTGTATAATAATAATAATAATATATTAAATAAACAACAGTATATAATTTCATAACAATGCCGCTACTTTTTTTTTAACTCTATCAAAAATCCTTATTTTGCGGCGCACTTATCGAAGAGTTGTGAAAGTATATAGCGTGTATTCTTTGAGATACTGCTCGATGGTTCATACGCAGTGTATGTATGGCGCGCGTCTCAGATCTCACTGTGCGCTGAGGCTGGGTAACGACAGTGGAGGCGCCAGCGCTTTTGTGTGACGCGATGACACGTTATTAGCTTTGCGGCCCTCCCCCACTGCACTAATTGGTTTGCTGGTGGCTGCTTAAGACCGCGAAGCGACGCTCACCACTAAAGGGGTTTTCCGCAATGAACTGCAATGGAATTATCCACCCCAACGAGAACAGGCAGCGAGGGCCTAGGGAAGGAACCTCAAAAGTGAGAAATGTCATTTCAAATAACGCTTTTGTTACTTGCCTACAATAGGATATTATTATGTATCTTAACTCATGCGCCCAATTAAGGTCGCCAAGGACAGTCTGTGTTAAATGAGAAAAATGAATGGCATATTTGTGAAGCTTTCAGCTAGTTATTTCCGGCATTTAATTTGTAAAAACTTCATTTTTGTTTCAGGCAGAAAAAAAATATATCAGCTGAGTAGACGATCAGGAAAAGTAACTGAGACTTACGGTCAGTATGACAGCTTCTGAGGAATATAAAAAAATGCTTTCGTATTAACTTCTGAGTTGAAACTACAGTGGCCAACAAGGTTTGGATTTAAAGACTTGGCAAATTTTATTCCTTGTCGTCTCTTCAAGCTCTTTTCATTGTAATCTAGCATTGAGTAAAGTAATCTTTTGACTCGGTGATTCAGTTGATGGCATGCCGTTCTTATTAGCTTTCCAATATTGCTATTTCTGCTTTGAAAGTTAAGTGTATTTTATGCAGACCTATTGGATAAAAATACTCTGTTGTAGTCCCATAGTATATATATATATCTTAGTCTCTCAACTTTAATTCCTCTATGTTTCGAATGCTCTTGCGGCGACGAGATAAGATACTAATACTGATTTTAAAGAGATATTCGTAAAATATAGTATAAAACAGAAAATAAAAGTAATGCTTTCAGAAAGCATAAATAGAAAGAACGAGAAAAATTAACAAAAAAGTAACGAAGAGTAAATAAATTCATAGGTGAAAAAAAATAGGAAATTGTGATTCCACAACAGCCCGATAAGCCTGATTCGGGATTTGAGACAGTATCTGCTGTATGCTACAGTATTCTCGCTACCCAAAGCACTTGCTCCGGTGGCAATTTCACTACACATCCAATTTTTCCCCTTTCATGTACCCACCTACTTTTGCCCTCTACAAATTTCAACTTTAAATCGTTTCTCCGTTTTTGGTAAATTTTCACCAATTTTCCTGGTAACTTATTACAATCCCTGACCCCCCTTTTACCTTCGAAAGAAAATCGTCGCACTCCCTTGTGCCTCAAATCGAGTGTCAGCTTGAGGTCATGGTCATCACTTCCCTTCCGTGCATTACTTTTAATTCTTACACCAATATCTTTCCATGCCTCAAAACTAATATACGCCTTGTGCAATCCCAAAACTCTCTTCACCCTCCTCGTGTCTTCCAATGAATCCCATTCCAACTCTTTAATCATATCTTCTTTTTTACTTATGACGTCGAGGTCATCAGAGGCGGGAAAGGATTCGTGACAAGGAATGGGAAGGAATACAACCATGTTCTTTTGAAGGAAGCATCCAGGCATTCACCTGGAGTGATTTGGAAAACAATGGATATCCCAAATCTGGAAGCCCTAACGGGGATTCGAATCGGCGTCCGTGCCTTGCGATACACGCTGTACATTCAGTTGTTACCATCCTGGCCGCAAAAGACTCTTAACATTATCCAAAGATTATACAACTACGGCTTGTTGAAAACCTACGAAATACAGATTAATTTACAGCCATTAATCAATGCAAATAATTTATTAGAGAAAGAAATATAATAATGACATAAAAATGATTGACGGGTTTTGAATTGTCATAATTTTCACTTCCATAAATTTTGTAATTCATTTAACAAAGACGGCTAAAATGGACTTAAGTCGTGTTCGTAGTGAAATTCTCTTTTCGTCAAGCAGCGAGATATCGTAAAACTAAAATCGCTGTGGAATTAGACGGGAGAGCGACGAGGTTGTGGCCGCAGCACGGCAGACGGCTGTATGGGCGGCACACGTGCGGCGCCACGTGTTCTTCATACGCGATGAGCGGCTGCGCTCATCAAACATTAACCGTCTGGCCCGGCCCGGATGAGAATGGTATCGCCGGCTATAAATATGGCGGCTCTCTGGGGGGGCCTCACTACAGCGCCGCTCTGCATCGCAATTGGAGTCGACGGCGCTGAGAGCGCCAAAAAGATTCCTCCCTCTGACCACGCCGTGAATACTGCAGCCCACTCGGAATGGAAGCGCATAACACTTCTGCCCGGCTGCAGTGGCTATGTAAATGAAACGTGACTCCCAGCCACCGCCTCTAACCACGTAGACTTACTGACATACATTGCAACAGCTGCTTATAAACAAAATAGAACACACGATCTCACAGTCATCGAGGATTTTGTTTCAAACAGTTTTAATGCATTGCGTTCTTCTAAAATCATTTGTGTCGAGTTTCATGTGAACTTTTCGTTTTATAAATCTATCGCAATAATTTCTTGCTTTATTTTTCGAGTATACAGGGTTACTCAAGAATAATAAGCACATTTTGCAAGTTTTAGAGAAAAGCTTGGTAAATGGTTAGAGGAAGGAGATTGTAATATTTTCTCGTGAAGGAGTTCATTGGAATTAACACTTTGTTTATATTTGTTTTTTCTGTTTTCTGTTTAATATGATGTATGAATTGTAATTGTATATATATATTAGCCATAGGCTATTTGAAAATAAATAAATAAAATAAATAAATAAAGAAATATTTCTCACAAACTATAAAAGATACAAATGGGAGCCACACGTAAATGGATGGAGGAAGGTTCAGAGTTTGCAATCCCCGCCTATTAGTTCCATTCGCTGCCACCAATGCCTCTGTTGTCTGTTTTCTTGGAAATGGCGACGCCACCAGAGAAGTTATATTATGTGTACAGAATTCGATCTCGAACATTATTTCTAATCTCGGGATTGTGAACAAACATCCCGGGATAGTCCCGCATTCGGGAAGCCAACTAAAAACTTACAAAAAGCATTAATAATCAGTTTTTTCTTCGCAATTTTAGTAACATACACTGATCACTGACCTACCTACTGTCGATATAAACCCGTCCAGGCAATAGCAGCCTCACCTGAAGAGGATGAATGTTAGTCACGGTGCATTTAGTATCAGTGACCGTTCTATCTATGTATAGAATGGGGAAGGCGTGCAATCTATCTGAGTTTGACCGAGGACAGATTTTGATGGCCCGGAGGCTCGGCACGAGCATTTCTGAAGCTACACGACTTGTCTGGTGTTCGAGGAGTGCTGTGGTGAGTGTCCTCAACAATTGGCGACATCAATGTGAAACCACGTCCAAACGTCGTGGGGTTAGGCGGCCAACCCTCATGAGAGATGTCGGACGTCGTAGGCTGGGCAGGCGGCAAACTGTGGTGGAACTTACATCAGACTTTAAGACTGAGCAGAGTACAAGTGTGTCTGAACGCACTGTGCACCGAACACTCCTAACGATGCGCCTCCGCAGCCGACGACCCATGCATGTGCCAAAGTTAACACCACGACATCGGCAACTACGACTGAAATGGACAAGTGGCCATCGTCACTGGACGTTGGCTCAGTGGCAGAGCGTTGTATGGTCTGATGAATCCCGATACTTCTTAACACCTGTACTGCGGGACGGAGAAAAGCTGTCGGCGGTTCAATTATATTCTCGGAAACATTCACATGGGCTTCCGTGGGTCCAGTGGAGCTCGTGCAAGGCACCATGAAGACCAATAAGTATCATACACTGGTTACAGACCACGTACACCCCTTCATGACAACCATGTTTCCCAACGTCAATGGTATTTTTCAGCAAGATAATGCGCCATGTCACAAGGCCAGGAGTGTGATGGAGTGGTTCGAGGAACACAGTGGCGAGTTGCAATTGATGTGTTGGCTTCCAAACTCGCCAGATTTTAACCCGATCGAACACATCTGCGATATGATTGAACTTGGTATCAGAGCTCATCGCCCCCCTCTCCGAAATTTACGGGAATTAGGTTACTTGTGTGCACAGATGTGGTGCCAACTCCCTCCAACGATCTACCAAGACCTCATTGCTTCCATGCCATGATGCTTCATCTCTGTTATCCGTGCCAAAGTTGGACATACTGGCTATTAGGTAGGTGATCATAATGTGCTGGATAATCAGTGTATTTCCCTACACTAATCATTTCGTAATCAGTCTTCAATTCTCAAAACCACGATAGTTTTTCAAAACAAAAATTCTCTATATATTTTGCAGGCAATAGATTTCTACATTATAGCAAGGCAATTAGTAACGAAAAAGTTTCAGATATTAAAATATGAATCAGTCAAGTTCACATTTCTTATAGTCAACAACTCAATATTTAGTTTATCTGCGTATTTTGAAAATACTATGGAAGTAATAACAAATCGTTCAAAATTTGATCACTCACTGCTTGTTAATTTATTGCACATGTATCCTGCTGCCGAGAAAGCGTTTTTCGGGCCCGACTGAAACTGGTTGGATTGTTAATAAATACTTATATGTTCGTTCCAGATTATATCCCCAACTGGAGCTTGAGGCCTAAAAAATTTCATTTACTTTTTGACGGTTTTGTGAAAATTCGAATCTGTGTATCATTATGGAGATAGTATTTTCCTGCTTTTATAAAATATCGGCCTCAAGTTTTTCTTTGAGATTTAAATCACTTTTGATCTCAGTTGTGGATTGGATTTGCATCATTTGCATGTCTTCCTCTTACAAGTTACTCTTAACGTTTAGCCTCTCTGTTAGCGAAATTATATTTTTTTTTTAAGAATTTTGGTGGGACTGAAAACAGATCCCTTATTTCATCGTCCACTATTCGTCCGTAATAATAAAATGACTACTAAACTTCGTAAATAATCTTTATTTTAGGGTAATTAATGATACTCAACCAAAAAAAAGATAAATGCATAGCACTGCTATTTAGACACCTTTTCACTCACAACTTCTCTGTTTACCGGTGCAAACGCGACTAAAATCAGCTGTCAAAACAAGATGACGGATAAGAAAGTCAAAGTGACAGTGACAGATAAAATGGCTACATTTCGTTCGGAATCGTAGAAAATGAGTGCATATGCGAAATGCACTGATTATGTCACCATTCTTTATTAGACTGTATTCATATGGCTTATTGTTTCATTGTTTTTGTGATTTAAGCATTCAAAAACTTCAGTTCTCTCCGCTTCTTCTCAATGTTAAAAGCACGAGTCTTCAAACATAGCATTATGGGTTCAAGTAATAATAATAATACCGTGTGGTCGTAATGATTTGGAGACAGGGTTTCTATTGGCTGCGCATTACGCCCCTGTCGTAGCCACCTTAACCTAACCCAGCATTCCTACCGGGTACAGGGGACCTACAGTTGAACGTGGAATCCAAACCACGGAAGCTTTCTGGCATACTTCACATTACACAGAAAGTTGTGCTAGAGGTGAAGGTAGGGTTAGGCGCCTTTGAAAATCCCCGCCAAGACAGGGACAGGGACCTGGGACCTCACGATCTCCATCCAGAAGCGTTAACCACTGAGCCACCAGCCGCTATGGGTTCAAGTTATTTCGCGTCTGTTTTCCCATTAGATACCGACTTAATATCTGCCACATTATGTTTGCTGGTAAAAGATCTTAATGTAATTTTTCTCCAATTTCTTCCATATACTTGGCCTCACATTCGGGAGGACGTGGGTTTCAATCCCCATCCGGTCATATAGATTTGGGTTTTCTATGGTTTCCCCAAATCACTCCAGGCGAATACGGGGATGTTTCCTCCAAAAATTCCATGGCCGAATTCCTTCCCGTTCCTTGATTCCAGTCCTTACCCGCCTCTAATGACCTTGATAAGGCATAAACACATAAGCAAAGAGAAATTCCATGTACTAATTAAAATTGCTTTTTTGTGTCCAAAAATATATTTCTCAATATTTATGACCACTTCCAAAGACTTGAAACTCATACCGAGGGAGCTGATTTCTTTGACTCGAATTGCCTGTTATTATTGTAGTCGCTTATTTGTTGTAATTTCTTAATACTGCCTGTGTGAATTATGGATTTCGGAAGTCAAGAAGACTTTCTTAATCAGTCTACACATCGTTTTTGTTGTTTCTGATGTTTGACAGATGTTTTGTTGTAAGTCTAATTTTTTTATCAGTCTGATCCGCGCTAAGAACTCCGAAAATCTATCCACAATTTCAAACAAAATTGGCCTTTTATTTGATTAAGTGGTGACAGTTTGTCCTCCCCTTTATTTTGAAAGTTATAACTATCCAATTGCACATTTACACAACTGGGCACATTTCAAGAATGATCAGTGTTATCTTTCGCAAGTTCCCGAAGAGTAATATTTTGTAATGATTTATTATTTTCGGTACTCTCGTTTATTGCTTTGTAATATTATTCATTTTCTCTGCGGGCTTTCCCGATTAGAGTTTAAATCTGTTTTATTCGTAAGCTTTTTAAAGTAAGAGGTCTCTTGATTACAAGGCTGGTATCATTCCTATTCATGTTTACTAGGCCACTCTTCTGCATTACTTAGTTCCAAACGCGTTGTTTAGCTTCGGTGTAATTTATCAACTCAATCAGAACATCAGTATTTTGCTGATACGCTCGTTACCATTTCTTGTTGAAATTAACATCGATATTTGAATCAATACCCCTTTATCAGCCTGGAACTGAATTTCTTAACTGCTCAAAATACTTTCTGCTGGAGCTAATTACTTTCACTCGTATTTGTGTGTTATCTAACAGCATCAGAAGGTATTTGAGTTGCTACACTGGTCGGTGCATTCTATCCCCCGGTGAGTAAAACGAATTTCATCTGTCTCTTCCACTTTTCAGTGGTGAAGGCTTTCTCTGGCCAAAGGGTACATGCGGCGGTAGCTCTCCTTACTGCCAGAGCTTTCACAACTGTAGTGTGCTTTAACAACGGCAGTTATAATTAAAATCCTTTTACAGTATTCTCTTTAAACGTCAGAAACATTAGACAAAAAATATTCTCCTGTACGCACGTACGTTTCTTTTGAAACTTTACAGCTTTCATTAATGTAGTTACCTTAGACTCAAATCCACCTGCAATAATTATGATTATAATTTTAATTCTCTCGTGTTTGCTTTATGTTAAGAGAATTTCGGAGTGTTTGGTATTGTGCGCGTTTGACGCGTATTTGGGTTTCATAGTAAAATGCAAACAGAATAAAAAAAGTTTCAAATTACTGGAACGCCTAAAATTACATGCATCTTTGAGTGTTGTTTCTCTTTGCCGTTGAATTCCGTCACCTCGCCTTTATTAAATCATAATTATATTTACCGAACGCCCTTTGTTTAACTCCCTACGGCGCTAACAATGAAATGTGCATGTCAATAGACAAAGGCGATATTCAGGAATTTCAAAGCAAGTAGTACAGATTTCAATCCGTTTTCAACGGTGTACTAGTAGTTTATTTTGCAGTTCTTTGATTCACTTTATCAGTACGCTCACATTGAACGAAATCTAAAGTCGATATTATCTTCCATTGACGTCTACGTCCTACACGTTTAAATGAATTTTGTATCAGATCAGTTTATCGTCGAGAGCTCTGATTCTATTCCCACTGTATTACATAAAACAATTAGGAAAAATGAGGTAGCTAACATGGATGCTGTAAAGTTTTCAAAATTAAATTTCCGCACACCTTTTTCAGACTTAGAACTTCATTAAGAGATTTGTTTGGGAAAGTCGTAAAACGGATCTTCTAGCTAGTTTCTACAAAAATCAAGTTTTAGCTATCCCAAATATCTTAGGACTACCTCAGTCTGGAAAGGAATCATAACTACCCAGCAGCAGTCGTCCAATTGTTCTGGAAAATGGTTGATTCTTCTACAGGTAATGTTTGCGATAAGCTGATTCCGCAGCAACTGCGATTCAGAAAGCATTACACCGGACAAATCGTCAGGCTTACTTACTTTATTGATGATAATCTTATAACAGAAATGGAGCTGCATTCTTCCGAAAACCATGTTGTCAGTCATAAAATTCTTCATTCGAAAGTTTACAGCATTTTCATATAGTATAACTTCTACAGACTAGTCGAATCAGTATTATAAATTGGATCATTTTACATCTATGCAGAACGCAGAACGATAAAAGACCAGGTGAAACAACAGAAGAAGGGTTTAACCCAATTAAACATATTAACATCAATTCTCTCCAATCAAACAAAACAAAAAAGAAAACACACCAAATCTTGATGGGACAATACTTTATCGTCACCAAGACTGGCAATAGTGGTGCTACATTATAAGTTTCAGTCAGTTGATGCAAGACCTGAAAATTCCTTAACTGCTGAGTTCACCAAAAGTTCTCTTAAAACATATCCAACTAAAACTGAATTATGCATCTTTCACCTCAAATGGTTTTGGCGCGAACGCAGAAAAGACAAGGTTTCTCTAAAGTGGGAGTCAACTCTTAAACTAGAGATAAAAGAGGACAAATGATTGACCGATAAAATTAAAAAATTAGTACAGATGGTCTGGATGAATGGGACAACCTATACGTTAATGATAATAATAATAATTCGTGGATTTAGCCAAAGGAACATGAAGAACGAACATTGAGAGTTGTTAAGATAATGGTAAAAGTGTAATTTTGGTGACCAGATAATTTTATAAGTGAATTAAAGCCAACGTACTTTCAATACAAGCATAACAATCGTACATTAGAGTTCGCATAAATTCTCTATGAGTGTGTTCCACAAAGATGGTAAGTGCAGTCTACATTGCGACTGCTGTGGCAGAATAGGTAATCCATCGAACTCATGCTATTCTATTAGGTGAAACCTGAAACTTCCCGGTAGTTTTGCGAGATCAGAAGTCAATCTTCTACCCATCCTTTTCTGATCTGGTTGAAACTTGCAATATATAAATTATGTTCTTCGGCCAGTTTCCGACGAATACATATGTCTTTTGAAAATTATAATTGATAGTCTTTTGAAATTTTGTTCAGAACATCCGTGTCATTTCCTTGGTGTTTTGTAACATTTAGAGATGTGACTTATTTAAGATACAAGTATTTGAAATACAGATACAAAATACGTATTTTTATCTTGTATCTGAAATACTTCACTTAATCTTTATTTTGTATCTTGTATTTAGATACTTTTTTCGTTATCTTTGTATTTTGGAAATACTATTTACGCACTTTTTTTTTACTTTACGATATAAAAAAGACATAGACAACAGTGGAAACGTATTAGTAAAAATTATTAATCTACATCAAAGTACAAGATTGTATGGTCTACTTAACTTTGTCTGCCTTTATTGTGAAGAACTATAAAAACTATAAACAAACACTGACCCGCCTACCTATTGTCCCTTGTATTTACTCCTCGCCAATTTTTATAATGTAAAATTATGTTTTGTGTTATTATTATTATTGACTCATAACGACGGTATTGAAATGTAGATAAATAAATAAATGAATAATAGTAATTTTCATTTTATTTAAATAAGTTTATATTCAAATTAGATTTCACTTGACAGGGACTGTTTGGTAGTTGGTAGCTTGTGTGAAGGATGCCCACGAAACACCTATTTACTATCAAACTAGCTAAATTTTTAGACTAAATTTATTTTAAAAAATTTAATTGCCAATTAAATTGTTAGGATTGTTGTTAGCGAGAAGAATTATTTGTATTAAAATAAGCTTCAAATTTGTGTAATTGTTGTAAGATATATTGTTTATCGCAAGTTTTATTGACTTACAGGTAGCTGAAAGCTTGGTAGTTAGTTTATTAAAAATATTACAATATACATTTTGGTATAAGGTATCTAACAAATTTAATTTCTTATATACGGTATCGAATTAAATGAATAGTTTTAACTGTTTGAACTGTTGAGGTTACCGTATAATCACCTATCCTGGAACTGTTCCGTTTAGAATATAACAGTTTGTTATTTAATTAGTTCTGAAACCTTAAAATAACTATTTGTCAACTTGCCAGTAATTATAATAATAATTATTCGTATATACAGTAACTGTTGGTGTTACTCTTAGTAGAACTATACATTAAAAATGAGCGATTAGACGTTTGAAGAACTGGTTTTATCTTACTTAAGTCTCATTTAAAATATTAAAGAACATCTTGTACATTGTAGACAAAGAAACATGTTTAAAAATAAAAATAAAAATGCATTATGTAAAAAAGTATTTTATCTTGAAAAAGTATTTTGAAAATATGTATTTTGTATCTTGTATTTCAAATACCATTTCCAAAAGTATCTTGTATCTGATAGCTCAGATCCATTACTTAAGAGTATCTTGTATTCCAGATACCTTTATGATCTTACACATCTCTAGTAACATTTTGTTATTTCTTTTAACAAAAACCATCATTGTTTAATATTTTGCTTAAACAGAGTAAGACTTTGTTTTATTCAAATTCAGTTCATATTTCACTGTAAATTATACCGCCAAACATTCCTTAAGATAGTAAGAAATATTGTTATTCATTCTAGTAAAGAGTTATAAGATTACTTACTTTAATAAATAATAACTACCCGAACAAATAAAATTACATCATCCATACTAGATCGGAGTACAGTAAGAGATGATATATACCGCTGCCCGTTAAATGAGTACCGTCTATCTGAAAACCATCCTTAATGTTTTCAAAGTCAATTACTTTAAAACTGATAGATATTCGCCTTTTTCTGCTTTGCTAAATCATTGTGCTGTAAGTTTTTAAGCTAATAATACCTTCTTTTATTATAATGACAGTCACTTTCATGAGTTACGCAACATCCTGGCATCGTCATCTCCACTTCGAACTATGACTTATCTTTTTATCTCACACTTTAATCCACCTTGAAAAGAAAGTGAAAATGGGGAAGCCTCCCACTTCCGGTTTCGTAGCAGTGAATTATAACGGTAGCAGAATTTAATCTTTCCATAATTCAAAGCGAAATTGTCCACGACCCTCCTGTACAGCTCTCACTTATATTTCTGGGATGACGGATACCACTCTCTAATGTTAATTAACCTCATGAAAAATTATGAGTCGCCATTAATTAAGCAATCGCCCGTCCGACAGCTCATTGCTCTGGGCTGCGCAGATTTCATTAGCAACGTGCCCGCTGCTGCCTGCCTGCCTGCTACTTGTAAAATTATTCAATACCTTTTAATTACCAACGCCATTTCTCACGCGGGTCACGTCCGCAACCCTTCTTCCCCTCCCCCTTTTCTGGCAACAGTCCGGAAGCCAACGGGGGACGTCTCCGGCTTCGATAATCCTCTGGGATCGATAGACGGAACTCTCGTCTGGAACAGCAGGTAACATTCCTACTTTATCTGGAACATAGTTTCCACACGATGAAGCGTCTTCCCGTCAACCAATTCATTCTTTTATCATTGTAAAATCAATGTTAGGATTTATTAATAATTTCATTTGTCTCCATCTCTCTTTATATTATTTTTATATAACGGAACTAGGGGCACAACCAAGTACCGGACGAAATGAAGTTCGACGTTTCCCGGTGTCAAGAAGGTACTGCCAGCGCACGGAAATAATTATTACTAAGCCGACCTATTGCTGCTCAACTACGGCAGTCATATAAGTCTAGTTTTCTTCGACATTACAGTGTGAATTTTTCTGAATGTGATTTTCTTCTCCTGTATTGTCACTTTTGATGTTTTTGTAATCAAGGTAAACTATACATACTTGTTTACGTTACAAACGTAGTTACTACATGCTTGAACTACGTTTAATTCAGTTGAATGTTTGTTTACGTATATTTCTCGAGTGATCTTACCTCCCTAAACTACCGTAAATCGTGTGCCTGGAGCGAAACGTGTGGGGTGGATTGTGGAAGTATTCCATTCTGCCCCGCTCTTGGGGAACTCATGGATGACAACGGAAAACAGAATCTATTCATTTTATGTTTCAATTAAAATTCTTCAAAAGTTCCAAAAGTTAAAGAAAGCACGAAAAGGACGAATCAGAAGCGGGATAAGACCGCTTTCTACAAGCCACTATTAAGGTAAAATAGTAAAAGAACAAGAATAAAAGGCAAGGCTAAAACTATTTATGAACGAGAATAAAATTAACAATGAAATAATAATAAAATAAAAACTTTTTAATGTACCATGTTTTATAACGGACTACAAAGAGTAAAATAATTTCTCTAATCCTTATGAGGGATAAAACTGCATACAGATTTCTAACTTCTTCTAAATTGTTCTGAAAACTTATACTTGGAAATTTTTCATAGCTATTAAAATACTTGTAAGATATGTGACGAAAAACATACGGCACATGCAACACATAACTATAAGAAGCGTAGAGAGTAGCTATCAATGAAAGAACTTACTTATCAGTACACACTATTTGCAGTGAATAAAAATTGTTAGTGGAGCTATTAATGCATCAATTAACTGTTGCATGCACCCAATGTTTTTCATCACCAATCTTATAAGTATTTTAATAGCTATGAAAAATTTCCAAGTATAAGTTTTCAGTACAATTTAGAAGAAGTAAGAAATCTGCAAGTGTTAGAGAAATATTTTATACTTTTTAGTCCGTTATAAACACATGGTACATTAAAAAGTTTTTTATTTTATTGTTATTTTCTGCTTTTTAGCGATAATTTGGAAATGATTTTAAATACTTTGATGACATAATCACAGAGACATGTGGAAAATACCAGTTTTTTTTTTTTTTTTTTTTTTTTTTTTTTTTTTTTTTTTTTTTTTTTTAATAGAAAACATTTAATTTAGTTGTTTCCATCACAGGGAAATAAGGAACAAAACAAAAAACAAAAATTATGTATATCCATCGTTTGAATCAAAATTTATAGTCTTAAAATCGAACAAAAATCCAATATAAAAAACGCTTTTAGTTCTTCCAGAAAATTTTAATTTTTCAGGCAATATTTCCAATTTTTTCCCCTAAAAACTTTATTCAGACTATTACAGACTTTAAAAAGATTAGTCAAATTGGTACATAGAAAAAGCACTTTCCATTTTTCAAGAATTTTCCGGCCGACATTTCAAATTTTTTATCTAAAAACCTTATTTGCACTATTACAACCATTTTAAAAAAATACTTTCAGTTTACCATAATTTTCCAATTCTCTGGGCTACTGTTTCATATTTTTTCTCTCAATACCTTGTTCGAACTAATACAATAAAAAGTTAGCAAAATCGGTCCATAGAAAAAAATACTTTGTTTTTTCTGGAATTTTCCAGTTCTCCGGACAACTTTTCCATTTTTTCTTTGTATAAAACATTATTCAGACTATTGCAAACATTTTTAAAAAAATACCCTATCGGTCGATAGAAACTGTACTTTCAGTTGTTACCGAATTATCCTATTTTCCGGGCAAATTTTCAATTTTTCTTTCGCTAAAAACCTTATTCAGACTATTAAAGACATTTTTTAAAAAAATAGCTAAATTGGTCCATAGGAAAAAGTTGTTTCAGGTTTTCCCGAATTTTTCAATTTTCCGAGCAACTTTTCCAAATTTTCACTAACTAAAAACCTTATTCGGACTATTACAAACATTTAAGAAAATAGGTCCATACAAAAAAGTGCTTTCAGTTTTTCCCGAATATTCAAATTTTTTGGACAACTTTTCCAATTTTTCCATTTTTTCATGCATTGTCATCCTGGGCTATGGTCGAAATTTCAAGTCTCTAGCTCATCGAGAATTTAGTTTAAAATCAATTACAAAATTCCACCAGGACAGACAAACCCCAAAGCGAGTTAATAAAAACATGGTAAAAAAACAAAGGAATGAGTTTGAATACAAATGGAAAAAAGGAGGAGCTGAAGAGAAAACTCAAAAGTAAACAGAGTTATTCTGAAGATTATTTTGATTGTAAATGTTTTTATTGTGTTTGAATTTTACTCAGTCAGTTGAAGTTTGGGTCGCTTGTAGCATATGGGGGAAAAAAAAAGGTCACACAATTGCTGTGCGAAAAAGACAACCAAGATGATGAGACTGCACTAGTGTGTGATTTTTTTGAATAGCCTTAAGAAAAGCACACAATCAATGAAAACTGTAGTTAAACTTTTATAATCACTTAAAACTAAATAAATGAAGAGCAAACTTATTTTTTCTGCGTTCCCTCTAGTTTTATACGTTTTTATAATTACCTGGCCTTACCATGCCCGGAATAGTGCGAGGCAAATGACACAATTTACTGTCCTTTTGTTTTCTCGCAAAATTATTGTATTTTTGCGATTATTAGATTGCAATGTCTTCATAGAAAATCTACAGCTCTCTTAGTAATTTTTTAAACAAATTTTCAACTTGGTACCCCGTTCCAACACGGGTTCCCCTATACTGAAGAGTCTGAAGTCGTGGGCTTCCTTCTAATAGTCAGCTGAAGAAATATTCAGCCATGCTTCCACCACACCTGTCGGTAACTGCGAAAATGTTGCCGGTGCAGGACGTTTGCATGAACCGAACTTTCCATCATGTCTCGACATGTTCCACGTAGGAGGCCAAATCATTCGCTGGAAATATGCAGAACGTTTCTCAAACAAATTGTCAACGATATAGTCCCGGTAAAATGGCGCAATGTCGTGCTAGAAAAGTCCATCGTTGTTTCGAAACATAAATGGCTGAAAATGGTCTCCAAGTAGCTGAATAGAACCATTTCCAGTCAATGGTCAGTTCAGTTTGACCAGAGGTCCCAGTCCAAGCGATGTAAACACATCCCATACCAGGATGGAATCACAGTGCCTTCCTACAACCGGGAACCATGCCACACTCGAACCCTCCAATCGTTCATCATGACTAATCTGAATACAAAACCTATATTCAGTCATCAAGGATCCATCCGACATGTTCACCAGCTCATGAGAAGCGCTACAGCCGATAGTATTTTGTTAGTAGAGGCACTCTCTTCGGTCGTTTGCTGCCAATTCCCGTCAACGCCAAATTTCGTTGCACTGTCCTCACGAACACGTGTGTAGTTCCCACATATAGTGTTGCTGTTCTTTGACGCAGTGTTGCCTGTTTGTCAAGTATTACACGCAGACGTCGCTAGGCTTGGTCATTAACCAGACGTGGTCGGCCATTGTGTTGTCCATTGCAGGAGGTAATACCGGAAAATACATTTTCACGGTACACTCTTGATACTGTGGATTGAGGAATGCTGATTTCTTGAACAATTTCCGAAATGGAAACCCCATGCTTCTAACGCCAACTGCCATTCCACGTTCAAAGCCTGTTAATTCGCGTCACGACTTACAAAGGTGCAAATGACACTAGGTAACACATTTGTCCGTTTCTTCCCCGGGGCTACCACCATCTGGATATTTGTACCTTTTCACTTTTGGCACTTCAGTATATGTATATGTGTGTGTGTGTGTGTGTGTAGCCAAGTTAGAGGTTTCCGCATTGAAAAAAGTATTGATAAAGATTATCCCATTTCTCCGATGTTATGTTCACCTGTTCAGGATGAGTCAATGTGAATATTAGAATGGGAAGGAAAAGGATTTCGAATTATTGAGAAAACGTTTAATAACTTCAGATTCGCAGATAAGGTAGTACCCTTGACCTAAGACATTGAAAAGTTCCAAACTTTGTTTCCATATATTGTCTCTGAATGTAAATTAATTACTTTGAGAAATAATCTTTCAAAATCGAAAGTTTTCTGTGACAATTAGGTCATCATGAGAAAAAAAACAAATAGATATTCATCGTTATAAAATACCAATTGTTGGCCATATTCTAAATATGAGAGGAGATGTAATCAAAACAACATAAAATGTTTGGCTTAACCTGCCTCAAACGGACCTATTCCTACCAAAATCTACTTACATAGAAATTACAAAGAAGAACTAAAATTTTAATTGCAGCGTAATTATGCGCATGTCAGTTGAATCAATGTATATTAAAATATTGACGTGGAGATGCACACACGTATTAATTAGCTACATTATTTGGTTTGATTGGAGTTCAGAATTTCCATATTAATTTCCCAATACATCAAGTGCATCCTATGTTAAATGCGTCACCTCACAACTGTAACGGCTCAGTGTTTAACTATTTGTAATGGGCGCTGTGGGACGTACAGTACAGTACATATGTCCCTTTGCCTTTCTTCCTTTCAAATTCAAAAACAAAACCCATGAAACTATTGCTTTTTGATTTTCAGGTTAGTTACTCTTCTTTAGTGAATAAATCATAATACGTTAAGTCCGTACAACCTCAGCTATTAGTTTTAAAAATCTTGTAACTTTCTTCTCGGAAACAACGACTATACCATTAATTTTGTACCTAACTACTGATCATTTATCGTTGTGAACCGTATCTCAAATAATTATAAATTATGTTACGCTTACCTTTTGAAATCACCTCCAGTTTCTTCCTGCCTGGATGAGAACATTCCGTGTTATCTTTTAGGCTTAGCTTACATTTAATGTTAGCCCTCCGGTTATAATTATAAATATCGTGATCTTTCCTCTTTATCAGTTGAAAGAACATTTATGGATACTATACCTTGTCGTGTTTCTGTTATTGACCACTATAAAACTTTCATTTAAACACGTTTTTATTTCGCAGCTTCTCATATAAACTCAATAAAACCATTATATTAATACATAACTTCTTCTTTGCCCTCAGCTGTAATTCATTTCTGTACAAACATGACTTCTCACTTCTAATTCCACCACAACATATGCAGCTTGTCTCTAGGTGCTACCGTTTCCTCAAGCAATCTTCTCTTATATGTGTTTCCATTACTGTCCATCATCTTCTCCTTAGCCTCTGGTCTATCGCGCCCGGTTTACTCCTTGCTGCCAAAGATGTTCCAAAAAATACATTTAGTACTTGACGTTGACAACTTTTATAACAATTAAATAAATACATTTCTGTATTTACATCTATAGCCTGACGTGACATATATCTTCTACAAGCTGTTTTAAATACCATATAAAGTGGTAAATAGTAAAATCTGTTGCCGAAATAGGAGCCAAATTAACTTTTTTATGAATTAACGAGCAACATTGATTACCGTTACTAAAAAATTATAACTGCATTATAAAATGTTATGCTTTTAGCGTCATGTCTGTCGCTTCTTAAATGTTGTTATTACAGCCAAAGTTTCGGCGCCCAAGATGTGGACTTCTTCAGGTCTATTTCGGGCTGATGTATCGGCTGCTGACGCCTGCATATTAGGCGGATTGTTTTGGTTTCCAGCCAGCGAGACTGTTGCATTTCCAGCAGCGAGTGTTAACTTTTCTAGAAATGTTTTTGTCTTTGTTGAAGTCGGACCTTCTATCGTTTAAGAACAAAAATTCAGATAATCGCTTAGTAAATAACGTTCAAAACATTGCCGATAATATGTAAATGTATCATTAATATCTCACTTATTATTTTACTATTTTACTTGTTTCGGGGTTATAATTGGATGAATGTTGCCATTCTATTTGACACACAATCGCATGCATGCCTTTCTTGCAAAGAAATAAAATTTGCTGATCACCATAAACAAAGAAGTTTTCAAGTCCAACATACGTTTGTCATGCAATACAACCAAATTTTTATATTTTTATCTTAGAAATCCCTGAAAAATGGGGACGGACTAGCTGCTTGAACTTCTTTATTAAACATAAAAGTCTATTTTTTGCATCAGACTAAACTGTAATTTACAGAACCAGAGATGCACTTCCAGCTAGTCTATGTATTCTACAATTTTTCATTCAGTTCCTGTCATCATTAACAGTGGTTTCGCTTCCATTTTTGGTGTGAGAGAACAATGAAAAATAAATAACCTGTCACAATAGCCTGAAGTTCTTGTTCTAGGTATTTCTTGGGATACTCGACCGCCATTCATATAAATTGTTTCTCGTTACAGCGTATGTGGACCACGTAGACAGCGTATCTAGTGTAAATCAAGAGAGAGAGAGAGAGAGAGAGGCCCTCAGCCATCACATAGTTACAGCGTTATTTATTAGATCTCAAGCGTTTATTCTACGAGTGGACCGTTTATGATGCCATCTGTCTGCGAGGCATGTAACTAGTGTTTATAAGGCTGGGGCTGGGGATCGTACCAGCATCAGTTCCAGTTCCGAGTTGACCATCGTAACGTGTAGATGTGCGACAAGGAATACGCTAGCCGCTCTTCCGCGCCAGGCGGGTCGAGTGCCCCAGCGCACTCGACTTTGCCGGCGGGAGCTGCGGCAATGGTGACGACCCGGCTATCCCTACCGGACTTGGAAACGGACGGAACAACACTGACGACGACCAGGCAGTTCCCACAGGACTTGAGGGTGGACCCCGACGGAATTGTAAGGATAACGCTCACGACGAACCAGCCTGCCCACGGATCAGTAGACCCCCGCGCATCGAAGAGAAGAACTTCTCCGATCACAGCGGGGAAACTAAAGCAACCGAGGAACGAACAACGCGCAGGTGGTTCGAAAGTCAGCGTGCCCGTACAACAACTTTCCAGTGCTACAGCCAGCAAAGAGAAGAAAGCGAACAAGAAGAAGAAGGGGACGACCGAGTACTCGGCCGCAACATTCCCATTCCAGACGCCTTATACACCACCGCAGACAAACTTCAAAAAAGCAAATACCCCCAAGCAGACGACTGCTGCCGCAAGCGGAGGAAACCGACGCAAAGCGCAGCAACCAGACGCGGAAGGATTTATAACACCCCGCCGCACAGCAAAGCCGCCACCCGCACTGGACCCGGAGCTTGTAATGGAAACCAACAATCCATTCCAGCCCCTGCAGACTGAGGAAACACCAACCCCGCCAGCTAAGAGATCGGCCCATATTCCACCTATAGTGGTCCAATACGAAGAAAATTTCAAGACGCTGCACGACCAAGTGGAAGCCGTCGTCAAGGACCCCTTCGCAGCCAAGTCTGCAGGAGGGGACAAAATCAAGTTTACTTTTACTACGGTGGCCGACTACTCAGCGGTCACCGAGATGCTGCAGCAAAAGGGCACCCCATACTACACATTTCCAACTGGGGCCTTACCCCTGCTGAAAGTGGTATTCAGAGGAATACCCAGAACACTTCCAGCCAGCGACCTGAAGGAGGAGCTAAAGGGGATAGGATTCAACGTCCAGACAGTAGCTCAACTAAGGAGGCCGGGCAGCAACGTAGCAATGCCCCTTTTCCTCGCCGTCTTGCCGGACACACCAGAAAATAGAGAGATCTTCAAGTTAGAGACAATATGCCACCTCAAAGTAACTACAGAAAAACTCCGCTCATCACCTGGACCACCTCAATGCTACAATTGCCAGCTCTACGGGCACATGGCAATGAATTGCAAAATGCCACCAGTTTGTGTCAAGTGCGCTGGTAAACATGATTCCAACCAATGTACGGCGCAGAGAGGACGTGACACGGCGAAATGCTCCAACTGCGGTGGAAACCACGTCGCAAGCTACAAAGGATGCCAGGCGTACAAGAAAGCCCGCGATCGACAAAGAGGACTGGCCGCGGAACAAGACAAAATTCTCCAACGCCGAAAGAAACAGCAAGAGAGAAATCAACAGGAGATCCCGCCAACGGCTGGCCAGCAAGAAGAAGAACCAAATGACATTAACAAGAAAGAAGACCCACGTCAGACTCAGAAAAAGCAGAACCCCAAACGTGAGAAGAATAATAAGAAACACCCAACCAGTGGTGAGAATGGGAGCACATACGCGGACACCTGTGCAAACCAGGTCGCCAACCACGCCGAAACACCAAAGGCAGATAGGAAAAATAACCTGACTGCGGATCGAGCAGAAACGGTCGGCACCCAACCTGCCCCTTCCAACCAGCCAAGTAAACAAGGAGCAGCTGATAGCCTGGTGCATGGTCTCATGGATAAACTGTCTGGAATGATGGACACCATGATGAAAATGATGCTTAACATCATAGAGATGCTAAATCGCTTGCCAATGAACATACAGGCAGCAGTTACGTCAGCTCTAGCTGCAACCACCAGCACTACCCAAGAACATAATGGATAGAGCTCCTCAAATACATGGAATCGCGTTTTGTGTGTGGAACGCAAATGGTATCTACAACCAGTCAACTGAGTTCAGACAGTTTATACATGAACAAGGAGTGGACATCTGTTTGGTGTCTGAGACCCATCTGAAACCAGGCATCCGAGTAGCAATACCAAATTACCACTGCTACCGTTATGACCGACCAACAGCAGGCGGTGGCGTCGCTATATATATTAAACGGGGAATCCCACACAACCAAGTGCCTCTCCCGCCAATGAACCAACTTGAAGTGGTGGGAGTCGAAGTAGCCACCGCGAATGGAAAAATCACTGTTGTATCAGCCTATCGTCCACCACGAGCACAGTTACAAGATGAAGACATCAACAACCTGGCCAGCATAAGGGGCAGGCTGATCATAGGTGGTGATCTGAACTGTAAACACACTGATTGGAACAGTCGAGTGTGTAACAGTTCGGGAAGACAGCTAAGGAGACTGGCTGATAGGCTAAACATGAATGTAACTGCCCCCGAAGAGCCTACTCACTACCCGGCGAATGGAAGACGTCCCGACGTCTTGGACATTTGCATCAGTAGAGGCATCACAGGATACCTAGCAGCCAGCACCATCAACCGGCTGTCGTCCGATCACTGTCCTGTACTCTTCGAGATAGCGGTAGGACCATGGCAGCTTGAACAGCAAACTGTTCCGGATTACAAACACGCCAACTGGGACAGATACCGACAGATAATCGCCCACGCCTTCGAAACAAGACATCACGAAAATGTGGAGGAGAGCCTGAAGTTCTTTGAAACAACCGTGAAGGAAGCATCGGGAGCCACCATCCCTTCGAAACGAACCAACAACCACGCAATGCAACAGCTTCCACCTCAGCTTCTGGCCATGATCCGACACAAGAACCGGGTCATGAAAGAGTGGAAGCTAACGAGGAATCGAAACACCAAAAGCCTGCTTAATAGACTTCAAAAGGAATTAAAAGCAGCCCTCACAGAACATAGAAATAAGGAATGGGAGGCCAGAGTTTCAATGATACGGCCCAATGAGGACTCCCTGTGGATACAGACAAGGAGACTTACGAAGCGGAAGCAAAGACTTCCTCCGCTCCACGGAGAAAGGGGCCTAGTCTACCTCCCACAGGAGAAGGCGGATGCTCTTGCAGACAACTTTGAGAAGCATTTCTCCCCCTTAGATACAGACATAGACGAAGAACAGGTGACTGAAATTAGGCGGAGACTGAGAACCTACAAGGAGGCAGCCGCCACCGACGATGCACAGCACATCCCAGAAGTTGACGTCTCAGAAATCAAAAACTGCATCAAGAGACTTCATCCCAATAAAGCACCAGGAATAGATGGAATAAATAATATCCTCTTAAAGCACCTACCGTTGGAAGCTCTTTCATACTTGGCTGAAGTTTTCAACACTATTCTCAGAACAAGGACCTTCCCAAAATGCTGAAAACAGGCAATAGTCGTTGGGATACACAAGTCCGGCAAGGACCCTGTATTTCCCCAGCACTACCGTCCTATTAGCCTGCTTCCATCGGTTAGTAAAATATTCGAAAGAATACTGCTCACAAGGATGAAGAAGATCATCGATGAAGGAAATCTCATCCCAAACCATCAGATGGGGTTTCGCCGGGAGCACTCTACCACCCACCAACTCCTACGAGTGGTCGAGGAGGCGACTAAGGCTTTCAATCACCGGAACTTCTGTGGACTAGTGCTTCTTGACATAGCGAAGGCCTTCGATTCCGTATGGCACTCCGGGCTGCTATGCAAGCTGTTTGAGCTGGGTTTCCCCGGGCCATACGTACAGCTGCTAGAATCGTACCTGCGGGGAAGATCGTTCAGGGTGAGGGTAGGGACAGCTCTCTCCTCGAGAAGAAAAACAAACGCCGGAGTGCCTCAAGGATCGGTTCTGGGACCGGTGTTATACTCACTGTATACATCGGATATCCCGGAAACGGCAGGTGTCAAAACAGCTCAGTACGCCGACGACACGGCAGTTTTCTCCAGCAGCAAAAAAGGGAACTCGCCACACATCGCCTGCAACAAGCGCTGAATAAGATTGAGGTCTGGGCAAGACGATGGCGTATAGCCATCAACCCAGAAAAGACGCAGGCCATCATGCTAGCACACCGACGAGGAAAGAGAAACGCAGTTCATCCGCAAGTGACGCTCCAGGGACAGCCCATTCCATGGAAAAATACCGCACGCTATCTTGGTGTAACGTTAGATGCCAAACTAACTTGGCGCACGCACATAGAAGAAATAAAGAGAAAAGCCAGCGCGAGACTTCAACAGCTGTATCCACTATTAAACCGAGACGGTACTTTGGCGCCAGCGACTGGAGTAAAAATTTACTGCAGCTTAATAAGACCAGTCATTGAATACGCATGCCCAGTGTGGGGGTATGCTTCAAGGACAAATATCCATAAACTGCAGGTCATACAAAACAGAGCCCTCAAACGGGCCCTACATCTGCCATCACGATTCCCAACACATGACCTCCATGAAGCAACAGGTCTCCAAACAATTCAGCAAAGGTTTCAAGAAAGCGCAGCCACCTTCTACAGATCCGCACACAAAAACAACAACCCACTCATCAGTAATCTAGGTACATATACAACAGAAATTGATTTCCATAAACGTCCACTGTCACTGATCCAATAAATAGCCAACCAGACGACGCACCAATAGAAAAGAAGTGAACTATCATAAACGATGAGAAGGAAATGTCGAGAGACAACATCCTTCAATACCACAGCCCAAACGAACGGGCAAATAATGGCGAAGCGGCGGCGTACCAGCATACTCCTGTGTGATTGCGGGAATCAGTCTAACAGAACAGTCGATACGCGGGGTCCAAGAACTCGGATCTGGTCCTGTTGTATCTTGTCGAACAAGTGCGGTAGCGCCTGAATGTGTCCATCCACATTGACGAATTTGTGCACTTCAGAATATAGTCTGTTCAGCTCCAGATATTTAGTTTAAAACAAGAAACAATATACCCTGGAATAGAAGACAGGCACAAATCCAAGAAATTGCAGCTAACGGCAACGTAGCATACGGAGAGACAACAGCCCTTAATAATCTAAGCTAAATAGCACGTAAGTACGGCAAAACTGACTTGTCGAACGCAGTATTTTGGCTATTCATTTCACCGATAACTATGTAAACTGTTATTAAATAACGCTCATAAACTTGAGGATGATCTAATGTAGATGTTTCTTAGTTTATTGTAACAACACAGACTCTTTAAAACAGAGAGTGTACGAGAACATAGACATCGAACGAATATAAGTAAACAAAAAGCAACTAACAATTAACATGTCTATTTAAATGAAATACACACTTTTCTTCCAGTTTTCTCAAATTCATTTTGTTCGCAGATGGTTAGTTAAATAGAATTGTCATTAAATAACGCCCATAAAAACCTTGAGTAACATAAACTGTTATTAAATAACGCTCATAAACTTGAGGATGATCTAATGTAGATGTTTCTTAGTTTATTGTAACAACACAGACTCTTTAAAACAGAGAGTGTACGAGAACATAGACATCGAACGAATATAAGCAAACAAAAAGCAACTAACAATTAACATGTCTATTTAAATGAAATACACACTTTTCTTCCAGTTTTCTCAAATTCATTTTGTTCGCAGATGCTTAGTTAAATAGAATTGTCATTAAATAACGCCCATAAAAACCTTGAGTAACATAAACTGTTATTAAATAACGCTCATAAACTTGAGGATGATCTAATGTAGATGTTTCTTAGTTTATTGTAACAACACAGACTCTTTAAAACAGAGAGTGTACGAGAACATAGACATCGAACGAATATAAGCAAACAAAAAGCAACTAACAATTAACATGTCTATTTAAATGAAATACACACTTTTCTTCCAGTTTTCTCAAATTCATTTTGTTCGCAGATGCTTAGTTAAATAGAATTGTCATTAAATAACGCCCATAAAAACCTTGAGTAACATAAACTGTTATTAAATAACGCTCATAAACTTGAGGATGATCTAATGTAGATGTTTCTTAGTTTACTGTAACAACACAGACTCTTTAAAACAGAGAGTGTACGAGAACATAGACATCGAACGAATATAAGTAAACAAAAAGCAACTAACAATTAACATGTCTATTTAAATGAAATACACACTTTTCTTCCAGTTTTCTCAAATTCATTTTGTTCGCAGATGCTTAGTTAAATAGAATTGTCATTAAATAACGCCCATAAAAACCTTGAGTAACATAAACTGTTATTAAATAACGCTCATAAACTTGAGGATGATCTAATGTAGATGTTTCTTAGTTTATTGTAACAACACAGACTCTTTAAAACAGAGAGTGTACGAGAACATAGACATCGAACGAATATAAGTAAACAAAAAGCAACTAACAATTAACATGTCTATTTAAATGAAATACACACTTTTCTTCCAGTTTTCTCAAATTCATTTTGTTCGCAGATGCTTAGTTAAATATAATTGTCATTAAATAACGCCCATAAAAACCTTGAGTAACATAAACTGTTATTAAATAACGCTCATAAACTTGAGGATGATCTAATGTAGATGTTTCTTAGTTTATTGTAACAACACAGACTCTTTAAAACAGAGAGTGTACGAGAACATAGACATCGAACGAATATAAGCAAACAAAAAGCAACTAACAATTAACATGTCTATTTAAATGAAATACACACTTTTCTTCCAGTTTTCTCAAATTCATTTTGTTCGCAGATGCTTAGTTAAATATAATTGTCATTAAATAACGCCCATAAAAACCTTGAGTAACATAAACTGTTATTAAATAACGCTCATAAACTTGAGGATGATCTAATGTAGATGTTTCTTAGTTTATTGTAACAACACAGACTCTTTAAAACAGAGAGTGTACGAGAACATAGACATCGAACGAATATAAGCAAACAAAAAGCAACTAACAATTAACATGTCTATTTAAATGAAATACACACTTTTCTTCCAGTTTTCTCAAATTCATTTTGTTCGCAGATGCTTAGTTAAATAGAATTGTCATTAAATAACGCCCATAAAAACCTTGAGTAACATAAACTGTTATTAAATAACGCTCATAAACTTGAGGATGATCTAATGTAGATGTTTCTTAGTTTATTGTAACAACACAGACTCTTTAAAACAGAGAGTGTACGAGAACATAGACATCGAACGAATATAAGCAAACAAAAAGCAACTAACAATTAACATGTCTATTTAAATGAAATACACACTTTTCTTCCAGTTTTCTCAAATTCATTTTGTTCGCAGATGCTTAGTTAAATAGAATTGTCATTAAATAATGCCCATAAAAACCTTGAGTAACATAAACTGTTATTAAATAACGCTCATAAACTTGAGGATGATCTAATGTAGATGTTTCTTAGTTTATTGTAACAACACAGACTCTTTAAAACAGAGAGTGTACGAGAACATAGACATCGAACGAATATAAGCAAACAAAAAGCAACTAACAATTAACATGTCTATTTAAATGAAATACACACTTTTCTTCCAGTTTTCTCAAATTCATTTTGTTCGCAGATGCTTAGTTAAATAGAATTGTCATTAAATAACGCCCATAAAAACCTTGAGTAACATTTCTGCCCGTTGTCAGTTCGAAACAAAGTAGGGGAGCGTGACGTCACAGCGTCACGGACATGTCTACACAATGGCCAAGCTAATCCTTTTATTCGTATCGATACTCAAATAAGTGTCTAAAGATCACTGTACCTGAGAAGATAATTGGACAAGCAAATCAAATGCCCCTATTTCTAAGTCTTAATTTAAAACAGCGTATACCTGAAATTAAATCGATTGCTTACGAAGCATTGGCACGTCCTCACTTAGAATATTGTTGTTCTGTATGGGCCCCCCACCCATCAAAACGGTTTAATCGAGGCATTGGAGAAGGTACAACGAAGAGCCACCCGATTTATGACAGGTATACTGCAAGTAGCTGGAGTGAAAGCGGAAGTGCGATGTTGAAGAAGTTAGGTTGGAAAGACCTAGCACACCGAAGGCGTTGCTCCAGGCAGAAGCTAACTGAACAATTAACGACTGACCTATTTCAGGAACACAGCGAGCACATCTTACTACCGGCAACATTAATATCTAGGAATTTTCGAGAAAATAAGAGATATCAAGGCCAGGACCGATTTATTTCTATACTCATTTTCTCCTCGAGCGATTAGGGAATGGAATACGAAGGAATTATCGAGCTAGTAAACTTAGAATCCGATAGGAGTACGTCTTGGTTAACCGCTCCGACCATTCTGATCTGGGTTTTCCCAGGTTGCTCCAGGCGAATGCTATGATGGTACCTCAAAATATCCCATGGGTCCTCCTGCCATATCCACTTCAGAGCTCTGTAAGTTATTAGTTTATCTTTTCGCCACCTGCAGCGCGACCACGGAAAGTGTGTTATTGTTCACTTCCGGTTGAATACTGTGCGTTTGTTTTCATTAGCGATGCAGTCTGTGTACAAGAATTTAACAGTGAAAAAGCTGAAGCAGTTGCTGTTTAAAGACGGAGCATTAATCTGTCGAAGTGCACTAAGCAAGATTTGATTAACAGGTAAGAATTCACAAAATTTAAGTAAATAAAGCTTTCAAGGTTCTGTTCGTTATTTTGAGCCTCTCTCCAGCGTTTCGATCCTCGTTTTGAACCATTGGAAATTCATTTTAAAACTATAAATGTCTGATTTTATGCCAAAGTGTTTTTATCGCCGTTATGAAGAATTTTTAAGTTCTATTTTTGCAGGTTGTATAGGAGAGAAAAACTCCTAAACATCAAACATTGTTTGAAGGTGAGCTTGTTCTTCTATGTGCTAATTTCCCCAAGACTGACTTAACGAGTTGCATGCCGACTCTAAAATAAATCTTTGATTTTTCATGAAGAAAATATTAGCCATTAGTTGTTTTGTTCCTTTTTTTTAGTTTAAAAGATCGGTCCTTGTTGCTCGTCGTTTGCAAAATGTGGGCAATTTTAGACTTTGAAGCGCTTGAGATTTTAACTGCTAATTTTTTTTATCTTCATCTAAAACGTTGTTCACATTATGGATTGAAAAAAAAGTATTTCTATTACAGAACATAGCAGAAAAAGGTAAACAATACACACCAAATCAATGTTATTCTGCCGTAATCTAAGCACAGCTACAACATAAATAATTGATTTCTAGCAGAGGCGCAAACGAGGTTGATACCATCACTTCATACTCTTAATTCAGAGCGTGAAAATCAAGCAACCGCTTACCACAACTGTCAAACGATGAATTAAAATCTGATTCAACAAAATTATTACACTCTCGGGTGCACTTCGAGGGCGTTTTTCCATGCCGCAGTTGTATAACCCACCACATTCGCTGGTCTTTATCTTTGGCAAAATCGTTAAAATTGAGGCCCTTATCTTTCACCGAAATCTCTGAACAACCTGTGGCGTCTGATTTTGAAGAAGTTATTAAAACTGAAAAATTAACGAGATGCATTAATTAATAAGTTATATTTTCAAGATTAATCCTGGGTAGGTGCTAAGAATGGAAGTGTTCTCTATCAGAGAGGAGCGACGTTCCAGTTCTGAAATACTTTTTATCAAAGCAATTGTACTTTTGAAATTTTCATTAATAACACATATCTTCATCTACTCAAATGATAAACTGATACATTGGAAAGGAAGTTATTGAAAGCAGGGTTTACAACACAGATATTATTTACTTTGAATATAAAATTGATTGATTTATTGAACAGAAATTAATATTTAAGGAAGTTACAAAGTTAAGCGTTTATCGAACAATTCCGAGCATGATTCAAATATCAGGGCGTTTCCTAGGGTTGAATGACGCAAGAGTGTCTAAACATCGCCGAAGTTCTTCACCGTAGCAGATGAGGCGCGCATAGCAGAAGGTCTCACGCACCCTGTTGGTCAGCTTGGTTGCAAGGCCAGTAGTGTCGGCCGCTTGGTGAGTTAGCTCCCCGCTGGTAGTGGATGACCTCTGGCAATCTCCTGGGCGCCGCTGCGTGTTGTTCGTCGGTCAGAAACAGAGTGTCTTCATCCTCACTTGTTGGCCTCGTCGAAAACTTCCAGGCTCCGGTGTTTTAGCTGCCTCGAGAAATTTCAGCCAATGGGAGCGTTTGGTGGGGCGTCTACGATCTCCGTTGGCACTCCTCATGCAACATACAACTTATAGTTTATAAAAGTTCTTAACACACTGTTTGATTCGCTGGTTCCCAATAGAGGCGTTCCGCAACCTGACTTTTTCTCAGAGGTATCGTTTCTTTCGTTTTCAATTTTCTACTGTACCAGTAAACCGTCTTTCGGCACTGTTCATTGAATTTCTTTGATACATGAAGCTTTTAGCTTTATGGCCTGCCATAAATCGTTCGTCCCTTTTAGCACAGGTAGGAGTCATCTGGCTCTAGCCGATGACAAAGAAGCTCGAAATTTTTCGGCCCGGCCCGAAACTGGCTAATTCACACGCACAAATTTCCCGTTACCAAGGGGACATTACAAACCGTAGACGCAACGATTTACCGGCGTAATTCCGTTTTTAATAAGCCTTGTAGCGACGATATTACATGTAAACACAATGCTAGAGCCCAGCCGGAAGTTGAGAATACCATATTTCTGTGGCCATATTGAAGTTACAAAGCTCTGTATCTCTTCCTAGGCACAAACGATTATACAGTAGGATATATGCAATGCACCTTCCATCACCCACTCTCAGTGAATCGCGCAGTAATAATAATAGTAACATACCTTTAGTAATAACAAAAATATGTTTGGAATCTTTTAAATAAACGTGCTGATAACGTGCCGTACTTCCTACAGAGTGACGTAGGTCGGCAGGGTGTCAGGTTGGCAGGGTGTCAGGTTGGCAGGGTGTGTGGCACAGAGCGCTGTGCGCTTGCGCTAAGCCAAGCAGCCGTAATCCCTGCAGAGCCCGCCACTCCGCCCGATTGGCGATTACCATTCATATGCGCCGAGTCCCCGTGACAGGCGCGAATTCCCCGCCGGCGCTCTCGCAGGTGCTGTGGTACTCCAGTCCTCAATGCAGCTACAAGTCGTCGGTGACGCAAACCACGAACCGGATGCGACACTCTCAGCAACGGACATCTTCCAAAAAGGTATAAAAATCTTCTAAAACAAAATAAGAAAAGAAAATATTCCATTAACCGGATTAAAAGGAAATTTTTAACTTCAAAGTTTGAAAGAATAAGTGTAACCCTTTTTCCCACGCCTGATGCACTCCCATAAACTTTAGTACCCAGAAAGGTCGTAAGATGTTATCAGAGGTTTCTAAAGGAAACTATTAAACCCACACAGCTTGAATTTTCTTAGCCATTTCTTGCATCTATGCCGTTACATCGGGCCACAGATCGATGATTGACTTTGATATCCGTAAAAGACAGAGTGAAATAGAATGTTAACAACTTGGGGATATCATCAGGAAGAGAATTCAAACAGTTTGGGAAAATAATTGCAGTGATTTCATACTGTAACGACTCTGGCGGCGTAGGGGCTATCATTTTGTCCTACCGTTGTTGGTTCGAATCCGACCCAAGATAGAATTAATTAAATTCTGTGTCCGTCTTGTATTGTCTGTATTTCCTGAATACATTGCACTAAATAACTGGTAGAATCCTATCCACATTGATCATTCTGTTATTCCGATTTCCACACCGAAGAACTATCCTTCTGGAGTAATCCTCGTAAATAAATGAAAATTATCAAAAACTTAGGGCACACTTCCTCAGATTATCACAGACACTAGAATCTAGATTAGAGAGTATTGCATGGAGCCTTAGTTGGTTTTTTTAGTTTAGAGCTTTTATATCGGAGACCAACTTGGACAAAATTATCTGAAAATTGTTCTTTCAATCAACAGGACGCGAGTAACATAAACAGGATGCGAGAGACATCAACAGAATCTGATTTTTTTGGATCAAATATATACTATTAAAATAAATATTTACAGGTAGTATGTTGATAATAAATTTTTGATGAATTTGTATCATATACTTTTGTAATCAAAGGTTTATGGTAAATGAAATAGAAAATATATGTTTCACATTAAATATGATCCAGTTACCTCGTGAAGACTGTAGCAATTGTCGTATTTAATTTCTTGTTTTAAATGTATGGATTATTTTGCAACGATAATTTGGAAGCTATGTCTTAAATATTCAACAATCTTCTTGGTTTTGTACAATATAATGCAGAAGAGACATCGAACTATCCTCTTAAAATCAGAGGTATTTTATCGTTTTTTATGATGTAAGGCAGCACTTTGTTCCGTATACGGTAATAATAAATGATTTAAATAATCAATAATGTCATTTAACTTTTGATTAGGAGGAATTTACGCTAGTATAATCCTAATGTTTTCCTTGTTTTTGATTTGTCATTGATCCATAGCAAGTTGCCAGCTGTTGACACCATTAACCATACACATTGGATTTTGCGCATGCAGTAACCACGTAGCGCGTAACTCGTAACGCTAACAAACCGCGGCCAAAGAAGTGTAGCTTCAAAAAAAAATACTGTCCATAGATACGACAACACTTCTACACTGAAGAGTCAAAGAAATGGTATAGGTATGCGTATGCAAACACAGGGATGTGTAAACACTCAGAGTACGGCGCGGCGGTCGGTAACACCTATATAACACAACAGGTGTCTGCCATAGGCGATAGATCGGTTACTACTGTTACAATGACAGGTTATCGCGATTTAAATGAGTTTAAACGTGGTGTTATAGTCGGTGCACGGGAGGTAGCGATGAGGTGGGGATTTTCCCGTACAACCATTTCACGAGTGCACCTTGAATATCGGGAATCCCGTGAAACATCATATCTCCGACATCGCTGCGGCTAGAAAAAGATCCTGCATGAACGAGACCTAAGACTACTGAGGAGAATCGTTCAACGTGCAGAAGTGCAACCCTTCCGCAAATTGCTGCAGATTTCAATGCTGGGCCATCAACAAGTGTCAGCGTGCGAACCATTCAACGAAACATCATCGATATGGACTTTCGGAACCGAAGGCCCACTCGTGTACCCTTGCTGAGTGAACGACACAACACTTTAGGCCTCGCCTGGGCCCGTCAACACCGACATTGGACTGTTGATAATTGGAAACATGTTGGCTGGTCTGACGAGTCTCGTTTCCATTTGTATCGAGCCAATGGACGTGTACGGGTATGGAGACAACCTCATGAATTTATAGGCCCTGCATGTCAGCAGGTGACTGTTTAAGCTGGTGGAGGCTCTATAATAGTGTGGGGCGTGTACAGTTGGAATGACACGGGACCCCTGATACGTCTAGATACAACTCTGACAGGCGACACGTACGTACGCATCCGGGCTGATCACCTGCATCCATTCATGTCCATTGTGCTTTCCGAAGGACTTGGGAAATTCCAACAGGACAATGTGACCCTCCACTCGTCCAGAGTTTCTACAGAGTGGCTCCAGGAACACTCTTCTGAGTTTAAACATCCGCAGCCATCAAACTCCCCAGACATGAACATTATTGAGCATATCTGGGATCCCTCACAACGTGCCGTTCAGAAGAGATCTCCACCCCCTCGAATTCTTACGGATTTATGGACAGCCCTGCATTATGCATAGTGTCAATTCCCTTTAGCACTACTTTAGACATTAGTCGAGTGAATGCCACGTCGTGTTGCGGCACTTCTGCGTGCTCTCGGGAGCCCTACACGATATTAGTCAGGTGTGCCAGTTTCTTTGACTCTTCAGTGTATATGTGCATTCCTCCTCTATACTGGACATCTTTCCATTTCAGCTCACAAATTTGGTGATGCAACATCACATCTGCTTTGATTCTAGGTAACCCGTACTATACAAATAATTACTGCAGACACTGAAATAAAAACACGAGTTTTGTGTCTTTGTCATACACCTACCTAATCATGAACAGGTTTGACTTTTAGCGTTGGGTGCGGTAGTATCGCACATGATGCTTCAACAAAATGGGTTCTATCTGCATCTTGGGATTATCACACAGATAGAAATTGTGACCTCATAATATCAGCTATCATTTATACGTGGTTGCAGACTGGAGACCAATCCATTGACGACTGCAGCCGTAGGCATAAGTCTTAGTTCACGCGATTTACAATCGTATGGCCGAGTGTACGAGCTTAATCATACTTATTTCCTTCGCCATTTCGTCACCCGTAGAAGATAGTTATAGCTTAAACACTCATTCACATAAAATAAATGACTGTTTACTGTATCCTCGCATCTCACTGATACACTTTAGAACCCTGGGTAGCAGTTATTACTAACATAACAGTCAATATACCTAACGCCAAAATTTAACCATAATTCATATTTAAAATTTGTTAATAAAGACTTTAACCAACATCTTTTTTAAGCAGATTCATATATCTTTTCAATACACTATAATTCATCGGTTTAAGAATACTTTGAAAAAGACTTACGAAAGATCATCTCACGAATATAGTTCTGTATCGTCTCCCACACTAATCCAGCTAGAACAATATCTTAGTCAATGTTAAACTGCTTGTTTCACTCAGTTTATCACAAACACAGTACTCAGCGTTAGTGGAGTACATCGATTGCGCAGCATCTTCATAATTAATACCTGTTAGCCCTCTCATTACTTCATATTGCGCTCGTAAATACGGCCAAGGTATAAGCTAGTGCTATCATATCCAGATAGAAACAAAACTGGTGACTACTTCTTTGATGCAAAGATATATATCTATTTGCGAAGAATTGTATCGTAATTGGTGACAAACATATGTAAAATCTGATGACCGTAGTTCCTGAGCTTATGTTTTCAATCGTGATGAGAACTACTGACTAAGAAGTAATATACACAACACTTTAGTTTATGCATGTAATGTCACCAGTACACATCTTTATTGTGTCGTGACTGTTATTTTAAATGCATTGGTGAAATTGATTATTTTTTTCGTTGTAGGATAATCAGAACCAATATGATCACCTAATTACCCGGTGATTTGTGTTTATTCTTGGTGGGTAGTGCGTCAGTGATATATGCTCAGAAATCTTAACGCAGGGCGTTGCTACACCTGCCACAATGTATTTAAAATTGCTTCACAGAAGGAAAACCATTTAAGCGAATAACTGCTCAAGAAAAACCAAGAACGGTAACACCCGCTGAGAAGCCGAAATCGAAATTTTTCACTGGCGCAATAATTGCATACATGCGAATAAGCAATTTTATGAATTTAAATTGTCTGGTATAAGTGGTAGTTACTTTATTAATGAAGCATTGCCAGACCAGTCTACAACTCAGCCCGTTTTTGATCAGCTGGTCGCTGAAGATCTGTGATGCGCCGGGAAGATAGAATATGCTACCAAAAATAAAGAAAAATTGTAACTCGCCTGTGCACAAAATAAAGAGGTGTGACATCTTTTAGGACCCTTTTCTTCCAAGTCTTTATTTGTATATACGAAGCGATTGTTCTGGGCCGGGTTTTAGTTCTTTACATACTTAATAAAGATGTAGATCCTAATCGAATTTCACTGTCCATTTTAATTATAATTCTTCCACACAACAAAGTAGTTGGTACACGTTCATTTCAGTGTGTCCTCCCAATAATCCTAAATGACCATAAATATCGTGGTGGTGTAACGGTTAGCATTCTGGCCTCGCATTCGGGAGGACGGTGGTTCGAATCCCCGTCCGGGCATCGAGATTTGGGTTTTCCATGGTTTCCCCAAATCACTCCAGGTGAATGCCGGGATGCTTCTTTCAAAAGGTCATGGCCGAATTCCTTCCCATTCCTTGTCCCCCATCCTTTCCCGTCTCTAAAGACCTCGCTGTTAAGAGACGTTAAGCAGTTAAAAAAAATAATCAGTGACCATTGTCTCATATGTTATTGCAGTACATCGCAGTTGGTTTTAATCTACTCATACACTCATACTCTGGCTGATCAACAATTGAATTGCGATGAAGCGTATACTCCCTCGTCATCTATTTACCACATTCTTATTATTACTTTTATACTTTGATAGTAAACTCTAGCGCCCATCTACTTTTGCCAATTACGAATTTTAATTTTTAAGTTTCTTCAGCGTTTTTGGTAGATTATTCATCCTTTCCACTGGTAATTTATTCCATTCCCTGACATCCTTATCCAAAAAAGAAACTTTTCCCACTCTCTTACCTATACAATCGAATGCTAACTTTTGCTCGTGATCATCTTTTTCCTTACCTGCATTACTCCTAATCCTTCGACCAACATCCTTCCAAGCCCCATCACCATCATACCCCTCGTACACTCCCAGCACTCTCTTCACTCTCCTCCTGCCTTCCAATGGCTCCCAGTCCAGCTCCTTTATAATATCAGTTACTGACTGGGTACAGTGGTAATCTAGCTGTTCTCCTTTACACTTCCTCCAGTTTCCTGCTATACCATTCTATGAAAACTGTAAGTATATGTATTGACCGCAGGTGTATTTGCTTCGCAGGTAACATTTATTTAAATCATGGAAATTCTGATTATAGTAAAAACACAAAGCTGAACTACTAGTCTGCATATACTAAAAATGCCGTACACCTTACAGGGTAGAACCGGTTTGATACTTAACCTCTGAGAGCACATTCGGTTATCACGGATCTGTTATTGTAATTTAGTTGATTTACAATAAAATTTAAATTTAATTAATCGACAATGCAAACCACTTCAGTGACGATGAACATAATTCATATATATGTTCTAAAGTAAATTCGAAATGATGTGTTTGAGGAACGCTATTGTGCCGCGCTGTTTGTCGCACTGTTTGCCGACGCCCAGGGGCAGCGCGCGGCAGCTCAGCTGGAGGATTACCGTCATTCCATGTGTGTTATTTGATCTTCGTGTTAATTACACTATTTCGTTACAAAGGGCAGGATGTACTCATGCGGGTTTAACATCTCCGCTGACGAACGGGCACAAGTCAAAGAGATTTTTGAAACGTTAATTTGTGTAATTACGCATAATGCGCGGGGAGAGGCAACAGCCAGCGCGAGGTTTTGTGTACGTTCTGCCCGCCGGTCCCGAGCCAAAGAAACGTCATTTTGATTAGCCCAGCTTCTGCATTATGAATAATAACTTTTCGCGCAGAAGTAATCACATCTGTCAATTTATGTTCCTTACGACATCAAATCCATTTTTTGGCGTGGATTGACGCTTTAAGTTCTGAACTTGTGCAAGAGCAGCGACATGAAATTGGTAAGCACTTCAGATACACTTACTTGTCTAGCGCAACATGCATGAACACATAATGTCACGAAGGTGTTAGGCCAACCAAGTAGGATGAGAAGTGTGTTGGAAGAACTATGTATGGTAAGAGGGAGAAGGGGGTTGAGAGGAGCTAAAATAAAGTAACTGGCGTATCCTTCAACCAGCCAAAATCTGATTCGCTTATATCGCAAACAACCTGTACGGAAACCAGAATAAGATGACCACAATAGTGTATTAAATTGTATTCTTAAAAATAAAAAAATAAAAATCTTTTTCCTTTTCTTTCAGCTGTTTAAGGAACACGCTTACGCATCTTCCTTTCACTTTCTGAGTTTCCTTCCTCAGTTGCCAGTATTCCTTCATTCTCTAGCTCACTCTTGCTTTTCTTCTTCTAACAACACCATACTTTTCGTGACTATTTTTCCTTCGGACAGATCTTTTACATCCACAATTTTTGTTCTTAACACTTCCCTTTCTTTTAAGTCTCTCGTCTTGATTCCACATCTTTTCAGATCATAATGAACTTTTATTACCTAAGGAACATGAGTCATTCTGTTCTCTTGAAAGTTAAGGATTTTCCTCGCCATTCTTTCTAATTCTATTCTCTTGATGCTGCCATGGAAAGCTAATCTCCTTTTCTTAGTTGTGTTTGAAACTTTTCAAACTTACTATATAATTCTTGGTTCGATTTCAAAGGGAAATTAAATTCTCTTCATGCAACTATATTTGGTCCCAGGATATTCCTTCCAATCCATTTCTGGCTAGTGTTTCGGCTGCGTATAAACATTCTGGCTTCACTACTATATTATGGTGTTAATATTTCCACTGGTGGAAGAAAAAATGGATTATGTTTTTTTTTATATTTCGAAAAAAATGAAATGAAAAAGTGATTCTTAAAAATAGTTCATTATTGATTTTGTATAATTGTGTTTCAAAATACGTAAACATAAATAGAAAACAAGTAAATTATAGCGTGTCTCAGAAGAAATGTATAAATTTTCAAAACAAAAAAGTATTTTTACTACCGAACAATCAATCGATTCATGAAATTCTCTGTGAAGTGTATACTCTTTAACAAAAATAAATAAATAAAAAGTAATGTAGAATCATATTTATTGAAATAATTCATTTAATTTTATAAAATGACAAACTCGAAAACGATAGCTTGTTTTCTTGTTATCTTTGAGTGGCTACATCTCCCTGTAAATAGCGTAAGAATCTTCGAATTAACAATTGCGAAAATTAATAAGGGTGAAAATAGACTTTACATAGTTTTCCGAAAAAAAATAAGCAATTCATGGCGTAAAACAAAAAATGAAACATTTTTGCGTCGGATGGTTGGGAAAATTCATTTAATAACATTGAACATTTTCTTAGAAATATTTCCTTCAACCCACGCACTAATTCCCCGACGCACATGATTCACTCAGATTTTAAGTTATAATCATGTTTGCTGTCGCAAATTGAATAGATCCTAAATTATAATTCATATGTCTTTAGACTTATTTAAACTTTTTGCACACATTTCTGCCGCTAAAGCAGAAGAAAGCAAAAAAGGAATAATCGTCCTATCGAAAAAGAGTAGCCTTTTTGGCTGTGTAGAAAGATTAGTTATCAAATTACAGGAATGTAATTATAAGAAAAAGCCAAATTCTTACGAATCAAAAACCCACCGCTTATTATACCACCCCGAGAAGGCGTTGTATATCGAAAATTGAATAATCATAGGGATCCATCTTAGTATCGGTAGCTGTATGTCATCTTTTGGTTTCATTGTCGAAAAGAAGACTAGAAATATGGCGACTAAAGTCATTTCATCGTCTTTAAGCCCTAGATTGTCCACACACGATTTAAAAGAAGTGTACAAGTGATAAAAATATTGGCAACATGTTCCTGCATGAATACTTCGACTACGTTTTAAAGCTCGTTGACGGTATCACATCTACCGACAATTTAAATTCTTGATGCTGCTACTTAGAAAGTATTCCCAAGAAAACTGTGTTCTATCCATCGCAGTCACACATATGTTCACGCGTGCAACAGTCGCCAGTTTCATCGATAACTCCTCTGTCCACAACCGACAAATTTAACCTCAACATCAACAATTTACGTGTCGGATAAAACGTATAAAAATAGGAATTGCTCGTTAAAACTTCATGCCTTGCTCTCCCGCCATCCACAATTAATTTGTTATGAAAGTATTCATTAGGTTTTAACCCCTGGTATAAAAGTAAACATTCTTTATTAATGTCACGAAATATTGGAGTATTATTAGACCTGTAATTGAAACCAGTTCACTAATATTTCCTAAATTTTTGTAATACTATTTTTAATTCGATTTATTAGGAGCTTAAAATATAACTATTATTTAACTAAATAATTAAAACGATTACGTTGAACCAGGATATACAACAGCTGATTTTAGACTTCAGTGATAATTGCTTAGGCTATTGGTGATTGAAATCAAGAGTAAACATCAAAGACGGGAAAAACTAAGATTTCTGTAATTTCTTTCGGACTGTCATGAGTTAACGCGATCAAATCACCCTAAAGAAACGAATGTTTGAGGAACAATACACAAGTGATATAACGTAGAATAAACTAAGGGCGTAAATATAATTAATCTGAATGAGACATCATTTCAACCTTTTGTTACTACGACATGGCATCAGGCATAGCCATCAAAGTACAGGAAGAGTTCTGAAATTAAGTGATGCAGGAATTAGGAGACTAGAATAAAGAAACTTACTTACCCGCCAGTGTGTCTCAGTGCGCTGAGGCGCTGCACTCTAGGATCGTGTGGGTAAAACAGGGCCGGGCACGAGACCAGACCCGCGCGTACTGAATATCCAGATTGCGGTTTATGGGAGGTTTTCCGCAGCCATCAAACTAATGTTCGGATGGTCCCCAATATTCGCCTCATAAACTACACATTCTACAAACAATAAATAGCCTACTCTTATAACACTCACAGGGGACTCCTATGTACTCGAACGCTCCGAACCGCATGAAACCATGCTTACAATAACAAGCGATCATTATCAAAACAGTGGTATGTGTCATTTCCATGCATAACGTTGCATTCTATCTCAAGTAACATTTTAATAGAGAGAAACAAAGTAACAAGATATCAATACCATATGAAGGAAATTATACGTAATTCAATGAAGTCAGTGTCATCACATTTTCAATCAATTCTCTGCTTTTTTTTTTTTTTTTTTTTTTTTTTAAGTCAGTCTTTAGACTGGTTTGATGCAATCCTCCATCCCTTCCTATCTTGTGCTAACCACTTGATCTCTACATATCCCTTACAACCCACGTCCTCAATTATCTGCTTCATATATTCTAATCTCTATCTTCCTCTACAGTTCTCACCATCGACTGTTCCCTCCACCAGCAAATTAACCAATCCAGCATGTCTCAAAATATGACCTATCAGCCTGTCTCTTCTTTCTGTTAGCTTCTTTCACAAACTTCTTTCCTCACCCATTATTTCCAAAACTCGTTCATTTCTTATTTTGTCCACTTAATTTTCAGCATTCTTCTGTAGCACCACATTTCAAATGCTGCTTCATTTTTCCTTCTTTTCAGTATTCCTAAAGTCCATGTTTCGTTACCGTAAAGTGCTGTGCTCCACACCAAGAGTTTCAAAAAAAATTTCTAATTCCTAGGTCAATATTTGAAACTAAAAGAAGGCTCTTTTTGCTAGTGCTATTCCGCTTTTAACATCATTCCTGCTTCGGCCATCGGTTGTAATTTTGCTTCCCAAGTAACAGAATCAATTACTTCTCCAATTGCATTCGATCCTATTTTTATATTTAATCTACTAGAATCTGATACATTTCATCACTTTAGTCTTTCTTTGATCTCTATTCAGTCCAAAATCTTCCCAGTAATTTATCAATATCCTCAGCCCTTTCTGCTAACAAGACAATGTCATCAGAAAATCGCAGCATACTGATTTTTTCTCCCTGTTCACATACGCCACATGGAAATTTTTCTTTTACTTTCATTATTTCTTCCTCTACATCCAAGTTGTCTATTAAGGGGAATAGACTACAACCTTTTTCTGACACCCTTTTTAACTGATGCTTGCTTCTCATGATTCTCTACTTTTATTGTAGCTACTTGATTCTTATATAGTTTATATTCTTCTATCTCGATATTTTATACCTGACTTCTTTAAAATTTTGAATACCTTGTCCCACCTAACATTATCAAAAGCTTTTTCTAAATCAACAAATGTCATAAAAGTATCTTTGTTTTCCTTGATCCGACCTTCAAGTATTAAACTTAAAGACAGAATTGTTTTCCTTGTACCGCGATTTTTCCTAAACTCAAATTCATCTTCACTTACTACGTTTTCTACTATTCTTTCCATTCTTCTGTATGTTATTCTGGTCAGTAATTTTGAAGCATGTGATGTTAGACTAACGATGCGATAATTCTCACATTTGTCGGCTTGTGCTTTCTTTGGAACTGTGAAGATGATATTTTTATTAAAATCAGTTGGAATTTCTCCTGTTTCAAAAGTTTTTGATATGCATGAATAATCTTTCGATTCCTTCTTCTCCTAAACATTTTAGAAGTTCTACAGGGATCTCATCAATTCCAACTGTCTTATTTGCTTTCAAGTCATTCAAAGCTTTATTAAATTCTGTCCTCAAAACAGAATCTCCAAAGTCATCATTGTTGATATCGCCTTCCTTTTCTATTACGCTATTGTTCAAGACATCCCCATCATACAGTTTCTCAATGTATTCCTTCCTTTGGTTAGCTCTATTGTCTGAGCTTAAAAGGGATTTCCCCTCGGCAGCTTTAATGTTCACACCTCTTTTATTCATTTCTCCAAATTCTGTTTGATCTGTCTATATGCAACGTCAACTTTACCTACGACCATTTCCTGTTCTACTTCTTCACACATTTCTTCTAGCTATTTTTCTTTTTTTTTGTTGCATTTCCTGTTTATTTGATTTCTAAATTACCTGTACTGCTCTCTTCCTGCTTCATCCTAGCGCGAAGCATGCATATACAGCAGTACCACACACCTGATAGTGCTTATATTAGTCCTCAAAGTGCAGATGCGGAATTTCGATGAAGTGGTTAAAACAAAAGTGGAAGAGAACAAGGTGCTCACAAGCCACTTTATCATATTCCAGATCACTTTCGCATTCACGTATCCCAATGTCAAAAGCCACACTAATTACATTTTGAAATGATGATATTCGTATGTCAATGTCATAACCTGGCTTTCACCAAGCATATTGTAACATAGGCTTATACGTAGGTGCAGAAAATTGATTGTTAATCAGAGTGAAGTTTCATGATTAAATAACGGTCATTTATCTTCACTTGTGCTTTGGCACTTCGTAGTCTTACAAAATCAGTAATCCTTCTGATGTAGAGCTTATATTGCAGAAAGAAGTAAACATCGAGGGGTTGGCAATGTTTTGTTGTTTTCGGTGGCAATTTCTTCAGCATAACATCTTGCATCTAGAAGGGTACGATCTGTATTAGAGATGGGTCGTTCGTGAGTGAATCAGCTCTTTAGAACAGTTCTTTTGAAAGAGCGAGTGAGCAGTCGCTCACTAAAAGTGAGCGGTAGTTCTTCTTGGAAGCTGTAATGACGGTGGTGTGTCGGCGTCGATTGAACTTCAGTCGAGTGGGCGCAGACAATGTCGGTTTCGGCTTTGCCTTTCTCGCCCGACCCTTGTTTGTTCTCTGTTCCACGCCGTTCATTGTTTATCCACTTCGCTATGAAGAATAAGAAACGCCGAAGATCGAGAAGAGCTAGTTCGTTCGCAACCTTCGATTCAATCGCTCAGCACAGCTCGGAGCAGTGAGCAGTGCCACTGGAGAGCTAGTTCGTTCGCGACGTTCGATTCAGTCGCTCAGCACAGCTCGGAGCAGTGCCACTGGAGAGCTAGTTCTTTACCGCTCCGCTAACCGCTTCTCTTTCTCTCTCTCCCCGGTAAGCGTTATGCTATATGTTATTTTAAGTTTTTAATCTAAACTACGATCCAAGTGTATTTAAATGACCACTATAAACGTTTAAACATAATCGTAACACCAAATATTTATCGATACGTTTTTCATAGATTTGCGTGTTTATTTCAAGTTTCCCCTTGTCTGTAACAGGTCAAGAAAATGAGCAGACTTACCAGTGACGTTTGGTATCATTTCGAAAAGAACGAGAAGGACAAGAAAGGGAAATGCAACTATTGCAAGGCGATTTTATCTATATCGTCAGGATCGACGACCAATTTGAAGAGACACCTAAAGACTTTGCACCGATCGATACCATTAAAACGCGAGGGAAATGCGCAGCGATAACGTTCGCTTTCAGTGGATGACTCCGGGGTTAGAACTTCTCATCGAAGTGACTCTAATCCACTCCCAAAAGCAAGTAGTTCTAATGCCAGTGCCTCCACGTTTTCTCTGGAATGGTGCAGCTTGGACGACACCATGGCTCGGAGACCGTCACCGTTATCGACGCCGCGGTTTGCTCAGACATCGATGAATACATTCGTTGATGTAAATCAACCAATCTCAATTACTAGGAAACGGGCTTTAGATATTCAGTTACTAAAAGTGATGTATAAAGAATATCACCCCTTCTCTCTTGTCGAGGATGAGGTATTTCAGAAATTCGTAAGAATTAGAGATGGAGCAGATGCTCACTTAAAGTGAACGGTAGTTCTTCTAAGCTAAAAAAAAGGTCTACTATTTGTATTGAAGTCGACATAAGGGGGTATTTTCAACGGAAAGTGGGGGTATAACCGGATTGTGAGGGATGAGACCTAAAAAAAAGGTCTCAAATAAAACTGAGCTACTGAGCAAGTGAACCATTTAAAAGAACTAGTTCTTTTCATTGAGTGATCAAATGAACAACCGCTCTTTTTAGTGAATCACTTTGCCCATCTCTAATCTGTATCACCTGACCAGGAATCAGACAACATGTGTTACATGTTCGCCAAGGGCTGAAGTTAGAAAACTTTTCATATGTTCTTTAGTCAGTTTTCAACTTTTGCTTGCCTCCACATGAATGTTTCTTTGAAATATTTGGACCGAAAGTGACTTGCGTCTCTTGAAAACAGATGTACAACTAATTGCACTAGCATACAAGTGCGGAGTTCTGCATGGAAATGACACACACCACTATTATTATTATTATTATTTTGTGATTGTTTGTTATTCTCAACATATTTTCGTGCGGTTCCGAGAGTTCGAGGTCAAAGTGTCCCGTGTCAGAACATAATTACACATTTCGCAGGCAGATGGCAACGCTATACTTCCTCCATTAGCACGTAGTACGACCTGTCAGTAGGCGTCAGCAGGGCCAGGTGAGCGTAACTTTACCTTGCCAATTCTGACTAAAACTCATCAAAAGGAGCCAAATATATTACTCTTAGTGATGAGTATGAACTGCTGGCTACATGGAAATTTCGGGGATTCAGAATTAACAACAGGAGCTCATAGCATTTTTCTGAAATAACCATAGAGGTAGAAAGGGCTCTCAGTATTTTGACCGAAACACTAAGGTGTTAACTGGTGAACGGAAGATCTCCACTTTGAATCCCAGTCTCTTATTAAAGTTTTTTGTGTTTGTAAAGAACGCTAGAAGAACGGTTGTCAGGATTCCTAGTAGAATTTTAGGCACGCGGTATCCAACTGGATTTTCAGGTTTGTATCGGCTGTTACGACAGAAGCGGATTTCGCAGAAGGTATAAAATCTTTGCCGCTAGCTGAGTAAGAATTACTGACAGTATGAAAAGAAAGACACGCAGATAAATAACAATGCTCTGGTGAGGTTTTGAAGGAGTAAACTGTTTAAAATTCGCTATGAGCGCCTGTTTTGGATCGCCAACGATCGTAAAATCATTTCTCACGGATAGGTGAATATATATTTTCATATATTTATCCTGGAATTCTCGAGCATCCCTCCAGTGTCAACTGCACTAGGACGTCAGAAAAAATTCGATAATAATAATAAAAAAGCATTAAATTATTTTTATTATTTCCTGCAAATAACAAAATTTCTTTCAGTTAAAAACATTCACTAATTCTGACGCAGTTACACTCCGTTCACATCATGCGTAATCGTTACATAGATACTTAAAATCTTTAATAAATTTATATACGTAATTTAAAATCAATCGTTATTAATAATTCAGTTCGGTATTCTTTGCAATTTGAATTATTTATTTATTTTGTTTTCTCATAAAAACATTTAGATAAATTCAGGATGTTATAACTGAAAATTCTTCTTCAGCTATTAGCTACAGAAAAAAAAATTATTTCCAGAATTTACATTATGTTATGAACAAAATTAATCCTACATTCACCTCGGATTTACCTACTGCTTGTTAACTCCTAATCACAATACTTATGAGATGTATTACATTTTGCATTAGACCTCTGCGATTAAAAAATTGCATCAGAGAATAGGCAAAAATTACATCCTAACGTATCTCAGCCACATACAATAATTTGCACATTCTGTTAACTCTTATAAAAACCTAATAATCAGTTCATAGTTCCCGTATCCTCCTGATGATTTGGTAATTGCAAATACAGAAAATTAATAAAAGAGTAATTTGTTCCTTCCTAGTCACCCTCATATGATCAGTCATTATACTGTATGTTTTTATTTGAAACTGAAAGCTAAGGGATGAACAAAAACATGTTTCCCATGTAACTTAATGTATGCTCTTTTTAATTATTTTTAAGAGAGTAAAATGTCAGACTTTAAAATGGAGTACCCAGGATATTAACATCAGTCTCTTGGATTGCTGAGGGGTAGGCGTATAACAATATCTATTCCGCAGTTATACAAATAAAAAGACTAGAGCTCTAATTTAAGGCAATCGTTAAATCAGTTCTACACAAGTAGATGATCGTCTGTTCTACGGCTCAGACCTTAAGCCATCTTTTATCTTTTTTTTCATTGGAAATTAAATTAATATCTTTCAAAAATTCAGTGATTGACATGTCACCGCTAATGGAAAGTATTAATAGGAATATATTATGAGAAATATATGCAAACTATTAAACGGCAAATTATTTAATTATGAATCTTTCTGAAAATAATGGAATTTTTCAAGAATCATGTTCGGTGTAATGTAGCCTCCCCTATCTGATTTAACAGATTTGTCTTCACATTTTACAGTCATTAGGCAACTCTAGCTAATCACTGCAGAAGCATGTGACAAATCAGTATCTGCTTTAACCACCAATAGCTCGTATATTTTGTACTCTTTTCACTATGGTATCCGAAACCCTTCGTTTCTAATAGGAAGTAGCTTCTTAGGCTGCAATCAGCTTTGTTAAAATTTTTGCAACCTTTTGTTATAATATGAACCTAATGTTCTATCACTTGTTTTACTGAGTAACCTCCAACCCATGGAAGTGTTTACAATGTTAACTCTGAAAAAAAAAAAAAAAAAAAATTTTGGTGGCGGCATGAAAATGGAGAATAGATTTTGGAATCGAAAGTTCGCTGATTATTAGTCCTTCCCGAAACACTGAAGTTATCCTTCGGTCAGGTCCCGCGTATTCTCGTCCGACCCATGGGTAACCCATGGGTAAGTTTTGGTCGCGGGCAGATTGTTCCTGGCAGTTTTCTGCCGCACGAGTTTCTGGTCTCATTAAGTTAATAGGCCATCTGAGGCAGGCCTCTAGCAAGGCCTCGCCGATCGGTTTCTGCCGTGTGGCTAATGGTGGGCTAATCTCCTGCCTCGCTTCGCGTGACGTCCACCCCAATGTTCGCCACCACTTATCGATAGTGATACTCGACCATCGACTTGAGACAGGCGAACAGGTCACAAGGAACAGCTACAGCAATTTACCCTCTCTCTCCTAGCGCCATTCTTTCCATACTCTTTTGTTTAGCAATTTAGGGGCAAAGATGGATTCCTTGCAAAGTAAATTTTATTTTCATTATGAAGACACTACACTTTTGCAGTCTCATAATTGCTAGATGGAACGAGGAAAGTCACATTCTTCAGCATGACACACCTTTCTCTTACTTTATTTAAACTACGCCTGCTTCTAAAAACTAATCTGACGTACTGCAGTGAAGAAATCTGACATTTTTTTATTATTTTAATACTACGATCCTGGAAGGCAAGATTCGTCGCTTCTCTGGCCTGGTGTTGGTGCGATATATTATCGAGGAAAAGGCGCCCTATACCTCAGCGCGTTTCTGTAACTGTTTAATATTTGACAATTGGCTATTTTTTCTTGTGTATGGGCAGTTTAGTAACATTTAGAACATTTTCTCAATAAATTAGTCGCTAAACGCACATTAGCCACGTCTAAGAAAAAAGAAAAGAAAAAAGCTCACAGCCAATAGTTACTCTGCGTAAAACACACATCCAAAATAGAGGTTCTTGAATCATTCTTTATTCTTTTACGTGTACCTTAGGGTAGCAGGATTAGTGGTGATTACATATTTCAGTTAATACAATAATACTGATCACTTACTTCTTGGTTCTGTGATTGTTACACAGTTTCACAAATAATCAAGTCTCTTAGCGTGTTCAGTGTAAATTACAATCTAATATCAACTAGTCCTACTTCAATTACTTCATGTCTAGATCACAAGTTCGTCGAGGTAAGGATTAATGTGTAGCAGTTGGAATAAAACATTTGAATAAACTTTGCGGCCATTAAAGGGAGTTAAAGCTTAGCAGTAAGTCAACAAACGGGAATTTTTGGATCAGTATAAAACATTAACAATTGATAATTGAAGAGACACACATACGAGCAAGGTATTGTCGCACATACACGACTGAACAACGGGTATCTTTTTCCGTTCGAAGATTTAAGTACTTAGAGTTTATCGATTTTTTTCCCATATGTAATTTTAATCATCATTGAACTACCTAGTACAAAATATCACAATCTTAAGAAATTTGAGAAGGATCCATTTCACATATCATTTGTGTTCAGTATTCAACACAAATACTCAATGCTACAACGAAGTAACTATTTATACAGCAAATAACTTATACATTTGCAATGTGCAAACAGAATCTGTGAATTTATCTGTATTTAGAGGCAATTAATAAAATCTCATAGAATTCCTAGGTCAAAAAATATACATTCGTATTAAAGTAGGTAGCAAATACGTATTTTGCGTCGCATTTGGGAGAACCCGGGTCGAATCACCGTCCGGGTATCCAGATTTGGATTTTCCATGGTTTTCCCAAATCATGCCAGGCGAATGCCAGAATGCTTAGTTTAAAAGGCCATGACAGAATTCCTTCCTGTTCTATGCGACCCATTCTTTCTCGCCTCTAATGACCATTACATTGACAAATCCATTAGAAAAAAAATGGAAAGTGGATCTAGTGTTTAAAACTTTCATTAACTCCGAGTGATGTCAGACTGCTTCGAAACGTTTCGAATTACGGATTTTGTCCAATTTCCAGACAAACAACGCTGTTTTTTTTACCAGTAACTCGGGCAGCATAAATACTGATGTTTATTACCAGGCGTTTAACGAGCATATCATGTCTTATGTACCGTTGGAGATATCTTTTTGCTGTTTATTTTTTTTTGATTTTGAATATTATTGGTGACCGTTACATTTTCAAACGCAGACCAGAAGATACATTTCAACCCGCCAGTGTGGCTCAGTGCCCACGCGTCCTGACTGTAGTTTTTAGGCGGTTTTCCACAGTCATCAAGACGAATGTTTGGATGGTCCCAAATCTACGCTTCATAAATTACACATTTCATAAACAAAAAATCACTTACCACATGCTGAACATTCCCCCATTGATACTTAATACCATCTGACAGCAGGTTTAAAATTCTTCGCATCAGCAAGATCATGAGGCCGTAAAATCAAAGCTCCAAATATGACCATGCTAACTATGAGTAAAACTCATCGAAGGCAGTCGACACCAAAAATGTTGGGAAAAGGTGGTAAAGAAAACGGGGTAGAAATATTTCGAGAAGGACATTAAGTTAAAATCGTCTTGATGACCTAGCATTCAGAATCGATTTATTTCTAAGGTATCTTAAAATAACTGCCAGTATCTTGTGTAAATATAGTTGACATAATTAATTTACCATGTATGGTATGACTGTACATCTCCTGGTGTATGTATTTAGTTTCTTACATAATTGTTTACGGTACCATATATGTTATGACTGTACATCTTGTGGTGTATGTATTACTTTGTTATGGATATATTTTTTTTTTATGTACCATATATGTTATGACTGTACATCTTCTGGTGTATGTATTATTTTGTAATGGAAGTGTTTAATGTACCACGTATACTATGACTGTACATCTAGTGGTGTACTTATTATTTTACCGAGCGTGGTGGTGTAACGGCTAGCGTTCTGGCCTCGCATTCGGGAGGACGGCGGTTCGAATCCCCGTCCGGGCATCCAGGTTTGGGTTTTCCATGGTTTCCCCAAAACACTCCAGGTGAATGCCGGGATGCTTCCTTCAAAAGGCCATGGCCGAATTCCTTGCCCCTCATCCTTTACCGTCTCTAAAGACCTAGTTGTTATAGGAGACGTTAAGCAGTTTAAAAAAAAAAAACTTATTATTTTGTTATGCAACTGTTTATCTGTAAATTCACAACTTTCCACATCCCACAGAGCCAGTCTCTTATATTGGGATTAATGGAAAATGAATATATTGTATTGTATTGTATTGTATTCCCGGTAATACCATCCATATTTCGGTTTTCCGTGATTTCTGTCCCTCGCGTTTTTGGCCCGTCCTCTCCCGGATTCAATGTCACAGATTCTTATGAGCCGTAAAATCCCATTTAAACAGTCGTCTCCAAGTGGAAATGCTGTCGTATTACTCAGACGCGAACGCGCATGCTAGGTCGCGTACGAGAGAGTCAGTACAGAACTCTAGGTACGATGACTACATGGAACTGCTGAAATCAATGTTAAGAACGTTAGAAATGCTCTCATTAACGCTTCTTGCGATTTTAGCCACGGAACTTAGCCCAGATTGCCACACCGCGTACCCTACATGTCACCCCTCATGCCTATGGCGGGACATACCAGTCTGCGTCGGGGTTGAATAGCTTGTTCCAGACGTCGTAAACAAATAGGAGGAGCGTGGGAGGGCTGTTTTAATGCACCACCCCTCCCTTGCGCCCCGGGAACAATTTTAATAATTCCCTATGACTTAGAGTAATGCCGGTGCTGAGTGAATTCCGCACCGAGATAAATTTGGACTCAACTTGACTGACGAACGACCTGCCTTCCGTCTACCAACCACTCAGGTCCTCTCTGTTTGTGTTCCGGCGTCCTTCTTTTTCCCCGTTTTATTTTTTCCCATCACGGAATGGGCGGGCCTATAATTTGCCGAATGGGGGCCGACTTGCCTGGCAGGAGGCCCAGATAGCCGTGATATACGGAAGCATGACCGGCGGACACTTCATCCCTTATATTTATTATACATGTATTCGGCTGGCCGCATGAAGTACGACCACTATCCACACACTTCCACGCGCGCCGGTTTTTTTAACCCGTTTTTCCTCCCGACCTACTTTCTACATTGGTGAATACTGTTTTTTCTCTCAATGAGAATAGACTGCGGGTACAAAAACACTCTTCGATCAAACCTGTTCATAAATGGCACAGTCGAGTTTCCACAACAAACTCATTACCATCTCAACAATGGATACAACATAGCCTTGTAACCAGGAGGATGCGGTTTCGATTCCAGGCACAGCAATTTGGATATTCCATGGTTTCTTGAAATATCAACTGCTGTTCCACTGAATGCAAATATCAGTTAACGCCATTTGGTCTTCCACTTACCTTTTGGATTGTTTCAATGATATTATTACTGCCAACATTTCGGCACCCAATCTGGACTTCTGGAAACCAAAGATGACTTATAATGGTTCCACATTGATATATCTCTTGAAATAATGATTTATGCAGAACTTGTAATAGTGTTTGTATTGCACATGATCCCGTCGTCACTCTTAGCCGAAAACAAAAAATAACGCTATTCCTACTCGTTGAACTAAACTTTTCAATAAAATCTTTAATAAAGATGTTATGTCCTATAAATAACAGGACGATAAAATTTATGAATGATTTTTAGATCTGTAAACGATTAGTTTGGAAATACCTTTAAATTCAAGTTCACTTTGACCTTTTGAAAAAATTATTAAATACTTGTTAATACACGCAATTTTGATGGTTTGTTTAGTTTTGGCGACTTTAAAAAGGGAAGCACTCTTTAAAAACTAAAGGCTGGGAGATTCCAAAGAATTTGTTCGGCCGCCAGGTGACAAAGTTTTCGATTTGCCACGCAATGTACTTCTTGTCGTGGCTAACACGACCCTGTAATCTTAGCGGTTTTAGGGAATTAGAGCTTAACGTGGAATCCGAACCACGGAAGTGTTCTGACATTACACATCAAGCTGTGCTAAAGATAAAGGTCGGGTTAAGAGCCTTTGAAAATCCCAGTCAAGACCGGGATTTGAACCGGTGACCCTTAGGTCTCCAGTCAGACAAATTAACCACTGAGCTACGAGATCACTCTAAATATATAAGTGCAGAACCCACCTCAAAAGTTAACTTTTACTGCAATCATGTGTTTAACAATGTGAAAGAAATAATATAACACTATGAATGTTTAAATCAGTTTTTTTACCTTTTTATACAGACTTTAACACAAATAATCAAGCAATAGTTATAATAGGAAATTCATTTAATCTATGAAATTTAGTAGGCCTTTAGCAAGCATCATCATCTTCAAGGTTTAAACCATTGATGGCTTGTTCGGCCTTCACACATTTTGTTGTGTCCACCTCTTCTTAGGACTACGTATCCTGCTCCTCCCTGTTTTGGCTTGTAATTTAGCAGCACCTATGTTGGTCTGGTCCTCCATACGTGTTGCATGCTCCATTAATTTCTTCAGATTAAAAATTTTCAATTCTTTCCTTATTTCTTCACTTCTTTTCTTATCTAGCCACGACTCTCAAAAATATCAGTTGCTTCTATCCGTTTTACTTGTTGTTTAGTCAATGTCTACGATTCGCATCCATATAGTACCGATGGTACAGATATTACTTTATAAAATTTCATCACTGTATCGCGTCTGATGTTCTTAAAATTCCTTTTGATTACTCTACAGAGGTACAGAATTTTCTGTAATTTTGTACTGACATCGTACTGACAATTTATATCGTATCCTAAATACACAATTTTGTTAATTTCTTCAATTGTTCTGTCACTAACAGCAACCGTAGCCCGTATTGGTTCGTCTCCCTTGAATGGCATTACCTTCGTTTGTTCTGAGGAGATTTTCGAATCGTAATCATTTGTTATTTTCATCATTAGGTATAATCCCCGCTGTAAGTCATCTTCTGTACGAGCTAAGATCAACTGATCGTCAGTGAAAAGCATCGTATCTAATACAATCTCATTAACTTTAAAATGATTAGGCACTTATTCAGCCATTTTCCAATGGCATCGTCAGTATAAATGTTAAAAAGCACAAGTAATAATTGGAATTCTTGTCTTACTCCTCGTGTTGTAAGCATTAAAATATATTTTTAATTAGGAAACATAAATATTACTCTGCATACAAAAGTAAAAAAAAATGCTGTAAAACAACAATAGTCTATTAAAGAATGAGTGTTATAATCCGTCATAACGTCAAATTACATTTTTGCACAATTATTACAGTGAATTGTTAGAAGATTATGTATATGTTTTATTTCATTTTTTAGTAGAGAGCGCTGTGTAACCTACAAAACGGGCCAGCGAAAATTAAATTTCACTTTTGGTGGGACTCGTGATGTCACGTCCACTCAGACGTGACATTACAAAAGGGCTGCCACGAGTGAAAAAAAAATTTATAAATGTCATCATCCGACTCGGATCTAAGGGGTCACCTGGTAGGGGACTAACAGGCGACCTTTCGACCGTAACAAAGACACGTCACACAAATGTAATGTAGTTTGTCAGAGCAGGCATTACAAAAGCTTAGCTCCGCGTTCGCAGAAACGAGAGCGGATAGCAGGTGCGCTCGTGCCAGACACAGGCGCCTTAATTGGCTAATGTCATCTTCATTTCAAGCTAATTAGCCCCCAGGTAGCAATGACAATTACATTAACAAAAATCAATGCTCGCGCCGCTGATGTAGCTGCGCCGCTGATGTTGCAGCGGTGAACTTTCATCCCTGGCGCGAGATGTCATTTTAGCGAACATTAATTAATGTAAACAGCGTTGGTGGGCCCGTGGCACACACCTGCTGTTTTTCCAACGCCCGATCCTGGCAGGGTCGCCATGCCGCGCATATTGCTGTCAAATGAAGCAAACACCGGGCTGTGCATTTTGGACCGAACGTTCTGTTGCCTGGGGACGAACGCTGGTTCGCCAATGGGGAACGACAATTATTACGACCGGCGTAAATAAACACGGGACCGCCCTGCTTTGTTTACAGACGAAAATGGGCTGTTTCGTTTGCCTGTCGCATAAAGAATGATCGCCCCGAGGCATCGGTGCTGGCCTGGTTGTTGATTTTCGTTCTACCTGTCGTTTGCTATCGATTCCACGAGCTTCGATGTCGCTATGTCTGCCGTCTTGGTGAACAATGTTCCCCTTCGTCGCTTTGTTTTTACAGTTCAGCGCTGGAGCCCTCACCTTGCGTACTGGAAGTTACTTCAGTCAAACTGTAAAACGACGAAATGTTTAGGCTGTAAATGAAATAAAAGTATCAATAGGAAAGAATTTTTGCATAACAATATTTCAATCCAGGAGACGGTAGCGATTTTAGCTAATACACCGTAAAAAACTTCGTCAAATAATAAAGTATCAAAATTGACATTTACTCCGCCCACACTTGTACCTTTGTAAATTTTTAAAAGCGCAGGGATTATCCTTGGGAATATCCCTTCGAGCATCTACAAAGTAAATAGAAACAGCATTTACAAGATGGAGTTTGCGCTACGGTCATTTTTGTGCCCTTCTTCTTCTTCTTCTTCGGTAGTCAATCCTTGAATCGGTCTGCGGCGGTCTTCCACTCAGCTCTGCTCTCTGCCCTCCTCTTCATATATACTCGTACATATCTCCTGCACCCAATATCTTCCATTATCTGCTGGATGTATTTTAACCGTGGTCTTCATCGATATCTCCTTTTATACCATTCCCTCCATTATTGTTTTCACTAAGCTCTCATGTCTTAAGATATGTCCAGTTAATATTGTTTTTATACACTTCCATATAGAGTTACATTCTCCCGCCTTCTCAAAAATTTCCTCATTAGTTATCTTGTTCCTCCAGCTAATCCTTAACATCCTTCTTAGTCCGGTCAAAATAGATATCCGCCCTTGCATAAATTCCCAACAAGCTGAAAATTTGCATGAACGTTAGGATACCATTATAATGACATAGTGAAAAGTCCCCATCGATCCCGTGTGTGCAAAAACATTTATATAAATTCCAAGTTCGTAAAAATTGGTTTTCCGTATTTTTTAGCGAAACGGTTAGTTTTATGATAAAAATAGCTCAGACAAAAATTGTAGCTCATGTAATTATCTACACAAATTGTTCTTATACTTTTTCTCTAAAATTTACAATTTCTCAGAAAAAGCCATTCTAAAATTCAGTGAAGTTGTATTCTCCATGATATTCACACGTTTCCACGCCATCTACGAGGTAGTGTACCTGGCGCATTTTTTTAACGTGGTTTTCCTGGTACGCCTACTCCACTGTCTATTTTACTGGTTTAATGGAATGTCAGGTCTTTTTATTCAACTTCTTCTTCTTCTTCTACTAATACATCCTCCTGAGTCGACGTAAATTATTGTAACAGTGATACATCAGTTGTTTCATCGTTGATGTAAGTACCTTCTTCTGTTGGAGATTCAACATGTTAACACGAATGGCCTTGACAGCTGGTGCATGCTGTTGAACAAAACAAGCCCACTTTTTTGCAGTTACAAAAAATAAAGTTAAGGAGCTTTCCTGGTGCAGGTGGAAGTAGAGTTTGGATTGCTTCCAATACATTATCAATTAGCTTCCAACACCATTCTTCTAGATCCAGTTGATTACAAAGCCATACTTGAACCTGGTAATACACTCGATAAAAATGTTGGTGAGCAGAAGCCGAGGTTGGAGGAAGACAAGCTAACTGTACACGTTTTATTACGTGTTTGTTTTGCAAAAGATAAGTAACGTAACTTATCTATGCAAATAATTTTTGTTGGAGCTCCATACACAGAAAGAGGAAAACGAATTCTGTTGGTGATTAAGGGTTTCTGGACTAGCGTTCATATCCCCAAAAACTTGTGCACATCTAATTAGATCTTCTTTTTCACATAGTATAAGAACTGTCGTTTTACCCCTCCAGAACAATGCTGATGTTATATCACAGCCAGTCATAGCATGTAAAAATAAAATGTGATCTTTACATTTAGAATAAGCCGATAAACAACTTGTAATTGAAAAAGGTTGTTGAGCCTTGCCTGGTTTTAAAAAGTAAATGATATTTTTTTCAATTGGAGTGCGAGTGATAAGTAATACTAACAGATAAATATCTTCACCAACAACAACATTTAAATCAACTGCATTAAATTGATTTATTGCCGTTTCTACGATAAGCGTCATTGTCAGCTTGCTTGACTAAAATATGCTCACTAGTAAATTTTTTTATCAGCATTCCTTCTTTCCTCGTTCTGTTCGGGATTGGAATGCACAGAATTATGATTGCTGCTTAGCACCCTCTGCCACCCACAGTATTTGTGATTTGCAGAGTATAGATGTAGATGCAGATGTAGATTGCAATGAGCCGAGACTTATTGTAAGTGTTTGATAGAAATTGTTGTTGGCTAGTTGGGACTGTCATAAATTGGTCAAAGAGAATATCAGAAGATGCCAATGTTTTTGTCACACGGTGACGTTCTGCTGCTTTAATATTTTTTTTGTAGAATTGGTATAGCCATCAAATACTACGGTTACTTTATGACCAAAATGTCTGCGTATATACTAAACATATTTATCTGAGATGTTGCTGAATGTATCTTCTCGATCCCAGGTGGAATTTCCTTTGCTCGCTTCTTTTCATATTCTTCATTTAATTCATCGTCGCAAAAGAAGCAACAATTTTTAAGACAAAAAGCTGCTTCACTTACGCGTAGTACGAGGAAGACTTGTTTTAGATGTACAGTACTGGCTTGTTCCTATTCATGTTGTCTTTTCACTGCAGCAATAGTACTCTTCCGAGTGTAGTTTTTACGACACTGCATATGAATTCTCACTGATTTTTGGCCTGTTAGGTAGTCAGTAAATTCTCTGTCAACACTTCCGTCAATAAATGCCTTCATGCGACGATCAACAGTAACCATTTCACTTGCAAGCAAAGGTTTATTATAAATGAATAAAAGTTAAAAACTGAATACAGCACAAACTTTAGTAAAGAATATTAGCAATAACCACGTGTTTTCACAACAAGAGAACGTTCAAGACTAACGACATTTCATTGGGACCTTCGAAAAAGAGAGCAGGTAGACTGACACTCCCAAGTGGACAATTGAACAGCAGACAGATGTTGCTCAAGGCCACGCGGTCACATAAAATGTGAGACTGGGTTTTTTCAGTTCATATTCTCAGAATTATCATTCAATATAAATGTATTAGACACGCAGACTTATATTTATACATATATTATGCGTGCGATGATGTACATAGACAGCGTAGTCATGCATATTAAGGAGAATACAAATTTAGTGAATTTTAGAATGGCTTTTTCTCAGAAATGGTAAATCTTAGGGAATAAAGTATAAGAACAATTTTTGTAGATAATTACATGATCTAAAATTTTTGTCTGAGCTAGTTTTATCATAAAACTAACTGCTTCACTAAAAAAATAAAAATAAACGTTTTTGAGAATTTTGACCTTGTATAAAAATTTTCGCACACACGGGATCGGTGGGTACTTTTCACAATTTCATTATAATGGTATCCCTAACGTTCATGCAATTTGCAGCTTGTTGGGAATTTATGCAATGGTACCCCTATTTTTCGGGCTAATTTGACCGGACTATCTGTAGCTTTGTGCCCTGACCAGGAAAAATAACGACATTTGATATTTTTGATCTTGTATTCAACTTAAAATTTACCAATTTAGGTTTCTTCCGTAGAGGAGTAAGGTAATATTATAAACCAGAACTGAATCCTAATTACACTGGATGTGAAGATGGAAACAGTATCAATAAATAAATGTCTTAATTTTTTGCATATTTGTTTATAATCTCGGCATTTTTAGTCTTTTATCAGAATTTGTGATTTCTTTCAGTACCACGATAATTAATATTGATTCTCAAGATAATTCTTAAGTTCTAGACCGAACCTAATGAATGAGTGGTAAAGCTTGGTCTTTCATTCAGGAGGAAGCTGGTTCGGGTCCTCATCTGGCCATCCAGATTTTGTTTTTCTAAGGTTACGAGAAACCAATCCAGGTGATTGCCAAAATAGTTCCTTCAAAAGGCCATGGCTGAATTTCTTCTCAATCCCTTCCTTCAATCCATTCCCGCCTCTAATGACCTTTCACTGTATTATACCGTTGTTCAATAGTAAGCAGTCTGGCATGGAAACGGATGCATATAAACAGGAACATTGACATATACTATGTGACATAAAACTTTATGGACATCTGAATTGGCTGTATATATTGAGTTTCCGCATGGGTAACCGATTTTATTAAAATCGTGCTTCCTTATTTTTAACCGACCTCAAAAAAAGAGGAGGTTCTCAATTCGGTTGTTTTAAATATATACACTAACAGAGTTCCCGGCGTTACCCGGTAGAATTGGCGTTGATTTACCCATACACTATTTTTATTCACACGTGCACCAAGTTTTATACAATTCGTGCCATCCATTTCCGGAATGAAAGAAAACCTAGATTCACCCGCACCTTACCATTAAAGGAGTGGGTTGAAGTTAATTTACCCGTGCACTATTTTTATTCGTCCAAAAATATTCATGCGTTCCAAGATTTGTTGATTTCGTACCAACCATTTCCGGTACTAAACTAAACGGTGATTTAGCAACACAGTTCTAAGAATGGGGTGGCTTTGTGCTTTGATACGGAATGTCAGTTTTCATTTTAGTCCAAGTTACATTTCAAGCTAATGACAGCTAATATTGCTCTAAAATTGCGCTTTAATACATACAGCATACATAAAAATTAGAAATGTATTTGGAATGTGTCTGTTTATTCTGGCATCGTGCAGAAAATATAGATTTTGAATGGATTTTCAGAATCTGAAAGCTTATAGTAAAAATTAAAATTTAACGTATGTCTTAAGACGTTATGACACATTTATTTTAGAAAAAATCAAGCATTTCCTGAAAACTGTGGAATTGATTTTGACCGAGTTCCCACAGTATCAAACATTAGATATATCTCATTGTGCTTACTCATCTGCAGCTGGAGCTAAAAATTTTATCATTGTGCTATTTCATCTGGCACTGGAACTCAAAATTAAAATAAATTCCGTACCTGTAAAAATGTTCCTTACTTTCGATTTGTTTCAGGGATGTTTCTGCCGCTATTTTATTATCAACAGAACGCTAAAGACGATTGCCAGAGACATTGTAGTTGTGCTGACAGAGATTGAGATCAATGAAAATCTCTGTTGTTATAGCGTTATTGGTTTCTTGCATTCAATGTGGCGTTTAAAAACTGAATATCCCGAATTAAAGGAAAGAATACATCAAGTTTAATTTAATGTGCAAAATAGTTATTATTGTATGGTTGTCTTATTGCTTTCATTAAAGGCTATGGTAAGAGACATTGTAATTGTGTGTTTAGTGCGAAGTATACAACATCTAAGCCTTCCATCTTTGGGATTTGTCACCATAAGTTCAGAATTTCATTTAATGCTCCTGCGTTATGTAAAGTTGAAACATAAGATATGTCAAATAACTGAATTGAGATTCTAAGGTTTAAAATGGCGAAAACCCCATCGAAATCTGCTCAGTAGTTTCTGAGTTTTTATATCTCAAATTTATCCGGTTTTCGTTTTATAGATATATAAGAAGATAAGATAGATAAATAGATATTTTCAGCGATATCTTCGCCACTTGTGAACCGATTTTAATTAATTTTTTTTAGTGGCTAGATTATACCTTCAAGGTGGTCCCATATAAATTTCATTGAGAAACCATTCCCTCTACCCCTTTACACCCCTTAATTTTTATACAAACCCACATTTATTATCCAATTTGTATGGAACTTTTCACACGTATAATTTCAAATAAAGAGAAAAATACTGTCAACTTTTGGTTTGCAAAAACCCAACTTCTCTCCCCCTTTCCATCCCCACTAAATTTAACTCAATGTCCTTTTTAAAAAGCTATATTTGATTCCATTTGACCGATCTCCATGAAAGTTGGCATATAAATGTATTTATGGATAATGTTTCTGATAAAAATAAAATAAAAAACACCTTCTCGCCCCCTTTGTACCACTTAATTTTTATACAAACCCACATTTTTTATCCTATTTCTATAAAACTTTGTCCACGTATACTTTAAAATAAAGAGAAAAATACTGTCAACATTTTGTTTGCAAAATCCCAACCCCTCTCCGTCTGTCCACCCCCTTAATTTTGTCAGTGTACTTTATACAAAGCTATAGTCGACACCGTTTGACCAAGCACCATAAAGGTTGACACATACATGTACTTTTTCATGATGATTTCTGATCAAAAAAATGAAAAAACTAACCCCTATCCCCCTTTACACGACTTAATTTTTATACAAGCACACATTTTAATGCGATTTCAATGGAACTTTCCACATATATACTTTAAAAATAAAAATGCTGTCAACATTTAGTTTGCAGAAACCCAACCCTCTCCCCCTTTTCACCCCCATAATTTTTATCAGTGTTCATTATACAAAGTTTATACAGTCGACACTGTTTGACAGATCACCATGAAAGTTGGCACACATATTTATTTTTTCGTGAAGAAAAATTTATGACCAAAACAAATCCAAAAACCACACCCCACTCCCCCTTTACATTCTTTAAATTTTATACAAACTCACAGTTTTCATCCAATTTCAATGGAACTTTGCACATGCCTAGTTTATAGCATACAGAACAATACTGTTTAAATTTTGTTTGCAAAAGCCCAACCATTCTCCCCTTCTAACCATAAATCTCTTAATTTCGAATGTTCTTTATATAAACCCACATTTTTTATGAGATTTCGATGGAATACTGCACATTTGTTCTTAAAAAGAAAGAGAAACATATTGTCTACGTTCTGTTTACAAAACCCAACTTCTTACTAGCTTACCCGATTTAATTTTTCCAAATGTTCTTCATACAAAGCTGCAGTTTTTATCCGATTTCGATGGAGCTTTTCACACGTATACTTTACATCAAACAGAAAAAGATTGTCTATATTTTGAATACAAAGCCGAATCCCTCTCCCCCATTTGGACCCCAAGCTTTCGCGTTGTGAAAACCCATTATTAATCTACATTTTTTGCGTGATGCTGAAACAAACAGATACAGGTTTATATATATATATATGGTATGCATTAATGCCCGCATGGTTACGCACATGTTTCGATTATCGAGCAGCAACTTTAACAGATGTTTAGGTTAGCCTGGATCAAAATGTGAACTGACATTCCTTATCACAGTATCCAATTCATCCCAGTCTGGGAATGGTTGGGGTATATGGAGCCAGCATTTTTTGAAAACAAGCGTCTTAACCACTGAGCTATCGCGAAGTTCGCAAAATGAGAAATGTAGTCCAATTTTTAAAACACAAAACCATTTACAATACCACTAAAAATTTTGATAATAAAATAATTGTTTAAAAAACCGCCTTCAAAAAAAACACACTAAAACTTTTAAAATAACTTTATACCTTGTTTAGAAGAAAATAAATCTAAAAGTACAATATTTTAAAGTAATAGTATTGAAATTTTCACATTGCACATTTATTTTTGGAATCAGTGCCAGCTGTCACGTCGCGAGGAACGAATTACTGCACTTCATTTGCTGTTCGAGGCGACACGGGGAGTACGAACGAAAATTCCGAATATTTCACAGCATGTTGTGAGACAAGTATTGTTTTTGCGGGAGACAGTTTAGGGGAACAAATTAGACGGTATTTTAATCTGTAGTTCGACCTCGTTGGTCATCGAGGCATATCTCTGGCACTAAATTGTAAGTTGGAAGCCTGCATCATGCGGTAAAGGTTTTACAGTTAGTATTGTATAGGTGTATCACCTGTATGTTTCAGTATTGTTGAAACATGTTTCTAGCATTAATCATAGGTAAGTAAAAACATTATTTTTTATGTATTATTGTCATTCCTTTTCGTTTTCATTTTTTTTATTACTATTATTATTTTCTTGCCTTGTCTGGCTACTATATGAACAGAAACTTATGGAAATTTGTTCATGGAGTAAATATTGTGGTGTATCTCCATTCAAGTGTCTATGTACACTCGCTTTAATATAATATCATAAGGCTAGATCTGAGTACAAAGATCAAAGAGTTTCACTAATCATCCTGTAGTATCCGTATTTGAATAACCATGTGGCCAAGATACATAAGGCACTATAAAAGCGTTGGGTAGTTCCATTTAGTTTCAAAAGAAAAACAGCACCGAATATACCAACCACAATTTCATCAGCGTTCTTTTCAACGCACAGGATAAATAGATACAAAGAAGTTTATTTTGCAGTCCAGCATAACATTTACTGTTAAAAGGCTCTCATTTTTTAAGAAATATATTTTGTTACAACCATCTAACTTTTATATCGTCTTTGCCATGGTTGGGTGTAGTAAATTCCCTTGATAAATATGAGGTGTAAATATTTGGCGTCTCTTACTTTTTACACATCATTTGTTGAATATTTGCATTTAATTTTTCGTTGTTGGTGATATCGATTTGCCTGAGTACTGATTACTTTTCTAAGCACAGATTTTAGACATTAGGAAGAATCTCTTCTGTTACTTGATTGAATTAAAAGTTTTTAAAGACCCTTCACCCACTGTCCTGAAAACTGACTTCCCTAACCTCTTACACCATTATAATGTTTCTTTTTAAAAATAATAATCAAACTGTGATCTCGGGGATCTCTGCCATTACATACCCAAACGAAAATTCTCCTTTTGTCTCTTCTTCCTTTTCAGCTTTTATGTCAGCAAATTTCTTACAGCAAAGTTTCTTTTCAGTGTTTTTTTTTTCGACCATGGTCTTTTAAATGAACCATACCGGAATTCGCCTGGAGTGATTTGGCGAAACAAAGGAAAATGAAAATTTGGATGTCAGGATAGGTATTCGAAACCGCGTCCCCCCGAATACGAGGCTAAAGCGTTGCCCCTCAACCCTTCTCCCCCTTCCCCCACGCTCGATTTTCTTTTCAGTTCCACAAAGATCTGTATTATGTGCCTGTATACTGCATCTAATCTACGAGGAACTATTTACATCTTCTTTGAACTTACCCAGAGGACACTCATCTTTGGTGTCCTGCAGTTCTTATTTACTTTATTTCTAAACTAGGCCTAGTATGCACTCTAATTCCTAAATAATTCAAATATAAACCTGCCAAAGGATTAAAGGCCCAATCTAAACATTCGAGTTACTCGTTTAACTTTTATTAGAGCTTAATTACAATATTTTTGAGTAGCCGAGGCTAATTGAATTTAGAGACTTCAGATCCGATAGAAACTTTGGATGTTTAAGTTAATGTTCTCGGACAACTAACAGAGCGAACAAGTTGTTTGTACATGATATTTCACCTTGTTCCCTCTGCCACTTACCGTAAAACCTTATATTAATTCTCACCGTCGATAAAATCTCTTTTCTTATGTACTTTGAACGGGATTTAATCACGATGGTTTGTCACTTTCATTTATTTATAATGCTGAGAGATAGAAACATAAATAACGTAGGATTATCACCATAAAACAGAAACATTAGATATCACTGTGAAATAATTTTGCTTTTCTTCCTGACACTAAATTGTACATTGCTTTGCTTATATGAAGTATGTCAGGATGTCCGGTTTTTTTTTATTCAATGTTAAATTGGGGATCCAGAGACGACAGACATGTACTGTGGGCAAATGTCACAGGGAGGACTGAAGTATTCTTCTAGCCCTCGGGGCAAGAAAAGTTATTCCTATTTACTTTACTTCTATTTAAACCAGGGTTTCCCAATCTGGGGTCCGTGAACCTATCTTAAGAGGTCAGTGGGGAAAATAAAAATAAAATTAATAATTAGGAAACATAAATGGTTGCGTGAGAACATACGAACTCTGGCCACAATGTGAGATGTAAGCCGAGATATCAAATGACAGTTCTAGTCTATCAAATGACAGTTCTAGTCTAGCAAATTTGTATTTAATTATTATTATTATTAAGGGGTCTGTGGCGATCAAGGTGTAACATCTGAGGGGTCAGCAGTTGGAAATGGTTGGGAAAGCCTAATTTAAACCACTAAACCCTATTCCCTTCCTTCTTATTGTTAATTACGCTCATAGTTCCCTACCGTACGCTTTGACATATACAGGTGTTATGGAGAGATGGCCCCGTCTGCCTCGAAGACGTAATTGTATGCTACATCCCTTCACTATCTATTTTAATATCTCTGTTCAATTGTTGCTACTGACTGATAATACATTGTTCCATGATATTCAATTTATTTCGTTATTTGTTTTCTTTACCACTTGTCCAAATTACTAGAAAATCAGTATATACTTATTAAATCTTCAATCGTAACAACTCATACACGCTAAGGCGTTTGCCTTATCCTATATATTCTCTCGTACATATCCGACCTGACTGTTATTAAAATACGTTCCTCCTCCCCCAGATTGTTATTCGTACTACTGCCCCATACTGAAGCTGAATTACTAATCGATATCTCGCGCTGTAGGCAAGACTATCCTGGAATAACGCGCGCTGTTCCAACAATGGACAAAGCTAGCATTATATCATCAGCATCAAAGCCCGTCAAAAATGCAGTTGCTTAACGAAATAGAACTATTATAAAATAAAGCCCAATGTAGTTCCTCGTGCCTTGCGATATAGAAAATAGTTTCAGTTTATTCTTGGTCCAGGTTGCATTTCAGGCTAACAACTACGCTAAACTTGCCGTCAGAAAACAATACTTCAATCACACGCACATTAATACATGCATATTAGTGGAAATAATGCATCGCGATATTAACTTGACCCAAAATCTTCAGGGCTCTTACACCTTCCTTTTTTATTATTCCGTGATTCAGATCGATATTACAACGTTTGAATGTCTGATGCAGTTACATGAGGCTGAAATATGTCATCAGTGAAAGCAAAGAAAAAGAAAAATAGATTTTAACAACTTACATCATGTCACATAATATTAGTTTTAATTGTCCTCTAGGCTGCATACATCGCGATCAGTGTGGAACTACTTTCATCCGTATTAAATAATGATTTAAGTAACAGTACACTCATTAAAAACAATTTATTATTTTTTTTTTTAATTACTCATGCCGTCTGCTGTAACATCAAGCATCAGATGTAATAACAACCTAATCAAAAATGCCACTAACATTGCTAATACAGAGCGTGGTGAGTGAACGGTTAACGTTCTGGCATCACATTCGGGAGGACACGGGTTCGAATCCCCGTCCGGACATCCAGATTTGGGTTTTCCATGGTTTCCCCACATCACTCCAGGCGAATGCCGAGATCCTTCTTTCAAAAAGGTCGTGGCCGAATTCCTTCCTGTTTCTTGTCCCCAGTCCAATCCCGCCTCTAATAACCTTAGCCGTCGGCGAGGCGTAAAAAAAAAAAAAAAAAAAAAAAAAAATGCTAATCGAAAATTAAGGCTTTAATCGTACATATCTATGAACAAAGATTTTAATGAACATTTTATATCGAACTAATATTAAATAAATATAAACAACTAATAATTATAATGTAGATTTAAATAAATACGCATTTTTCTTTCAATGTTCTGTGAATTAATTTATTCGCGGATTCTCAGCTAAACAGAACTGTTATTAAATAACGCTCATAACCTCGAATAACATCTCTGGTCGTTGTAAGTTGAGCAGCGAAGGCAAAAAGCGTGACGACACAGCGTGTCACCATAGAGTGGCGTCACCGCGTGGCAGAACATCGTGACCAAGACTGGCATTTTATAGGTATAGTTTTTCAATATTGTTAGTAACATTCAGTAAAAGCCAAAAAGTGGATTTAAATACTGTGAAATGACGCTATGACTTATATTAATTAAATTTAATAGAAGTTAAGGTAGGCCGAAAGTAATGATAGAATATCACAACGCTTGTTGTTGAGGAACATTACTTCACTGCGTCAAGGCACCAGTAACTACAGCTGAATTACAAGTCAGGTGTGAAACGCTACCCACCCATGCTGTGCGCTGCTAATTAATAGCCATGGATCGCCTCCGCGGTTACTTCCGACGTCCTCGGAGACCCTGGGTCCGCAGTTGGTACCCCTGCGGGGCCGCTGCGGTAGCGCCATTACCGTCCTCTGGAGGCGAGTCCGCCGACCACAGTGGCGCTGCTACCAATCACATCCAATCACCGCCAACTGCCACTCAATTAACACGAGCTCCACGACACGTGTGCCAGCTTCTTCGGCCAACCCAGACGGCATGCTCGTAACCAAAACACAGAGTGGCAGGATCCTTGTTCTATACCAGCGGTTCCCAAGGGCGGCGGTTCCGCCTACCTGACGTTGAAGAGATCACAGTAGTCCGGCTGCCCGATTTCTACGTCCATCTGTTATCTGACTGAAATGCGTCACACCGTGTGGCGCGCAAGCTTTGACAACTGCCAATCACTAATTGCGGCCACTTTTACATAGGCAACCCAAAAGTATTATGTTGCTTTCATGTCTCTCTTTGAAATGAATTATAATTTATTTTTAAAGAAAGTGAACGAAATATTTAAATTTTAAAAAACTTGCGGTCATATTTTGATAGGCAACCTGGCAGAATCGTATTCTGATACTAATAATTATATATAAAAATTGCATTTCAATCGAATAACAATTGGATGAAGAAATTATGCAGCCGGATCTTAGACTAAATGGGGCATTTCTTGTCCAAGGCTAATTTAGAAGGCGTATAGGACAAACCACCACCCCCCTGCTATCCAGTATTGGATCTGGCTATGAGGTCTGCATCGAAGAAGTATTAGTTGCTTTTTCAAGAGCAAAAGTGGATTTAGTGTAGTTGAGAATTTATTAGTTAAGAAACAGATTGTCAGTAGTCGACTGATGTGATCTAAGATTGCGGATGCAGGGTCGCATTTAAGCATAGGCCTTCTTCAGAGTACTCTGAAGAAGGCCACAAAATGATGGCCGAAACGTTAGGTTTCGACAAATTGACGCGATTCAACCAAGATTACTTCGACAATGATCGCGGAAGACTGCGCACCCACTTCTAGATGGTTGTCAAGATCGTTAAATACTTTTTTGGGGTATGTGATTACGTCTCGTCAACGTCGTTAGAGGCGGGAAAGCAATTCAGCACTGGTCTTTTTGAAGGAATAATTTCCCAAATCGCCAGGAAAAATTGAAATTTCGATGATTGTGTGGGAATTTGAAACCATGTTCTCCCGAATGCCACGCCTTGCCGTTACCGCTTACCCACCGTGCTCAATGGTGTTGAATGCAAATCAGAATATGTAGGTACGCATGCAAAATCGGAAGAGCTATATCTGTCTATTAGCAAACAATAGGTAGAGATATACTAGCATCAACGTTTGATCTCCTCACTCAACGGCGACGCAAGATATTCATAGGATGTAAACAAGTAGCGGGATTAATACCTTTTACAACCGAGATTTACTTTACAAATTCTACTTCAAAAATAATCGTTCAGGGCATGCATAAGAGTATGGTATAATTTATATTGAATTAATTATCAAGATTTTCACATTTTAGCATGAAAATATGAATCACCTTATTTTATATTTATGCTATGCATTGTATGAGTAACGGAACTGTTGTATAAGAATATCAGAGGAAAACAATATGGGATCATATTTAATTGCCACCATTACCATTTGTTTCTTACGTAACTTCCAAACACTGCAGAAATGGATGCTCACGATACACTAATACTTCCGGCTCGGGAAATATAAAGCGGTTCCTAAAACTAAATTTTTTAAATGCCTAATGTACTTAGTTTCTGCTAAAATAAATAATTTAGTTGCAACTAGATTATTTTCCTTACAGAAGAAATTATGAGTCTTTATCAGAGAGTTTGTAAAGAAGAATCTTAGCATAGAAAGTTTGCGCCCTTGTAAGACGTGACCCGACCCCATCAGCCATGCGCGAGTAGCCGTATTTGCATAGTACACGCCTTTCTTGCCTTTATATGCCCTTACCGACGTAACAACACGATAAAGTTTATCGGACTGCTATTAGTACCTCAAATTGTCGCTGGGGATAAAGACCTGTTTTGATAACGAGGCCGCTCCAACAATTTGTACATGCAGCAAGACATTCTAGATTCCGTGCGCGTTTGCACACAGAGTTCGCTTTTAATTTACAAAAATGAACAGAGATTTTCAAGGATCAGATCAAAATGTTGGGAAGATAGACTGCGTACACTGAGTAATTAACTTATACTTGAATCGTATGGAAACTTGAACGTGTAATGGAATTTTGTAGAGGTTCTTTGGCGAAAAACTATTTGACAGCAACTGCTTATTACTTGATTTTATTTGAATTGCTTGGCATGTTAATTTAAATTCCTTAAAGTCCGACGGGTTAAATGGAGTGTGCTGGAAAGTCATTTCCTTGCAGCTGCTTTACTAAATAGAATTGTTATTATTTAATGCTCGTAACCTTGATTTTGTAATGTTGTAAATATTTCGTTTGTAGTTTACATAGCGATACAGTTGTAACTTCTACTGCATTAATGCGACAGAAGTATCAAACTAATGAGATTAAAAATAAATTAGGACTCCCGAAACATTATGTTATACCACGCAGTATTAATTCAGCAAGATAAATATAAAACTATACTTTCATGTGCATAAACTAATAACTCCCGTAATATGGCCCTTATGAAAGCAGCATAAATTGTTTATAAAACTGAATTCGTCGTTAATTATTCTGTAACAAAATATTTTAATCGTTATTCTGGTCCTGACTGCATTTCAATCTAGCCACAACCCTCACTAATATTGTCGTTGTAACATACGTAGTGTGACGCTTATCGTTGTTTTCCGGACTGATTATAATTTATAAATAACTCAGTACTTTCGATCCAAACATATATGGTTTATTATATATTATTTGAATCTATTAGGGATTACAATGAAATTGGTTACTCTCAGAAGATGCAGGTTCGTTTTTTGGCAATGATTATCTAACGCATTCAATCTACTCATCTACGCTGATAACTAACATCTCGAGTCTTTTTCTCCATAGCAACTTATATCTTATTGCTTTTCTCTCTAAGAGTATATATATTATTAATTGCTATCTACTCTCAGGAAACAAAAATATAATTTTCTTATGAAAATATTTCTGTTCTGTCACAGTAGCTTCTATCATATGAATACATTCACTGTACTTCGATCTAAATTTGACCCATTGATCCTGTTTACATGCGGCTGATATAATGGCATCAGTAACAAAAAGCAGCTACTAATTATAATGTTAATTTAAACGCAATAAAACTTTTAATTCAGTGTTATGGCAATTCATTTCTTCGAGTTTTACAATAACAGTGACATAGCATATAACGTAAGGATATAGGGAGAAACTATTAATAGGCTTTCTGGTACCTGAATCGTCTATGAGATGGTGTTGGAGCCGTTTTCGAGATACAAAGTCCAAAAATTGTTCGTATTTTGTAAAATTGCGTTTTTGCAGGAAGACAACTATTTAGGAATCTTAAAAACAAAACGTTATCTAAATATGAAATTGCATCAGAATCGTTAGAGCCTTTTCCGATAATGCAAATATACACAAGAATTGCTCGTTTAAAGATAAAGATATCATCTTTCCTTTCAGTGTTTTCGCGATTCATTCTTCGTGGGTGCCTAAAAAAATAGAACAGTTATTAAATAACGATCAAAATAGCTCTAGTTATTGTTAGTTTGTCAACGAAGGCTGGGTGCGTGACGTCACATAGTGTTAGATATGGCTGCACAATGACTAAGCTTAGCGTTTTATAACTATAGATTATTTCGTAATTTGTTCACATCTGCTTTTCCTGCGGAGCTTTCACCGAGCGTGGTGGGTGAGCGGTGACGCTCTGGACTTGCATTCGGGAGGACGCGGGTTCGAATCCCAGTTCGGACATCCAGATTTGGGTTTTCCATGATTTCTCCTGAACACTTTAGGCTAATTCCGGGATGCTTCCTTTAAATAGGCGGTGGCCGAAGTAAACACACTAACGAAGCTGTGAAGCTTTCAATGGTTCTCTAGTTCTTTTACGAGTGATGCTTAAGCTTTTATTAAGCTGATCGTATTTAAACACTTAGGAAACAAATTTAATTATTGTAGGTCATTTCTTCTGTAGTTGTTTTGCTAAAATAATAAGTCGTTGTTTCGTAACTATGCCAAAACCTCTCGTCATCTTCACCATTCACACTTTTTCTATAATATGTTTTCGTTTTCATAAATTTTTTACTGAAATGTTTTGTTTAAATATAATACAATTACTCTTATAAATAGGTGTCGTAGCATTACGTCTCGTGAAGTTATATTACCACACCTTCATATAAGAATGATTTTATTATACGTAAACGTAAGTTTTCTGTAAGAAATTAGACAAATGAATAAACGTATGTAATTTTTGGTAGATTTAATAATTTAAACATATATTTAATATAGAAATATAATGAATCCTTCTTTGCGCTACAAACAATTTTTATGATGGAACACAAATTCACTTCTGTTTTGGAAGTTTCTCTTCTTTAACAATCCATTAATTCAGATATAATATGAGAGATTTCCTTTATATGATACAACGAGTTCAATTGCGTAGCTGTGCCGGACACGACGAGTGGGCTGTTGGAATAGGCCGTAACGTCTTTGAGGCAGTGCATTCACAACAGAAACGCTCTAATGGTCGGCCCAAGAGCCAAATGGCTCAACTTTGTTTCGGCTCTGCGAATGAGTCCGCCAGCTCGCAGCGTCACAAATGCATGCCATCCCCCGTAAAAACGAAAACTGCCCAAACTTTTTAATCGCAAGGCCTTTCCTCTGCCCTGCACCAGATTCCACACGCAGAAAAAAAAGCGAGAGAAGAATAAGAGAGGGGAGAAAGACGTGCCACATAATTGCTTCCATTTTGGCCGCCGTAATGAAAACACACGCGAGTTTTCACTCCGGTGGCCAAATTCCTAAGGGGTAATTCCCGCGATATTATGGGAGCAGCATAGCTCGCCCCATCTTGTACCGACATGAGCGCCCGCGCCGGCATTCCTAACGAGCTAATATAAAGTTATTATCTCAAAGTAGCAGCTGCAACTCGTATTTATAGAGTCTCGTAATTTGCTTAGGCCACTGCGAGCGAAGACCTTCTTCCCTCGCATTACTGCTGTGGGTCGCTCCTCGTCTGCCTCCGCAGTCTTTTTCCCTTCTTCGCGTCCTTATTTCTCATTACTTGCGGCGAGTTTCACGCGCGTCTGCGGCCAGGCATGAAGCCAGAGTAGGACAGTAAATTTACCTTTCCTGCAGCTTATCTCCAAGCAGATGACAGACTGTAACATAGGAAAGCAGACTAAGCCACGCAGATGGCAAAAACTGGAAATACCAAAAAATATGGCATCGCGCTTATAACGCCAGAAGTATTGTTCCAGTTTCTATTTGCAAGGTATGATGTTTATCGGAAACAAAGCTTCGCCATAAATACAGCTAACTGTAGTTATACAACAATGCCATAAGTTAAAATTTTTATTACTATTGATTAACTTTCATACAGTGAATGAAAGCTAGCGAGTACTTTTTTCAAGCGCATCGTTTTCAGCCGCACCATTTAGAGTCTAATCACATTTATAATTCTTCGAAATAACTTGTAACAGAGTCTACGAGGACTTTGCTACTATCACATAACCACAGGCAATATTTACAAAATGGCGGACAGCAATGTTTCGTTTCGACAGCGTACTGTTATTAAATTCGTTGTTAAAGTAGAAAAAATCAGCTGCTGAAATTCACCACAGACTTCAACGTGTCTATGGAGATGTATGCACGTGCGCCAGCAGTGTTAGGAGATGGATGAATCATTTCAAAGGCGGCGAGCCTCGTAGCGGGCGCCCTCGAACTGCCAGCAAAGGAATCAGTTGATCGCTGTGAATGGCATCACTGCAAAACTTATAGTGAAGTGCAAGAAATAATTCAAAGCTTAGGTTATCGAAAGGTCAGCCTTTAACAGGATAATGCGCTTCCGCATGCAGCTCAAGCCACTTTGGAGAAGTCAGGACATTTGGGATGGAAACTCTTCCAAATCCTCCCTACAATTCCGACAAACATCTTTCCGGTTCTGTTAAGAAAGAGATGCGAGACCAACGCTACGAGACGCTGGCAAGCAGTGCGACAGTGTCTGCTGTCAGCTGGAACAGAATTCTATCGTAAGATTATTTTCAAACATACAGAGTGATGACAAAAATGTGTGAAAAAAATTAAGACTATGTTGAAAAGTGAAAGAAAAGTCTTTAGATTAAGATGACGCATTCGGTTTGACTTAAAAATAAAAATTAAGAATGTTAAGAAGTGTTGCTCACGACTTTCAATATGACCCTCTTTATGATCTTCTTGTTCTTCACCACCTTTTCCCAACATTTTCGAGTCAGCTGTCTTTGATGAGTTCTACTTATCGTTGACATGGTCAAGTCTGGAGCTATGGTTTTACGACTGCATGCCCTTGCAGACGCCAAGCTTCTTATGCCTACTAACCTAATGCGAGGTTGTACGAAGTAGTAGTGGCGGAAGTGAAGTCTTACCACCTGTCTGTGACACGTATAACTACGTCCAGCGTGTGATAAACGCATTTTCTGTTTGTTTGCGTAATGTGTAGTTTATGAGGTGTGGGGTCCGTCCCGGCATTCACCTTGATGGCAGCGGGAAACCGCCTAAACACCGTAGTCAGGACGGGGATCTGGCCGAGTCCAAATTTACCTCTCGGATGTAGTGTGCGGCTCCTCAGCGCACTGTGCCACACTGGCAGGAGACCTGAAACTGATCCTTGTGGGGTAAAATAGAAGTTTTAATCTACCTTTCAGCATAGTCTTCTCTGAGTACCTCATACTTTCTCCAACAAAGTTCCAATGCTATCATGCCGCATGCATAAAACGATTTCTCAACAGTGTCTGTAATTTGGTGACAGTAAGTATGATGTTATCATATAACTTGAATTTGGTGCCAAACGGAAATAATTTATGGTTTGAAAATAGTTAGAAATATAAGGAGTCCACATTGATTGAAAAGGTGGGTTGCGGGACTAACTGAAATCCTCGGTCATAATTTGCAGCCTTGGCCATCAGAGACTAAAGCAGACAACGCTGTCCTGAGGAAACACTTTGCCTTTCCTGCAGGATTAAAAGACATGACCTTGCGTGGTTCCTCTCCATTGAATGTTCCTTTGATTCTGTGAAATATATGATATCCCATCAATCTGCACACCTCTTAACTTTTTGTACGTCATCATCATTTCGTGTTTTAATGGAATTTCTGTGCGGAGATACCCAGATGCCCAATTTTTTCTGTGCTGTAATCAGGAACACACCTAATGACGCCTCCATCTCATCATATATATCCTTTGGTGAGATCGCTTTCTAAGACAGATATTTAAAAACAGCATGAATTTGTTCCGTCTACGTTTTTGATTAAACTTACACCTTACCCGCATTTGGCACCTGTTACAAACTGAAGGTCCTCTCTAGATGTTGTAATTTTTTACAATATTTAGCAAAAAACTAATTAATTACTTGCACTTTTCGCAAGGCTCTACGATTTCACTTCCCTTCACAGATCCCTCGTTTATGGGGCAACATTTGTACCTGAATATTCGTAATAGCTCATTGTGTAAATATTCATATTATGAAACACATCGCAAGCAACTTTTTATGGGAAATTTTTCAGAAAATCTGAAAACAGAACTGTAACCAGAAGCACTGATTTATTTTTTCAGTACGATGTTAGTTTTGACGTTTATGGGGTTTTAGGACGTGACGAAATTAATGCCTTTAGCAATTAACTTGTTTATTTCATCTCTATTTTTTCTTTGAAATAAATATATTAAGAAACAGCTCATTCTGTTTATAAATATGAACATTTTACAATCTTTGCAGATTCATTTTAATGAATCCCTGTTTATTCTCGCTAGAACAAATCTTCTGAGAATATACAGATATCGATTGAAAAAGTCTGGTATATGCAAGAATAGTTTGGTTTGAAAATTGATTATCACTCTCCGCAAACATATGTATGGCCTGCTGTGAACTTGTTCATTATGAAAGTACCAACCAGAGAGGCAGAAAAAACAAGTTTTTCAGGTCAAACTGCTACATTACTTTCTGTCTTTTGCGGTAGACCATCCTGTACACTGCTGATTCAACGCAATTTATACTAACAGAGAATCAAGCTAGCGCGTAAGATTTATAAACAATTAATGTTATGGGTTCCTTCCGCACAAAGTATTGTACCTCTTGCATTAAAGTGTATTAAGCAATACATAATGGATAATATTAAATACTGCTTCTTTTAGTTCTGGCCTTAAGCCTCGTTGACATCGAGGTCATTAAAGGCGGAGAAAGATTGGGTACACGACCGTGAAGAAGTTCGGCCGTGGCTCTTTTAAGGAACTATCCTGGCATTCGCCTGATTTGAGCAAACCATGGAAAACCGAAATCTGGATGGCTGGATGAGGTTTTGAACGGGCTTCCTCATTAAATCCTGGACTGCTTAACCTGTACTATTGTAGAATATGTTTTCTGTAAAGTAATATGGATTTCCCTCTTTTGGATTCCTTAAGGACTAAATGGAGTAATCTACTTCAAACTTTTAATGTGTTTCATCGATACAAACAATACTTTTCGTATATAATAGGTTAACATGAAATTAAGATAAATTTCAGCTTATTAGGTACAAAGATAAAAAAAAAACTAAAGATTGTTTATGATTATAGGCTGGGCACAGAATTGTTTTTAAAGACCTGAAGTGTAAATATCATGGCATAACATTTGATAATAAACTCAAATAGCAAGACAAATTGGGCAGACGGTAGAAAAGGTTACAAAATCCTTCATTAAGGTGGTGAAATGATGTACCAGATAACTGAGGGAATTGGGTTACAAGGCTTTGACCAGACCATTGTTTGAATATAGTGGCGTAGTTTGGTACCCATATTTTGGGTATCAAATATAGGAGTTGGAAGTCGTGCAAAGAAGAGCAGCTATATTTGTCTTCGGAAATTTCTACAGCGCCCAGTCAGTAAGTTATATGATGACGGAGCTGGATTCTGAGTCATTTGAGTACAGGAGGAGCGTGGATAGAGTGCTGTGAGTGCACAACGCGTATGTTGGTTGTGAGGCTTGGGTGGATATTGGCCGAGGAATTAGCAGTAGTGTATGGAAAGGAACGGATAACCATAGGTACAAGTGGCCAGTTGATTTCATGTATAAGGGGGTCGGAAAATTTTCTTTTCTGGATAAGGGTGTCAGGGGATAAATGATCAGTGTAATTCATGAATAATTTTTCAGGAACGCTGAAGGAATTTAAAATTAAAATTCGTAAATGGCAAATGTAGATGAGTGGAGAAATTTAATATATGATAATAATGAAAATATAATAATAAATAGGTAATTAGATGACTAGGAAAATTTCCACACGAGCATGCGACACATTGCAAGTTGAAAAAAAAAATCATTTTAAAGTCGTGTAGTACCATGGAACTCGTTTCTAATTTAGCTAGATTTTTCCTGTTAAATCTCATTTCCTGACAAACAAACTCAAGCTGATTTCACAATTTATTTCACGTTAATATCAATTCTTTGATAGTAATAACCAGCCAACATTTTTTAATTAAATCCTTGGCATCAAGTTTCTCTTGAAACGGCGAAAGTGTACTAGGGAATTCAATGACATATAACGCCCAACGCCCAAATCTGAATCGGCATACGAATTAGCCTTCTTCTACATTAACTCACAATCAGTCTTCTCTTCTGGAACTCAAAGAGCAAAATGAAAACAGTTTTTGTTTTATATCAAATTGGAGAAAGTTTCAAGCTCCTTAAAGATTGTTTAAAATACTGTACAGCTATGACTAATGTTTTTAATTAGGTTTCTACAAAAGGTTTGATTGATTTGAATGTGTTCATTGATTTATTAGCATGGACACAGACAACTAAAATTGTTTTCTCACTGCAAAAGCAGTACTCACATCTCACGACGGTTCACTTTCAATGCAGTTATTAAATAATATTTTGGGAGAGCGGTAAATTAGGAACCTTCATGCTGTGCAAGGTAGGTTATCCATTTCCATTCTACTGGCATAGAAAATTTAAAAAAAAAAAAAAAAAAAAAAAAATTGCTGCCTCCCTGCGACAGTCTGAAAAAGGAAAACGAAATCCAAATCGGAAAGGTGTAGTAAATATGAAGCATTCACGTATGTACAGACAGATGGTGTTGTAAAAACACGATATTTTAAGGGCTAGATTCGTCTTCCTCAGGGATGAAATATCTGTACTGATTGCAGGACAGATGATTTCACACCGTAGGAAGAGGGCAAACTAACCATCAAAATATCATGTTTTTACAACATCCGGTGGTATAACCACCTAGAATTTATCGCATCCAAGTTATTGTCTTACCAACAGGACGCATGATAAAATGGTTTAGAAACAATATTCATGATTACTTTTTTTTTACGATTCTCCTAGGTTATGCTACCCTGTGCAGTGGATTATTAAATATGGTGATACGACGCATGGAAACCTGGTTTACTGGCCTGTTACATTCACGAAAAACGCAGAAAATTGCAAGAGTATTAAATTTTTAATTTCCTCTATAATCTTCCTGAATATTGGCAACTAATGCGTTTGTATATCCCACAATTACATTAAAATAATAACGTATGGCTCATAACAGCAAAAAAAGAGAACCGTACCGTTAATTAAATGTAGATGTTCTGTTTGCGTAATTTGTAGGCAAATCCAATCACTTAAAATCCTTTAATAGAATGATTAATTACATGATCTATAGAGATTGCATATTACTTTGGACAAGATTTCCATTTTGAACGAACATTAGCGTCATCGACCGTCAATTTGATTGAACACAAGTTTCGCTTAATATTCTCCTCTTTCACCACTGACCATAGGATCTAAAAAAACTATTCACAACATTATCACAAGTGGCACATTAAATCCTTAAAAATGGATGAAAAAATTTGCTAGTGAATTAAAAATAATTAGTACTTAATTGTAACATTGTATGTTCGAGATGAATTTGAGGTTCTCACGAAACACATATCTGCAGCATTTTTATTGAAACATAAAGGTGTTGCTTCTCATTTCTGTCCATTGTCGTAAAGGCATAGCACTTTTCCTCAACAACTTTAACGTCATGAAGTATTTATAAATTAAAAGCCAGTTTGATTAAATTTGTCTTAATTTAAGGATTCATAGTAAATTGTAAATAACAGATATCTCATCAATGTTCAACACTACAATGAGTTACTTCGTCAGAAATGTCTTTACTCAGAAAGGTATTGCATCAGTTCATACATAGATATACAGGGCGTTCGCCGGGAAACGCAACCCACTGTTAGCGCTACAAGGAAGAAACTGCTCCCGGCGAGCGAGCGGTCAGCTTCCGGCATTGTTCGACCGTCGGCCGCGGACTATTTCATAATAATTACGCTTCATAAACTTCATAAACTTGTATGTGCTAAGCATTTAAATGTGACGTAATTCATTAGCTTACCTTATAAAAGATGCAGGAAGTGTTGACCCTCTTGTATAATGCACATTTCACATCTTCTAAACATATTTCGAGACACACGCTGCCCTAACTGACTTAATGATTTTTGGGGTGACTGTTCTAGTCGAAAAGCGATATCGTAAATTTTCTCCTCTGTGAGAATACGGTTGACCGACAGTCTCTTTTTGTTAAAAAATGAACCCGTTTCTCTTACTTTTTTAACCAGACGCAGAATTGTTGATTTAGCTGGCAGTAAAGCGCCAGGAAATTCGCAACGAAATTTACTGCGACACTTTTTAAACGACTTCTTCTTCACATATGTATCGTAGAGAAATATTCTTTGTTGCAAACTGTAACGTACCATAATTTTACTCACACTCAAACACGGTACAGATTAATAAGAGTATGAAGCCCCAAACCAGCCAAACCGCAAAGAAGCGTTTATTCACAACACTGATTAATAAGATACTGAAGTCACAAACTAGCTACAATGCAAAGAAACCATTCTTAACAATGTAAGGGTCACTGCACTGAACTGTTGGGGCAGCGGAGGTGTTAAACAGTGCGGTGATTCACGGTGCCGTGTGGCGGGAACTGCTGGTTCACTGACCGAGCAAGTTGCCGACGGCAACAGACTGGGAGGGTAGCGTTTTCCGGCGAACGCCCTGTGTTGACTATACCAGATAACTTCTACGAACGCATTTTTTACCTTGGGCAGGGGATAAGACTGAATTAGGGAAAAAATTGAAACAATTTTTAATGGACGGGCCCTACTCTACAAAGGAATTCTTTCAAAGGTATATTCATAGCAATTACCAGTATATTGTATAATCGCATTTGATATAAGTGACATACAAATTATTCTGTGAACGTGCATCTTCTGTTGTATACATTTATTATGTTGTCCAATTATTTCGTTGTAAAATGACTCCTTTCCACATTCCACAGTCTGTCTCTTACACTGGGAGTTATGGATTGTATATTGAGCCGTTTTAACTCCCCAATGGTTCAGAAATTTTCAAGTGGAACTTTCTCTCGCAGCTATTATGTAATCCAGGAAATATATATTTATGGTGAAATTCTTTCCCCGCCTTATAATCATAATAAACCTTTAGTTTTTTTTATTTGTGTATCTAATAAGATGACTCTTCTTTGCATTTATCTTCATCCCATGTTTGCCAACCCAACTAGATATCCTGTCCAGATCACCCTGCAACTGTTTACAATCCTCTATCGTTTTGATCCTTTTATATAGCATTATGTCATCTGCAAACAATTTATTTCAGATAGTAAACAATCAACACAATTATTCATTGGAATAATAAATAGCAATGGTCCCAATACGCTACCCTGTGGCACTCCCATTTTTACTTCCACTTCTTTTGATACCGCATTTCCTACTCTAACTTTCTGTTTTCTACCTTTCAAAAATTCTTCTATCCAGCAAATCACTTTCTGATTCACTCCAATAGATTTTACCTTATTTACTGCCATTTTATGGCTCACTTTGTCAAAAGCCTTTGAAAGATCTAGTGCTACACTATCAATTTAACCTCCCTTGTCCATTTCATCCGAAATATCTTGCATATATCCCACCAACTGAGATTCACATGAATATCCTTGATTAAAGCCATGTTGCCTATTTGAAAACCATTTTCGCTCTCACATATATTTCCGATATGTTTTCATATCAATCATTCCATTAATTTACCTACCACTGATGTTAAACTAATTGGCCTATAATTTTCGACTCCATTTATCACCCCTCCTTTATGTACCGGTACTACTATCGCACTTTTCCGGCCCTCTGGTAAGCAGCACGTATCTAGACTCAATTTAAATAATATTTCAAGATAAGGTAAAATGCTACATCATGCTATCTTTAAAACATCTGTAGTAATATTATCTACACCAGTCCCGTTATGTTTTTTCAACTTTCTTAGTTCCTTCATGATATCCTCAGAATGAATTTCAAATTTTTCCCACATTCAAATAAAATACAAGTGGCGGCGGTAATTTTAACTAATGCTTGTCTCTCGTGGCTTAAACTTTTATTAAAGCAACCTGACTCTTATTCAGATCATAAATTATTCTTTTATCCCGATATTATAGATCTATCTTTTTCAACATAGTGCCCACTCACCCTAACATTGTAACAGGCCTTTCTCAGACCAAAAACGCGAAGTAGTATCCTTAATCTGCACAATTCGTCCTTCCATTATTAATCAGAATGCAAGAATTGATTCTCTTGTACCCCAATTTTTTCACGTCTTTTCGCGTCTTTCGATATCAAACGGAATACTATTTTACGTCTTTTTTCCCCAAGTAGATTTAGCTATTATGCCGAGATCTATTTCCTAATTTCTTTCTTGTCTTCAGATCATTTAAAGCTCTATCAAATTGAATAGTATAAACATAATCTCCTATAACACCAATCAGAATCTGCTACCTCGCCAATTTCAATGTTTACTCTCTTTTCAATAAATACAGTTTTTCTAAGCATTCCTTCTAGCGGATTGAAATCCAGATTTCAGTTTTCCATGGTTCCCCGAAATCACAGTCCTTTCCATTCCTAATAACCTCGACGAGGCGTAAAGCCTTACTAAAAAAAATATGAGATGACAAGTGACTCGATAATTGAATTAACTTTTTAAGGTAAAAGAAAACATCCATAGATTTTTAATACGCCAGTTGTTCCTAGTTATCCTGTCACAGTAAGTAAGCAATTATTTTTATTCGATTGACAAAAATCTAATTTACATCGTCACTCTACGGTTTCTAGAAATGAATTATGAAAATAGTCACTTTCACGTAGATATTTTGGCTTTAAGAGTCTAATCAGAGCTTTACAGCTGGTCGAAGTCGAGATCTTTAGAGGCGGAAGAAGATAACAGATAAGTAAAAGGACCAATTTCGACCATGGCCCTTTCAAGGAAGCATCCTATAATCGCCTGATGTGGTTATTGATAAAGCGAATCCGAAATTGCTGGACAGGAGATCAAATCTGAGTCCTCCCGGACACCTGTTCGATCGTTACCTTCACCCAGTAGGCGCGAAAGTGAAGGTTTTTACACTTTGTGGCACTATTTCTTTGTCTAATTACATAGCACCCCCAAATAGAAATACTCTGAGGACATTGAATCTGACAACCAGCCTGTTATAAAAGCTACACAGAAAAATCATTGGCTGATCCCAAACTGAAAGGGTGTTCTGTCGAGTGCTAGTAGCCTTGCATTCTCTTTGCGAGACTCCCCTGGCCTTGTCTGGTGCGGCAGCGAGCGATGATTTACTTGTTCCAATACCTGTCGGCCAACAGGGAAGGATGCCGAATTTGATTTGGCGCGACAAGCAACGACGTGAATTTACAGCGTCCCATCAATCACCGCGGCGAGTGAGCGAGGCTCGACAAAGCGACGCGCGCACCCGTAATGGCTCCTATATCACCTTCCGCGCTCATCACTGTCTCCCTTCTTATTGCATACACGTCACCTTCTCCATACAGGAAATACTGTAACGGCAGGAGAAAAATCGATAACGGCGTTTCACTGGATCTTTACGATTTTGTGGAATATGGAGCAATGCTCTTCAAACGGTATTCAGAGTACTTCTGTCGGCATGTGGAAATTCCCCACCGGTCCCCGAAAAATTTTGCCCAAATCACGAAGACTTCGCAATGTAGCTATATTTATATGCTTGAGAAGCAACCGGGCCTGTTGTGTGAGCGGTAACGCTTTATCCTTGCATTAGAGAGAACGCAGGTTCGAGTTCCCGTCCAGCCATCCCGATATTAGTTTTCTACAGCTTCCCGAAATGACATCCAGGCAAATGCCGGAATGGTTTCTTCAAATGGGCATGGTCAAATTCCTTCCAGTTTCTTACCCCCAATCCTTTCCCACTTTAATGGCCCCTTTAAAAAAAAAAATATTGTTTCAACATTTCCAAAAAAAAAAAAAAAAGTTATTTCATCCATGAAATTAGAACTCCTTTCAAATGGATGATGCTTTATGGGCCAGAGACCTGGACACTGAGACGGGAGGATGAAAAACAGGTAGAAACGTTTGTGATGTGGAAGTGGAGGATATTGGAGGTGATAAGCTGGCTGGAAAAAGTGAGTAATGCTGAAGTGCTGGAAAGGGTTGGTGAGAACAGAAAGAAAGAAGAACTGGATGACACACTCGTTGAGAGAAAAGTGCTTGTTTACACACGCTTTGGAAGGACTGGTTTGTTGGTGGAGATTGAAAGTAACAAGGATGTTGAAGATCATAGACGACATTCTGTACCTGAAGAGGTGGGCGGAAGACAGGAAAACATGGAGAGCTATCAAGTGAAAACCTGTCTTAGGGCAGAACCCTGATAATATTGATGTTTCCAAAAGGAGGCAAACAAAATAAACAGCAAAACCACTTAACCTTCTATAGCAGAGGTAAGGGTAATATTCATGATAAACGTAATCATTGTACTGATAGAATCATGAGTACTAACACTTTAAATTTAGCATAAATAAAGAAACATGAATCTTTCATGTACGGTACTAAGCAAAAAGAGTAAAGTCAACTTTTTCTACGAATCATGGTGACGTGTATTTAAAGCTTGGCAGGATCTACCGACACTCTCTATGAAGCCATCAATTTCTCCAATCTTGTTTTTTTTTTTTACTTATGGCTTTACGCCTCGTTGACGTCAAGGTTATTAGAGCCGGGATGGGACTGCGAACAAGGAACGGGAAGGAATTCGTCCATGGCCTTTCGAAGGAAGCATTCGCCTGGTGTGATTTGGGTAAAACACGGAAAATCCGGATTCCCGTACGGGGATTCGAACCGGTGTCCTACCGAATGCAAAACTTTGCCTTAAGGATCAGAATCTTTCAAAAGAAACGCAACAGAAGAATCAGAGAAAAAACTGTTATTGCTGTTGTTGGTTATAACCAACGAAACTTCGTTGTCCATTGACAGCCATACATAGAAATGACTAGTCGCCGAATCCCAGCTCTTACTAAACCGTCTGAAAGGCAAGAGAAATAGAGGGAGACGCATGAAAAGATTCACAGAAGAAAGAAACAGTACTAAAAGGCCTGACCATAATGTTCACGGTGCTAAAGAAGGAACTATTCCTGAGTATTGAATGCTAGATACAACAACTTTTGTAAAAATGACAGATATATTTCGCATACTATTCAATCTTCTTTACTACACAACAGCCTGAATGTACGTACTTAAACTTCGCGTAGCGATGAATTACAGAATATGAATACAAGAAAACGACGCATCTATCCTTAATGTCAAATCTGCTCACTTCTTTAGCGATGCTTTTCATGCTGAAAGAAATATAAACCTGGATTTCCAATAATTCATTTACGAAAAAGTAAAGAATTTGATTCCAGTGCACAATATCTCTGTCCATTGAGAAATGCTGCTCATAGTCATTCAGTACCTAACCAGGTACAAACGGAACAATCATTAACTGTATGATCATTGCAATAGTTTCGGAATTGTCAGAAAACTGTAGCGAATTAGAAACTGAGCTATTGGACAAATACCCATAGTTACATCCACATGGGGCGCTTGGAATCCAAGATCAGTTGAGTACTTACTAAATGTCAGAATTTGAAAAAATAAAGTAAGTTAAAGTGCTGAAAAATAAAATCATGTTTCGAAATTGAATAAACTTAGCAAATCAAACGAAATCTGTATTCATCAAAGGCTAACAAGATCGAATGATTGTACTGAATTTAACACATAGAGAAAAACTCTTTGGTTGCAAACAGTAAAACGAATTTTGGTTGCGCAATATAAAATGTCTATAAACAGTATTTGGAATGAATTTTTGGTGTCACACTTGAGTTATACAGTCAGCTGGTTAGAACAAATAAAACTTTGTCACACATTCTCGGGTGTTTCAAAGGCAATGCTAATCTATATAATAAAAGGCTACATTGGCCATTGTCAGCGTGTTCCTAAAGTTGAAGTAACACGCCCGGCCTCCATTACCGGAAGAATTGTGGGTGTTACTGCAAAATTGAGGTTATGGGCATTATTTAATAAAAATTCTATTTAGCTAAGCAACCGCGTAGAAACAAATTGCCAGAACACAATAAAAGTATATATTGCGTTTAAATTAACATATTAATTATTTGTTGCTTTTCGTTTATGTATATTCAGTCGATGAAGGTGTTTTCTTATACTCTGTCCAGATACATTGTTGTTACGGTAAACTAAGTAAAATGTTTCACATTACTTCATTGTCTTAAGTTATGAGCTTTATTTATTTAAGCAACTGCAAGGAAATAAACTTTCAGAATGCGTTCAACCAGTTATTTTTGACGGTATTGAAACTGTTCATTAGGTATCGCTGTGTTCTTCAGGTTACAAAATTTTTTGTGATGTTTTTCAAGGAACATTAACAAATTTTGTCCTGTGTCGAGCGTTTCAGACATTCGTTCAGTGACAAACTGTCACGCATTTATGAGTAGAGGGATGGACTGCAAGTGGCAGGTCATACCTCGCGAATAATTTACTCAGGAATTACAGAAGTGCATAAGTGTCTTGTTTCCCTGTCGTAAACATGAAAAATGGTCATAAAGCAATATTACGAAGTGAGGGTGAATTGCGAGCGGTTGCTCTTCGTATGAAATATCACGTTATCCCATCACCGAAGGGATTATGTCAGCTACATACGATTTAATTTAATGCAGTCGCTTTTACTACAGCTGCTATCATCGCCGGCGGGGATTTGCGTCAGAAAATATTACCGTTAGTCGTTAATTATGCAACGTGTATGATTATGTATGTACATACAGTACATTCACATTGTCGCATTCCATCAAATCAGCGTTTCCGCCATGAGCTAATTTTTAGTCCGCGCATTAATATTTAGTATACCGGAATTGCATTTATTGACTTTTCTGCTCTCCACTTCATCTGACACTGAGGAGGTATCCACAGCCATCATAAATATCTTTCTCCGCTCTTTTGATTCTATTTAGTTAACTCTTACGTGATAGCATCGTTGTGAATACGTGGAAGAAATAAATTGCTTGTTTAATCATAAAATATTACTTTTTTCATATTACCAAGTTAACAATGAAGCTCGAGTTAAATGGTTCCTTCCCTCTGATTATTTACTTTTCAACCCTATACAATTTTCTTTCTTTTCATAATACAAATATCTAAACATTTTCTTTTCATCTATCAGCAGAATCTAAAATAATGTTTTTGAAAAAATTTAAATCTGAATATCATCACTGCACTAAAAACATTGGTGAAATACTTGATATTAATATTTATTAATAACTTAAATATTATATACTATCACAGAAGCGGTTTAATTATTTTGATACAGAATTGAAGACCGGGAATAATGGGTGAGCGGTAACGCTGTGACCTCGAATTCGTAAGGACGCATGTTTGAATCCCCTATGGCCATCCAGGCTTCAATTTTCCATGGTTTCCCGAAATAACACCAGGCGAATGCTGGGATAGTTTGCTTAATAATACGTGGCCAAATTCCTTCCCGATCCTTTCCCGCCTCTATCGACATCGACAAGGCATAAAGCCATAAGAAAAAAAGAAAGGAATTATAGATTGATACATCCCACAGCTTGTCCTGATATGCTGAAGATATAAGCTATCTAAGCAATGAAAACGACAAAATGAGACTAAAATTCTGTTGATCTCACCAGTCTAGGAGAGGAGGAAATAATTCGTTACGTTGATTAATTATTCATCATTCCAGTCAAAAGACTTTCTTTCCTTGGAAATCTTCCGCAATTTCGCATGTATCAATAGTGAAACTATGTATTAGTACTACAGTACCAGCACTGCTTGACCATTTGACCAGAATTAATCTGCGTGATTCTCTTTTTATTTAAGTACCAGATTTGTGGTCGCAGGAAATACGTTGTAGTGTATAGTAACGATCTACACAACTACACTAATATTAAAAATGAGTAAGTAACTCTGTTTTCACCACTAAACGTCCAAACCGACCTTGATGAAATTTTGCAACGAAATGCTGTATACCATTAGGAAGAACATAGGATACTTTTTCGGGATATACAACATATTTTAAAAACTAACCGAACGGTTTCATACAGACGGATAGCGTGTATAATTGTCTGAAATGTCATATCGGTCACTCAGGTTTTATTTCTTTCGCAGTCAGTTTGTGAATCATATGTTCATAAATTTCAGGTACAGACACAACTTATAGTACAGATGCGGAGTTGCGATGCACCAAACTATTATTTTGTGTTTACGTGAAAATTTTGCAAATTTGTTTTCTTCATGAGACAGGTTCAGTGGTGATGATTCCCCAGTCATATTATCACTTTTAGATATTTTACAGCTTTGTATATCCAGGTGTAGCAATAATATTCTTAGTCCACACGTATGAAGTCGCTGGTAACCTCGTATTATTCTGTTTTCGTAGCTACTGCTTATAATTTTCTCTCTCTCAAAGTTTGTAAAGTACGATTACTGGCGACCTAGTAAGATGAATAGGAGACCTTGGATGTTGTACAATGTAATAGCCCACCGAACAAAGTCAAGTGATCAAATTATTATTATATCTCAACGCTCAGTACAACTGTATTTAATGCACGTATTCATGACGTTTACAAGTTACACATGATCTGCATTTCGAATAATATCAACTACGATGCAACTAAAACCCTTCTCATATCATTTTGTGTGATTTATTTATTTACCACACTTGTCACACCGTCTGTAGAAACACCTTGACTGCTATGTTTTGATAACTTTTTACCTCCGCGTGGCCTCTGATTGGGGTGCGCGGAGAGAGATGTGGCGGTTGGCTTTGTGACGTCACTCACCACCTGATCCCCCCACGAACGAGTCTAATTACGGGAATGTGCCGTCCGATGAATGATGCACACTGTCAGTGTATTACCTAATGCAAGGCTCCGAGCAAGCAGCCTGTAATTAACGCTTCATTAGGCGCACTTTAATGCCCCGCGCAATCTATACGCTGTACGCTGCCCTCGTTGCAAATCCCCTCTTCAACACCTGCTGACCTTTTAGTGCAGGCTCATGATAGCCTGTCACAGGACGAGAAATTATTTATCAACCCTATTCACGAGGTAACCCGGACTTGGGCTCATTCAGTAGGGGTATTGCCATCTCTTACGATATTACCTGCATCTATAGTGTCAGCAGCAATCGCATTTCACCAATTAAACAAATGCAAACTTTTTCTATTTTCCATTGATATAAACTGGTGATACGGAAAATGTATGTTGATAGTCGTATGGCACACATTCTTTCATGACTCAGATAAACCTCTGAGAGTGAATGTTTAATATTTTTCTGTGCATTATTTATGAGAAGTGAGCAACTCAGACCTCTGCTGCTAGAAATTTATTGAAAGACCATTGCGCAGACTTCATTACGTGTTCACTTCCTAACTGCATCCTAACTTGTAATATTTAATACACACATTACTGAAGTAGACGGATTCTAATAGCAAAAATTAAAAAAAAAATATCTGTCGTTTTATGGCTTTAAGTGGCGTCTACGGAATAGTTACTAGCCCAAAACACAGAATTAAATAAAAATTCCGGAAACGTAGGACAGAAGGAGAATAAAATCGCTCATTGCCTGACTCACAAATAGAAAGGTCTGTCCACTTTGTTTCAACAAAAATCGATTCAAACAACCATTTACCCTTTTTCCCGCGAGCATAAAAAGTAAAAATGCGTAACATCGATAAAATCTTTTCTTTAAGTAAATTTAGTATGAAAATATATTTGAACATATAAAAACCTTTAACGTGATATTTATTATAATTTTCAATTATTCACATTTATTTTGTTTACGACAGATAGAAGTAACCCAGAATATCAAAGTGAGAAAATTAACTAGGAGGTGCAAAAACAAAAATTGTAAGTAAGCAATAATAAAAATAAAACTATTAATAGAAGTTTTCTGGAATTTTTAAGTCCATTGAAATAAATCACCGCATGGAGTTAGCACGTAAGCGATATCATTCGAACATTTACATTCTCGGAAACATTGTTGATTGTGCTGTGAATGAATGATAGATGGATGACAACGTGTATGACCTCAGTCTCATTCCCAGATAACTCACAAACGTTTTTTGGCTTTGTTAATAATAGTATTTGAGGACTCTGAACTTATCTTTCGTTCTAGTTTCCAACATCATAATAATAATTCGACAGTCTTATTCAGGAATAGCATATTATTACCTTCTTCGTAATAAACACTATATTGAAATGCAGCGACTCACTGTATTGAAACACAGAAATTTGACATTTCAACACATCTTCAGGTTTTTTTAGTCCTCTGAAAATATTTTGAATATTGTTGCCGTATATTTGTGAACGCGTACACATGTGTTCCCGTTTTAGAGTTTGCACTTCCTTTTTTAGAGTTTTTACTTAGGCTGTTCTTGTTTGCACCAAATGCTCAGTACGCTTTTTAAAGGCTAAACAATTCGCATATACTGCAGCCAGCTGTCGAAACTTTGTATTTTAACGACACCATCCGGCTGGACATCCGTGAAGAATAAGTTTCAACCACTACGAAAACATTTTGTCGTTGTTTATATTATTTCGTATTTACCATTTTCTCTAATGGTATTAACTAGCTGTGCCCACCACTGTCTCCACGTGATATTTCAGATTTGTGTTATCAATCAGCAGATAAAATTTCAAAGAAATGTCCTGTTTAGGATCTTCTCAAGTCCTAATTTAGGTTATACACAAATGATTTAAACACGTTTGGTACATCATTTATTTCTACTATGCTTGAAACTGCAACTGATTCGGAAGATTTTTGGTGGAGGATGACCCAGAAGAACAATCCAGTATTGCCCACACAGCTCCTCTACAAGCACACTGTCAGGTTGCCTAATCGGTATGGATATAAATGCGTAAACTTTATTACCAGACAGCTGAATCGTACAAAATATCATGCACTCACTCACCGCTTCTACAATTTTATTATACGACTAGCCCCAAAGCCCGTCAGAAAACACGGGTTTAACGGAGTGTTATGATAATTTATTTCCTTCCAGACCTGTGATGAAAATCGATATTTTAACAGGTGAGACAGCTTACATCGGCTGAAATAATTACCCCAGTGAAAACGAAGGATGCTAAAAATAAATCTTAGCAACGTAACCTATGCCATGTAATATTTAATTGTGGTTTAGACCACATAGAACGCCATTAGTCTTCAACTTCTTTCGTTCAAACCATGTAATTATTTCCGTAAATAAAAAAAAAACTGATAATTAATATGCCAATTTAAACGAAATACATACTTTTCTTTAAGCGTTCTGACAATTTCTTAACTGAATAAAATTAATAAAATAAAATTCAATGTAATTCCTCGTGCCTAGCACTTAAATAAAAAATTTCCGTTTCCATCCGGGTCCAGGTTGCGTTTCAAGCTAACCACATATACTACACTAAACTTGTCGCCAGAAAAACAATACTTCAGTCTCACACATATTAATACATGTACTGTATCGCATTTTAGTGGCAATAATGCATTGCTATATAAATTTGCTCTCTAGCGTAATCACTGGGGCTTATAAAGGAATTGTCCTTTTGGCCTGAAAATTGTTATACATGTTCGATAGATCATATTGTTTAATGTGTGTAGCGCTTAAAGCTGTAAAATATATACATACCTTACAAACTTTACTCAAAAAGTGCCGTAACGCGAGCAACTGGGAAATGATATATATAATGATCTTTCACACGTTCTTTGAACGATATTATTCGGGAATATGTTGCTATCACAGCCATCAAAAATATAAATATGGAACAAATTACACAAAATTACATACAAAAAACTGCAACTACTTTGAGCCATTAGCGAACGATGGAATTTAAGTTTTTAGTGAAATGCAACGTGTACTAAAACGGCGTTTGGTTCTTGCTGTTAAAGCATAATTTGCTAGAAATTTGACTATATTAAATAATATGGTGACCATAAAATAAGTTGTAAGAAGTGAATTATTATCACTACATACGACGCAGGAATATATTCATATCCTGCCAAGAAACGTTGCCAGCATTTTTACAGTTGCTGCTGTAGAGTACAGATGCTATCTTTGACGTGACAATATGAAGTGAAATGGCGGTTTTCTGTTATTTTAATTCATAATTTTCATGTTGCTTCACGTCTAACGTAAGATTGTTTTGCTTTCATGTACACTTTTATTTAAAAGGTATGACCACAGGAACGTATGAGGTAAATTTCAAACGAATAGCACAATTCTTTCGTACTTCGTTCTTATTTTAAAACAGCCAGTAATAACACCCAACGAACGTGTGCACCAGTTTTCAGACCAAAACGACAATTCTTGACGAATCCCAGTAATTATGCAACAACCTAAATTTGATCAAAAATCTTGAACAAAAAAGAAAGGTATAAAACCAAAAATCTCCAACGTGATTCAGACCGATATTACAACGTTCGAATAGCTGACATCACTACACATTGCGGAAATAATAGCCTCAGTAATATTAATCAGTGAAAGCAAAGAAGATTAAAGTAAATGTAATAAACTTACATTATCCAACGTAATATTTATTTTAATTGTAGTGTAGTCTGCACAATTCAAGATCAGTGTGCAACTATTTCCATTCAACCGATTTAATAACAATAATAGGGCACAGTTTAAATTATTTTGAAAAAAAAACTAAATTATTCATGCCGTCCTGTAGCTTCAAATGCCAGTTGTAATTCTGACCCGTGATAAGTAACAATCTGATTAAAGCTTTCGGTAACATTGATGGTCCAAAATTAAAACTTTTATCTTACTTATCGTGGACAAAGATTTTAACGAATACTTTTACATAAAATGAATATTACGTAAATATAAGCATCTAATGATTGATATGTCGACTCAAACGCAATACATACTCTTATTTCAGTGTTGTGTCAGTTAATTTGTTCTCGGATGCTTAGAAATGTTATTAAATAAAGTTCATAATCAAGAAAAATGGAGTAAAGTGTGACGTAATAGTGCGACGTAATAGTGCGACGTCATAGATTGACGTCATGCCGTGACAGGTGACGTCCGACGTGAAACTTGCCTTTTATTTTAATAGATTACATAAAAAAACATTCATTAACTTTGTGTGCTGCACCAATAGAGACAAAAGATCATAGTCCACTCTTATGGACTGTTTCATTATGAAGTGTGTTACTCATCTGGATAAAAAGTATGCTATGCCATAACCAGTGACATATACTATCAGTATGTGCAGTTCCGTTAAATACGGTTTTGGACAGTTTCAGCTTCTGTATCATCGGGAAGCATTTTATTAATCTGAGTAAATAGTATGCTATATCATAACCAGTGAATAAGTTATCATAGTGTACCGTTTCGTTATAATCTATCCAATAGTTTTTGTGTGTTTAAGGCTTTGGACGGTTTTTGATCCTATATCATCGGGAAATATGTTAGTAATCTGGATATAAAGTATCCTTTATCCTAACCAGTGACATGATCTATTACTGTGTGTTAAATCTGTCAATTAGTTTTTGTGTTGTGCGCTTGTTAGGTCTTTATAATATTGTATTAGTCACTCTGTGAACAGTTCCACAACAGGCTTTGTTTCTCTCGCAGGGAGTTTGTGTATGACCTAGTCACTAATTCCAAGTACAGACATACATTTTCCACTAATTTACCACAAAGTATGATCGCATGAATTACCGTTATTTTAGAAAAAGATTTTAATAATTTTCAGTTGGATAAATATTCAAAATTTGAAAGAAATTAGGTCTAAATTATCGACATTGAAGAATACTTTATAATCCATATAAGAATCAAAGGCTATAATAAAAATAGGAATCATGAGAGACATGCATCTGTTAAGAAGGGTTCCCAAACTTTATTGGTACACGACCCACTTGTAAGTAAAAAACATTTTCGCGACCCACCTAATATGAGAGTCTATCTAATATCAGAATGGGAAATGTTGTATGACCTCGATACGCTATCGACTATCCTATCCTACAAAAAGGCAAATTTTAGTACAAAGTATATACTATTAACAAAAACAAGAATTGATAGTACATATAACAACAAACATATTATACTGTAGACAGGGAAGCTGCTACACAGACCATCACCTCATCAAGTTGACTGCTGAAATTCCACGATTAGAAGTAACTCGATCAGCATATTAAAATGAAATGGGTCTGCCAAGTCGCTTTTTGGTGGACACCACCTGCAGATCCGATTTTAGTGGTTGATTGGTAGGATTATCACTGTGTTTTACTGCACCCAAATGTATGAAAATTTGGAAGACTCGGAGCAGGAAAACACAATGGTAAACTTACCAGTCATCCACCAAAATGGGTTTTGTAGGCGTTTTCCACCAAGATATGACTTGGCACATCAGTGGCATTTTAATTTGCAAATCGAGTTTCAACTAGACCTAGAATTTCAGCCGTCAACTCGATGAGGTGATGCTTTGTGCAGCCGCCTCCCACTTTATTACAAAGGTAATTAAAAATACGTTTAATTATTATAAAAACACAACTTTACAATCAGTGAGATTTCTGGCATTGGTGTTTACTAATGAGTGCATCGATACTGGTTAATTTTAGCCTTAAGTCACTTTCTACACATAGAGTATTTTTGTATTTGTTTTTCAAAAACAATAAGATACATTTTTGTGGCAAAAACCTCGATTTTCCGTGACCCACCAAAAAACACATCGCGACCCATAGAATGGGAACCACTGCTCTATCCTCATTAATAGTTAACTCAATTGTAGAGGAAGTAATAAAGGAAGTAAAAGAAAAATTTGAATGTAGCATAAGTGTTCAAGGAGAAAAATTGAGTATACTGCGATCTACTTATGACATTGCCCGATTAGAAGAACTGACTTAACATATTGAAAAACTACCGGATGGCATGAACAAAATATTGAAGGAAGATTTTAGACCAAATATAAACCAAAGCAGGACAAATGCGATGAACTGTAGTAGAAATGATAGCAATAATAGAAGATTAAAGATAAAAATATGATTGGATGTAATAGAGGAAGTAAGTGAATTCTGTTCCTTAGGAAGCAAAATGACAACTGATGGTCGAAGCAAAAATGATATAAATAGCAGAATAACACTAGCGAAAAGAGCGATAAGGAAAAAAATCTTTTAGTTTCAAATATTTATCTAAAACTCAGAAGAAGAAAAAACTTTTCAAAACTCTATGTCTGGAGCACAACACTATGGTAGTGGAGCTTCGCTTTAGGAAAACAATAAATAAGAAGAAATGTAGCCTTTGAAATGTGGTGCTATAGAAGAATACTGAAAATTAGGTGGTCTGATGAAGTAAGAAACGAACGTGTTTTGGAAATGACGGGGGAGGAAACAAGCTTGTGGAAGAGTCGTACAGAAAGAAAAGACAGGATGGTAGGTCACATGTTAAGGCACGCGAAAGTAATTTATTTGTTGGTGGAGGGAACAGTCGAAGGTAAGAAATGTAGAGGAAGGCGGAGATTAATAAATATGTAGCAAATAATTGAAGATATAGGTTGTAAATGGTATGTGAGATGATGAGATTCGCCCAAGAGAGGAAGGGATGGAGGATTGCAAGAAACCATTCGAGAGACTGACGAAGGGAAAAAATAATAGGAAAGAATAGATTGAATAGTGATAATGTAAATCTACGTGTTACTTAATAATACCACTCCGAAGTCATCAGCTATAGCTTGAGAGTTCAAATCCAATACTGAAACACAATATTACTTCAGCCATATATATATGCTTGGTAAATGCAACATTCAAGGGAAGATTTTACACTGTTTCTGTATAGTTGATAGGGAGATATGTTCGTCTTGCACTTTTTCTATATTCGTTTTTTCGTCTAGGGCAGAAGAAATAAGAATGTCTGCTCCACTGCAATGATATAAATGACGTTGCGTAATTTGTATATTCCAGATTTTTATAGTTAAAAAAAATAACATTAAATGAGAAGACGTTGCGCTTTGTGAAGAATGGCTAAGAGTGAACACTGTTGTTTAAATGCAATCTTTTAGCGAATTGTCAGTGCTTGAGCAGCTTTCTGCAGCCCAAGGCCCGCTCAGTGCACAGTGCGGACGGCCGCTTCCACACTCACTAATTCATGGCTCAGGACACCTCCAGCACGCCACTAAACCGTCCCAGGCTGGCGTGCGCCTTAATCCCGGCAGGCCCGCTTAGCACACACCGAGCCACCAATTAAGAGGGTCACAGCTGCGTATGGCAGGCTCCCCACGTGGGTGTCGCACCCCACAGTGCGGCGCAGTGGGTTTGCCAGTAATATCCCAGTTTCAGCTCATAACGCGTTACAACTTTGCCGAAAGCCAGAGTGTGCATGACTGCTCTCTAGAGACAAATCAACTTTGTTATTTGCAAGTCCTCAGTAGACCCGCATTATCTTGCTGTCAGTGTTCCTATAGACACTTGCTTATTGCTCTTATGAATTAAATATGCTTTCATATTGTTTCTCGTCTAATAAGACGTTGTTTCCCTTCGCTGTAAAAAATTCTTTATGTTTCTAAAAAGAAAAGTACTTCAGAGAATTCACTTTGGCATAACACTTCGGAGATTTTGTTGTGAATAATTAGTTTGCTGAATTTAGGTAACTGGAGTTGGAAGCAAAGGGAGTAAAAATTTGTTAAAAATGGAGAGAAGAGAAATTTTATGCCTAGATGTAAACACTGAATGTCCCATCACCCATTGTTATCTGCTATCTGGAAAATTTTCGTTTTACAATAAGTCAATTAACGTTTTTAGTACCGATAATGAACAGTGATAATAGATGATAGCTCAGTCCAATAAATTTAAGCATGCTTTCATGAGAACCAAAACAAAAATCTAGCAGTTAGCAAATTTCGTTCATTATACCTCTACAGATTAGTGTATTACAGAATGAAATACGCAGCAAATTCATATATTTACAACATAACGATGTTACATTTTCTTGTGGATCCAAATTGACTCATTCTCACTTCATACTTCTGCAAGAAATATCAATACCTACTGTCAACAGGTGACTACGTGCGGCATTTATTTGCATAACAACATTTTCAGTGAAATGTTGTGACATAACCCGTTTAACACTAAAAAATAGGTTTTTATTACTAAAACATATCCCAATAGTAACTGACAACTATTAATGTTCATTAAGACTATAAAATTGTTTAATTTTTCATTAGTACAGTAATGTAATAATTTAGTTAGTAAAATTCAGCTTTTTCTATGGTAACGTCACAGATATCATATTCAAAAACATTTCGAAACCATGAATTGTAATTTTGAGTTACCGAGAAATATTTTTCTGAAGCTAAAAACGTTAGCACAAATAGACTTGATGTACTATTGTTTATTAAGACAGTTACAACACGTAATACTGTTTCTTTTAAAGACACCTAAAACCATCAATCCTAAAGGGCAGATTTTTAAATGCGTGGAAAGGTTGACATTTCATGGAATAAATCGTTCTTTGACTAACGTAGTTGTTATTGCAAATGATAGCTTTTTAAATGCCTGGGAAAGTCACCATTTATTGGAACCATTCGTTGTTTTATCAGTGAAGTTGTGGTGCAAATGACAAACATATAATTTTAAAAAATCATTTCAATGCACTTCACAATTTCCTCGTTGCTTGCTGGACTGTATTAATCTCCTCATATATGATGGAACTAATCAAGATTCAGATCGGCAGTATTGTAACTCTATTAATATTCTTCAGCTTCACAATAAAATCAAACACTCGGTATTTTTCAGCTGCAATGAATATCAACAACCAGCGAAGAACATGCAAAGACTAATGTTTCACAAATACAAGTTTAAACTTTTTGTTTTAAGTAACAGCATTTTATGTTAAAAAATTTGTTCATCCACGATGGTTTTTGACGTTGATTTCAGTTCTGATATTCCATTCTCTAGTACAACAGAATCATTCTTTCACTGCAGAATTCATAACGTTTTGTGTATTTGGCACCATTACAGATTTTACCGACTCCTAGTTTTACATTTGTTGTAAAAGAAACATGCCATGTCCTTTTCTCAAATCCTGCTTCACGAATAAATTTAGATTTAGTCCACAAAAACAAGGCACTGCTTGAATAAGCCTTCATCTGCAACTAATGGATTCAAGGAGTAAATAATCGAGCGAGATGCTGAAAATTTATCTCAAATCTTGAAAGGATTTAAAATAAAAATTCGTATGCTAAGAATGTTTTAATTCACGGATATTTCCACCGGGACACAAAGTCCATCGGAAGTAAAGGTGCTAAATACAAATTAATAAGGTAATACCTGTCCACGACGACGTACGAAGCCCTTCCGTGATGAACACGGTATTATATCTCTTCTCTCTGCAATCGCAGACAGGAGTAATTGAAGTAAAAACCGTAACGTAAGAATAGTAATGCAGGGCCTGTAAGCGCAGCGTTCGTCTGCCATTAAAGCCGGAGGCAAAACGTCAGGTGTTTCGCACAGCTTGTTAACCAGTTTTTAAATTACAGTCCAAAAGTTAATGAAAGTTAATTATACGAAGTTATCCTATTCGTGACTGCACCGGGAGTGATACATGCGAAAACAAAATACAAAACGAGAAAGTTTTACATTGAGTGAAGACGGCAGAGTGAATGAGACACGCAGACAGCAAGTAGTGTAGTGCACGTGAAGTCCCCAGTCAGTTGACGGCCTCTGCGCAACACACTCTGATTAATGACACTCGCCTAATTTCACTTTCGATTACGGTAATTAGGTTATGGGCATGAGAGAGGTGTGATTCATGATGAAATAAATGGAGCGTTTTAAATTATGAACAGGCACAAAATGGAATCATTTGATTCAATAATACAATTAGCTTTTGGAAAATATACTTACGTAAAGGCTCTATATTCGTTCCACACACATGTCTGCAGTGTCAGTTAGAATGTTCTGGTGGAGATAGCTCAACGAGACAAGAAAATATGAACAGTCTATAAATTGAATACTTTGAAACTAAGATGTTGAATGAAATTATTGAATCGCTCATTTTATATTGTGATACTAACGAAAATTGAAAGACATTTAGGAAATAAAAAACAAAGGATATGTTAAAAGAACGCCATGTTCGTCGCCGCCATACAGCCCTCATTTTTTATTGTTTTCGATGAGTGACTTTAATAACTTCTCTACCGTAACTAATATTATCGTAATGAAAGTCAGGGAGATAAAAACTAATAGAGCAACGAAGTGTGCCATTATAATTTATATATCACAACCATTATGAAGTACCTGTTCTGTTAACATTCTTTCCTGAAATTCAGAACTACGAGAGTTCTATCCTCAGTCAAACCAGACAATTTGTTTGTGATTTACCGAAATCATTCCAGGTGAACACTACCTTCATTCCAATTCACTGACCACAATCTTTTCGAGTTGTAATGACCTCGTCGGCGACGACCAGCTAAGCCCTAAATAGAAATTGGATTGGATTAAAAAGTGACTAGCTGCGTAAAAGAATTCTTTAAAGCCTGAAAGTAAAGTGTTAGAATAGGAAATGCATTTTCAAAAGAGGCGGAAGTAAATATGGGAGTGCCAGAGGGTAGTGTATTGGGACCGTTGCAGCTCATTATTCTAATGAATGACTGTGTTTAGGTTTTTTGCAGATGATATAATGGTGGATAATAGAATCAAAACCGGTGAAGACCGTGAACAACTGCAGGATGACCTGGATAGAATATGTTAATGGATGGGTAAACATTGAATGAAGATAAATGCCAAGTAGAGTCAACTTATTAACTACACAGATAAAAAATTAAAGGTTAATTATGATTATAGGGTGGGGTCAGGATTGCTTGTTAAGGGCTCTAAGTGCAAATATCTTAGCATATCGTTTAATAACATACTCAACTGGGAAGAAGATATTGGGCAGGTGGTATGAAAAGGTTAAAAAAATCCTTCATTTACTAAAGAGGGTGATAAGAGGATGTACCAGAGAAGTTAGGGAATCGGGTTACAAACCTTTCGCGTTGAATGTGGTGTTGTAGTTTGGGACCCGTATTTTGAGTATCAAATACGTGAGTTGGAGGATGTGAATTGTTTGCTAGAATTGTTTGTACAAAATTATTGCACAAATCAGTAAGTAACTGATACAATAAAGGATCTGGATTGGGAGTCATTGGAGGAAAGGAGGAGGGTGAAAAGAGTGCTGGGAATATAGAGGGCATATGTTGGTAACGGGGCTTGGAGGGATTAGTCAGAGAATTAAGAATAGTGCATGGAAGGGGAAAGGGGACCATGAGCACAAACTGGAGCTCGATTTCATGAATAAGGGAGTGGGAAAATTTCTTTTGTTGGTAAGGGGGTCAGGGGTTGTCACAAAATACCAATTAAAAGGATTAATAATTTACCAAAAACGCTTAAGATTTAAAATTAAAATTTGCAAATTGGAAAATTAAATGGGGTAGGAATTTAAAACTCCACTTATTAAAGAAAATTTTATAAAATAATATAAAAAGGCTTGATTAGATGACTAGGCGAATTACCACCGGAACTTTAACTCCATCGCAATTAAAATTAATAATAATAATAATAAAGATAACCAAGCGGGAATCAGAAACATGATTTTTAATAAATAAAATATCAAAATTAAATGCAACACAGTATAATAAAATTCGATGGTAATACTACAAAATTTCTTCTATGTTCCTTTCCTAGCAATTTATGGGAAAGAATTGGATGAAACTATACTTCTACGACATCTGCTCTGACTAGATCTTGAGTTAAGATGTAAACTGTTTTCTGGGGGGAAAAATCCCGTCGGTACAGTTACCAATGGAAGTAGCAATACATTTACTAATAATATTCTTACTGAATTCTTTTTCGGGGAAGAAATATATTTGTTATATCAATCTCTCATGACGCATTTAGGTTACGTTGAAGATTGTCTATTTTCTAAAACTAAGCATCCATCGTGCTGTCATGAACCATCTTCACATTTTCTTTCCATCTCACATATTATTTTTGTAGATCGAAAGTATTAATTACTTTAGTAAATTGAATAATGAATTAAGTGCTTAAATTTCCCGAGTGAACTACAATCTTTATGTCATATCCTTTTTTTATCCAGAAATCATAATATTCTAAAAGGAAAACCAAGATTAATGATTCGTAAGACTGCCCCGAAATCATTAAATTATTCAGTGTCCTTACAGTTGTATAAAAAACTTTAAACATTTCGTTTCTCCTACAATCCACACATAATTCCTATTTATGTGCTGTTAATAAGTTATCTATTTTCAGAAACGAGTAGTTGCTTAATATATTCCGAGGACTATTGTTCTGTAAAAGGATGTGGGAAAATGCTGTTACTTAAGCAAAAGACAGATACCGGTATGCAGGGAAGAAAATATTTATTTAATTTAATTTAAATGAAGGTAGGTCCTGCAAAAATGTGAAATTGATTCTAGTTTAGTGATGTGTATTTCATTAAAATTTTGTACAACGTAGCGCATTCACAAAATGTCGTGATTGGTTATTTTAAAACAGCAATAAAAGAACCTCACTTATTCGATATTAGAAAACTTGTCGCTATATGTATGCATCAGCCTCACTCAGGTGCTTAAAATCTTTTAAATCTCAATGTTTCAAGCAGATTAAAGAGTTACAAATCAAATACTGGAATCTTAAATTATTAATAGAAACACAAAAATGTAAGTAGAGAGATAACCAAGTAGTTAAATATTAAATTCCTTATAAATCTAACGGATATTTGCCGAATTTTTTTTTAATTTCATTCTCTCTTCGCATCTCCCTGTATATCTCTCTCTGTATCTTTTTATGTGTCCAAGAGAGAGAGAGAGAATCTGACTGCAGACTTTGAAAGGAAAGTTTCGGAGATTGATTCAAAGACATATGTGTCCCTATATTTCACATTTCAGCCACTACTGCCTACCGCAGACCACTGGTGTTTGTGTGTGGTAGTAGCCTGGAGTCTCACATCGTGATTGCAAGTCGGTAGCCGTGGGAATGTTGAAGATATGGTGGCTGAAAGTGGTCGATCTAGGGAATTTTTATATTTCGACCAGACGTGTGTGTCCCTATATTTAACCTCCAAGCCACAACTACATAGCGGTGTGTTAGTAACCTCGAGTCTCTCGTCGTGCACTATGGTGTTTGCATGTCGGTAGCTGTAGGGGTGTGGGAGATATGATTGTTGAAAGTGTTCGATCTGGGGTCTTTTCAAATTTCGATCAAAGTGTTCTAAAAAAATCTATTAACATAAATAATTTATATGAGACATATTTAGTGTGTGAACCGATTTTCACGAGTGCCTTTTTGACAAGGAATAAACATAGGCTATTTTTTTTACCCTGGAAATAGTTAAAGTTCAGTGCAAAAATTCTCTTCTTTTTAGTGCGCAACAACACATTAAAAACTTTATTCCTTTCATTTTTAGTGATAGGATCTATATTATCCTTATCCTCCAATTCTTGACTTGGGCACCAGCTAGTTTAAAACATAAAAACTTTCTTATTGAGGATGGCTTGAAAGCAAAGATCGAACAGTTCATTCCTTGAGCAGTATACTACAATATTTGATCAAGTTTGAAGCCGGTGTTTTTCCGACATCAAAGGAAAAAAGTGTTAATCCTTCATGGAATCTACGATATGAAAAAGTCTGTACTGTCATCTTTAGCAAGCTACGGCTCAACTCTCTCTACTGATAAATACTTAATGCCTAGAAGGAGGTGGAGACGGAATTGAAATAGGTACATCTCTGCAAGGGAGCAGGCGGTAATGAAGGAATGTGACCGCCTGCACACTAGGGCCAGGTATAGCACAGTAGGGAAACACGCAATTACGTAATGACATCTCGGCCGCTGACATCCTCAATCCGGGACAATTAGCGCATCTGTCTTGAGAGCCGGCGGTACCGCAGTGTAGCAGACCCTGCGCCTGCAATTAGCCGCGTAATGCCTGTCCTCATCCCAGACGTCAGCGAGCGGGATCAGGCGTCACAGTGAGCGAGCACTGCTAAATTTGACTCTCTTTAATCAATTAGCCTTGAATTAGCCAACAACTTTATCACTCTACATGAAAACTGCCAAATACAACAAGTAACAACCACAGGAAAACATGCACTCCGCTGATAAATGAACTTAACGAATCAAACCTTATTTAAGTTAAAAAAAAAACACACAAAAAAAACTCGCAAAAAATAGAAATAAATACACACACCAAAACAAATTATAACCGAATATCATGTGTATCTTTTTCTTCTTCTAACACACAAAGCACAAGATTTACAAGACAAAGTAAACAATATACGCATTTTCTGATTACGAAATTTGTAATTCCCACTAACAGCACACACTGGGTAAAACTAGACAGCACTGAAAAGAAGTTAGTAATATCAACGTACAAAATTAATTCTCAAATTGCTACCGGTTGTTCTGGCAATGAAGTCCATCATAGTGGAGTGCAGCATAATTAATTGGCTACCACATTTCACAGTATAAATTCAAATGTAAATAGGTAGTAACATATACACGCATAAGCGGTGCGCTATTATTTTATTTCAGCCATTTTTATTGTTCCCAAAAATCTACAACCGATTAGAAAATTAATTTCCCTGAAATAAAACAATGGAAATTGACACTTTTCTGGCTGTCTGATTCCTCTCTTCTTTACTCCAAAATTAGCAGAATCTTTTTGAATAATTGTGAGAGATTTCGTAAGCATAAAGGTCCAAATACATTGACCGCTTTTCGTCGTATTTCCTCTAGTTTATGTTCTTTGACTTGTGCTTTGTCTACGAGAAAAATGTGTTTGTTGAGGCAGAATAGACGGTCCAGTTGTTCCAATTGTCGTTCATTATGTTCCACTTCGAAATACATTCTACCTCAATTAACAAAATGAAGCGTGATTACAGACTGACTTATAAATAATACGGTATCCGATCTCTTAAGTGATTCCTCCAGCGTAGTTTGTTAACATATATATTCTGCCTCATAGTTATACATCACAAGACAAACTTAATTAAGATCACTTAACCCTATGTCGTACTCGCACATAAAACTCTCGTTACTTGGTACCAGCGCTTAAATCACAATTTATACGGAAGTATAGGCTCGAACTGTTTATGTTTACTAGTGATGATACACAACATTCAGACAACAGTCTCCGTGCCCTTTCTTCCCATACACATTCGAATCCTACCTCGCCAACCAAATTTTTTCACAATAGGAAACAATGTGAAATTGTAAAATTTTACAATGTGAATGTGGGAGGAATTACATAAATCCAAATGAGAAATATGAACCGAAAACTGACAGATCCAATTAGTACTTGCTGGGTAAGCATGTGATACTAAGTGGACTTACTTCGTCCTTTGAGAATTTGTTAACTTTATAACCTATTAAATAATTTTGGGAGCGTATAATAAAATAAGGGACTTTCCTTATATACAAATATATATAAATATGGCATTTGTGCGAATATGCAAAAGCCAACTGCATTTATTAGAGATTCACTTTTGATAAATTACTCTCGTATTCTTCAAGATACAATCCCTTAACTAATTTATCAGAAGTCAATATAAAATCAGCCTTTTTAGCTTGAAAAATGGAAAAAAAAATACAATTAAAAACGACGGTTCAATTTCTTCATATTCAATTAAAGGAAAATTATTTTCTTTTTAACTTAATTCATTCGTCTTCATCAATAATCTCTTGTTAACATTAGAACAGATATAACAACACAATCTTCAATTTTGACTTTTCTTCTGAAAATCTAATCATCGTTTCTTATAGTCAATAGTTAATCACTTGGTGTTCAAAAACTTGTAAAATCGAATCAAATCAAATCTATCAATTCCGTTTTCCAACTCCATCCTGTCCCGCCAGAGATCATATTTTCACATCTTGCTCCAAAACAAAGACCATATCACACAGAACTTTCTCCACTAACCATAGATACTCCATTCCATTTATTTACAACATATTTCACAACAATTAAAATAATCAAGCAAGTAACCTTCCATCTTTCTTTTAATATTAAAACAAGTACAGATCATAACTGCATACAGTATACAAGATGTATTTTAATGATCTTAGATGTTCATTACCATTAAAATAAAAGACAACACAGGACTCACACAGTACCTCGGCTGATGATTCTAACCATGTGAAGCTATCATATTAGCCCCTCCGATACCATGGCAGACAGAGAAGAGTGACATCATGTACAGGCACTAAAGAGAGTCTTTACGTCACGGAAAATGTGGTGCTCCATTCCCTCCAATCCTACGCCTTTATATTTCTGACTGTAAAAGATATCATGAAGGAAACTTTCAGCTGTTAATTTGACAGTGGAAGTAGTTAAAATTTCTAATACCGTAATCAGGAACGAGATTTTGACGAACTTATTGATCTAGAATATTGCAGGAAACTCTTCAGAAATGAGAGCAAAGTTGTTAACTGCTGTATTGGTTCTGACCAGTCGTGGCAGCGTTCGTTGCTGCCCGACAGCTGTGGTAGCTGGCTGGTATTTTTGCGTCCTGGTGGCACTAATGGCCATGATTGATGGCCGCCGAATGCCCCTCGACCGACACACCTGTCCACAAAAACCGCACTTGTCCCTGACAACAGCCGGCAGTGGTCTCATCTACCACTGCGGTTCTGTCGCATTAGTCCACTGCTCACCGCTTTTCAGCTATTAACCCATTCTTCATGAAATACTCTACGCCTATGTCATTGAAGATTAAAGTTTAGCAAACCAGTCCCAGAAACTTCAGGAAGCACTTGCTTCACATCACTACCGTACCGTTACTTCTACGAATGTGGACAGAGGAAGGAAGGCCACATAATATCAATATTACGACACCGATATGACATCATACTACTTCATCAATCAAAAACTCTATTGTGTACAATTTTATATTACTTTTAGAACAGAAACGAAAACCTGTAAATGTGAACATTTGTATCATTTTGTGCAATTATTCAGTTTATGATATTATAAGATAAAAATATTTCAAATAAAAATTTGCAAACCTATGTCACAGTATGTACCACGGTACATGATTTACAATGGAAGCGAATAATCTAACCTGCTAAGTAAGCGATAAAAGTTGTGTCTGGCATTCGGGAGAACACGGGTTCAAATCCAGGTCCTCCATGCAAATTTCGACTTCCTGTTCCTTTCCAAAATCGCTCCAGGCGAATATTATAATGATTACTTCCAAGGTTCATGGCCGAATTCCTACCCGTTCCTTTCCTCTAATCATTTCTCGCCTCTAACGAGTTCGACTAGACGTAAAGCGGTATCAAAAACAAACTATTTTTCTTCTCCTTTGCTTTCCTGTTCACGTTGGTTGTATGTGCATAATTGATTTCTTGTGGTGAAATGGTATTTTTGATACTGCAATAACCTGAAACACCCTCTATTTTCAAGTACTGCATGTGTTTGTATTTCTTTAATTGTTTTCTTACTCCTCTGATTGAAGACGAATTTGATGTCGTGTGGCTTTTGCTGCAGTCTTTCAACCCAAAGTATTCGGAAAGTATGAAGCAAAGTAGAAACAGTAAGAAAATAGTGTACTGTTAATACTGTGGTAACAATTATGCTTTGTTGATTTAAATGATTAGTAGTATCTATACCATATAGATGGTGAAGAAAGCGAATGCTCAATTTTATAGATGTGGTTCGGATTCCAAGTTAAGTTGTAGTTCCCAGAGTAAATGAATTGGCCATACTACCTCTGACTCAATAGATTAGTTTTCCTCCTTTGGACCCAATCAACCTTCGGGTTATGGACTAGACATACTATTTTTCACAGAAAGTCATCATTAATAGTATAAAACTGGTTGATTATGAAATCAATGAGATCATTTCAGATGAATTCATTATACCAACGATTTAAAAAAATTCATTATTTTTAAAATCATTTGTTTATTAACATTTTGGTAATGGAAATAATTTGTAAAGAGATTTATCAAGTTGAACTAGTTATTAATACTTTTCGCTGTGAAGAATGTCTAAATTAGAAAGCAACACTGCCAAAATTATCAACTAACCTCTCAACAAGGATTAACTTTTTTATTGGGTAACTGAGACACAAATTTTTGGTAGTTGCTTTAAGTTTCATACTTAAAATACCCATATCAGTATTTTAATTTATTACTGTCTTATGTTATAATCTGATAATCTTAGGCAATTTGAATGATTTTGAAAATATTGTGTGGTTGGTGCAACATTTGACAGTTAGTCATACTTCTTACTTTTCATGTAATTTTCGAGTGAATGAGCACTTGATCGACACAAGTCCCAATTCTGCTATGACTAATCCGTTTTTTTTGTGAAACGGATATTCTATGAGGCTGAAATCCGGAGAAGGCAGAGCATTAGTTCAGTTTCTATGCTACATAATCGTAGCATGGCATATCATCTATTAAAAACTCTAATTTTCAGTCAAAGCTTTTCTGTTATTACCTAAAATGTTGAAGTATTTGGCATACGCTCAAACAAAACTTTACTCCAATTTCTTTTCAATACCCTACAGTCAACTAATCAAATATACATAAAACAAAGGAATAGTTCATTAATTTAATCAAGTAAAATTGGATGGTATATGTGTGGTATTTTGACCTGTAGATTACGTGATAATATTTTCAATGACTAGAACGACTTTGTAAGGATGCTAAGTTTATTTCAGTACCTGGATTTATAATTAAAGGACATTAATATTTTTTGTGCCAGCTACCATTTTTGAGCCTGTTTTCTGCAGTTTGGAATTATTTATTTCGTTCAAACCGATTTCAGAAGCTTACAAATTCATTACAATTTAATTTAAGATCATTTCCACCAGTTACAAGAAGTCTCAGGTAAGGTTTAACTGTTTGTAATAGTAGCCCATTGTTTGGTGATCTGGACACAAGAAGCGAAGCATTACTAGACGTCGGGATTTTTCTCTGCTGGCTTATAAAATTTCACTGTGACAGCATCCAGCTAGAGTTGCTCGGAATATTTCTAGGAGAAAGTCGTGAAAATTTTCTCATTTAATAAGCGTTCGTAATCTTCAGTAAAGAGTCAGGTGTTTCTAAATAAAAGTAAAATTCAGATTATGCTTTCTCATTTAAAGTCATCCGGTGGGGAGTAATACTATTTCAACAGGTAATATTCTAGTTTATAAAACCGCAGAGCATATATTTCCGAGATACCTCACATGTTAACTTGTGTAGGTGCAATCTTAATCTTGAAAACAAAAAGTAACATTATAACTTCTTGCCATCATTCACCATTTACCGACATACTGAATTGTCTGATGTTAAGTATACAATTGATGTGCCCTCAATTAACTTATTTCTAACTTGTCTCTGTAATTTACCGCTGTTAATTTATTTATTTCCTGTATTATTCGCAGTCATAATGTAGTAACGTAGCGACTGTTTATTTGATGAGAGGTGCTTAAGACATAAGCCAACAATCTCAGTGCAAACATGGTATTTACTCAGACCTATTTTGTCATGCTATGATGTAAATAATATCATTGGAATAATCTCGCGGAGCAACGAACAAAATATGATCAACTCCCTGTTCTTAAGGATTTTCTCCTATTTCCCGAAGTTTCCTTATATTTGATCCAAGTTTCATACTAAACATCTTTATTTGTGCCATAATCATGAGACTTCTCGATTACATACACGCATATTAATCTTTATTTCCTAAAATGCCATTCCTCTCCGAAGTCTTCTGATAGTATTTCATCTCCACATAATCCATTGATTTAGCTTCGAAACCATACTATTTGGGCATCTTAGATATTGCTATTATTACGTGTTAAATGATGAAGAATCGTTTGCATTGATCCTAGCAATGTAGAAATCCGTATCAAACGACATTTTGAGCTAATTGACTTTTTCCTAAATGCTCTATTTTTTACATCTAGTAGTTCAGACACTATGCTGGGACCTTTGTAGCAGCAACAAAAATATAAGATTAGAACTACAGACACTTATGTTAATAACGGGCTTATGAATATTATATAATAGGAAGTGTAGAGAAATCCCATTCAAGGTTAACGACAGAGTGATGGGCTAAGATGTGCTGCCCACGTCTACAAGAGAAACTCTCGCCTCGTGTAATCTTGTGTTAACTAACCGAAGAAGAAGCAGTGCCTCGTGAAGAAGGTGGGCGCGTTTACCTAACGAGTTTTTGCGGGACTGCTGATGTATAAGCCCCTGGGCGACGGACGCTGCTGTGTTAATTTCACGGTCCCCGGGCCCGACCCGAGTCGGCAGTCTTCAACAACCTCTTCACCATAGACAGGTGTTAGTCCTTGCACTGTTCGTTTGATATGTAAACATTGTATGTGTTTAATTGTCTATGTCGTATCCGAAGTTTACGTTTATTTTGTGAGAGAATTATCTGAACGATTTAAATCAAATATTTGTATTGATAAACCTCTTTCAGTAGTGAAGAGTCTGTATCTCTAGTCAACGTGTAGCAGAGATCATCGCTGGCTATCACGTCACAGAGTTTGATGCATTGTTGGAAAACCGAAATCTTATGGACTACAGTTTTATAAAAACTAATACTGTATATGAAGAAGAAGAGGAATATAAACATTAATCTGTTAATGTACGAAGTATGTATGCCCAGTGTGTGAAAACTTCAAGAATTGAGAATTGTGTTGATGATTGTGAGAGTGAATGCTTTAATAGAAAGATCAGAGGCAGTTTATTTGTTACTAACAGAAAGCAAAGTACTAGTTTGAACATTGTTGAATTCGAAGTATATAGATTCATTTTCAAGCTTTTATTTTAGATTACCACAGCATAACTTTATATGCTGTTATTCAATTTGTAAAAGTAGCACATCGGATCTTACGTCCATTTAAAAAGACTGTAAACGGTAATTGTAACAAGTAATGGTAATACCACAATGATGCGAATAACTTTCTTTTTTACTTCAAGCAGGAAAGTTTTTATTCCATAAAACGTTCAAACGGTCAAAATAACATTTCTCCAAAAGTTAAAAAAAATATGTGGATACAATAAACCTAATACGTTGAGAAATAATGCTCTTCGAAGCATATAGATAAAATTTAATTTAATTAAGTATTTTTGATAGCCTAGAAACCTAGTGCACTATTATTTCCAAAAACTTAACTCGAAATTATTCTCAATTAAGAACTTCTGATGCTGGGAGATAAATACAGAAAACTGTGCTAAACAATTACATAGAGGAGTCATCGATATTTTTTTTTTTTTTTTTTTTTTTTGGGTGCTTTAGGGCGCGTCGACGACTTGGTCATTAGCGCCCTAACTCAAACACAAAATGACAATGTGGGTTCGAGATTGTACTTAAAGAAAATAATAAAGACAAACGATGGAATTCGATCCATGGAAAATCAGAAAGATAACTCTCCCACTATCGAACTGTCCGAAAAAAAAACTTCAAATATCAGGAACATAAATTAGTCAACTATCACTTAGCCTGACGTGAAGTTAATATTATAACCTAAATTTTATCTTTTTGTTTCTATCCATCAACTGTCCGTACGTACACTGAGATGGAAGCTGCTTAAACAACCTACCTGAGAGTTCGTTATTGGTTGCGGTGAGTCAGAAACTGTCACACTGATCAGATGTTTTTCTTTACTTCCGAACAACCACATCCAAATTATCAACAAAGTCAGCCATCAGAATCAGCAGTAACCAATGATCACAGTCAAGTTGTTGCATTAGTTTTATGTAATATGTTCAATACTGAACTATGGTTTATTCTGAATGACGATTGGCGAACTATGCCACGACACGATAAAAAAATCTGCGTCATAATGGGTGCTCATTGTGTAATTAACCTCGCAGACTCAAGATTTCTTGTCTTTGTACACGTACAGATTTTTTGGGTGGCGACAAATGCGTAGAGAACACATTTTCTAGAAAATAGTTCGACTTAATCTATAGTCGCTGAAGGAAAAACATGGCGCGCGCATATCAAATATGCCACATAAAATATTTATCGAATAACGCGCTACTGTTCTCCCTGACATTGTTACTAACTTTAATTTTTCAACTGCTTCGCCAGCGCTGACCTTTGTTCACGTTACGAACAAATTATTATTTCTTGCTCTATCCCCTGGTGACGTAAATATACTGCAGATCTGAAGTTATACACCTTAAGGTTTCAAATTGTGAAAACCACATAAAAATAGGTTAGGTAGTTTTATGTGTGGTGTGTAATATCGTGTGTAGTATCGTTGTATCAATTAACTTACGTAAAAAAATCATATTATCAAATGCTGAAATTCATTAATGATCTAAATTGCCGGAACAGATATTAGGTCAAATCAAGAACGTCCAAACGGAGAAAATCGCATCGTAATGCTTAAGCAACAATCTCTGGCTGGTACTGTTTAAGAATCTTTGGCAAAGATCTGATTGGGTTAAGTAATCTTTTCAACAAAATAATTACCTCTAATTCATGTAGATAAAGGCTACAGATCAGATCTATTTAAAGATGGCATATTGAAACGTTTTCTTGTTACAGTTAATACTCAATTATCAGTAGGGAAACTTACTCGTATCTTAGGATTTAATGTGTGGTGTGTAATATGCTGTAACAATCTTCATACCCACTTGCCTAAACGCTTGCTTTTTATTATGTTTTTATGACTGTTTACGCTTACAGGTGTGTTAATCATTAATGCAGTGTCGATTTGTGTATTCCGTGTATGTTAACGTATAACATTTCAGAAAACTGAAAAAATAAATAATTGAAGTTACATAGTAAAAAACAGTATTAACAGAATCCACAGAATGGAGCGTTTATTTTAGATGTAGTGTGACCTTTGACACCTGTCTTTTCTGGTTACAATCTGATTGTCATTCATTGCTCCGTCCTTGAATCATGTAGAGCGATAAGATATACCGCAGTTTTTAAGCTGAACTGTAAACTTTCTACTATGATAACCCCATCCAAAGCGGTTCAATAGTTTTAGCGTGATGTAGTAACACTGACTTAAAAAAACAAATTAGCTTAAAATATGTTAATAAATTCAAATTATCGTATGGCATTGTTGGTCGCGAGATCTCGAAGGATTTTATGGTCACCGATTGACAGAGATTTCGATTAGATTCGAACTGGAGACCTTTCGATCTCAGATGACTGAACCACTGAGCACCAGACAACTCTGTTATTAGTTAACTTTATTTAACAGAAATTTCATTTGAATATATGACATTTTACATCGTACTAATCTGCGCCATAGAAAAAGATGATAATGCACTGTGACGGTGTCTTGCGCTGGAGATACAGTTCGCTTGTTCGATGCTGGATAATAAATAAAGTTTGATTAATCGTGACTTGACAAACAGGGAAGGAGTAGTGGCAATTAAAAAAATTCTAATCAGTCGACTATGTTTCCCTAAACGTCTCTGCAGTGCCTAATGAGTGATGGAAATATAACACTGTTTTGTTGACTGTCCCGTTGGATGGAGACGTTAATTTGGATGCGTCTTGTTGGCGGCAGGACCGAGATCCTACGCTCTCTCTTCTTTTATCAGTCGTTTGCACAGCGAACAACACACCAAACTGAACACATGCACCATCATAGTCATTCACACATGCGATAATTTAACACGAGTCTTGGACGAGAATGCAAGGAGAAACCACCTCAGTTGAAGGAATTGCCGCCAGGTATGATCTCGCTTCGAAATCTATTTACAGTTGACTGTATTAATTAAGAGCAATTATGAGTAGTGTTACTCCACTTGGTGGCAACATGTATTCAGTATGCGTTTTCTGCTCAGAATAGTAATAACCAATAAAGGACCAATCGATACTAAATTCAAGAAAGTGAAATATCATTTTCATTTCCATAACATAATGTTACAGTCTTTCTCACTCCGAGAACCAAGCAATTTGCATCGTTCGTAGTAAAAGTTACAAGGTAGTATGTGTAATAGTATTTATGTTATGTTTGCTTCTATGTCAAAAGATATTTGGTAAAATATAGCAGCAAGTGAAGATATTGTACGAAACAATTAGATAACTGTGAAAATTAATAAATGCTTTAGTATTGCCAAAGAGTACTCTATTTGTGTTTTCTGAATACCCTTAGTGTCTATACCTGTCAGTGGATGTGGGCGTAATTTTTAACTACAACTTTCATCTGCATGATTCTCTGCCGTTATCTCACGAGCAACTTAATATTTCTGTTCTCCTCCGTATACAGTTTTTGATGAAATCGTGCTATCCGAACGTCAAGCCTTACGAATACCTGACGGTGCAAATCATGGCAGATGACTTTCAAAGGAAAAAGCCTGCATGATGGACACTTAGCGGAAATATGAACATATGACAAGAGCCATAAAAACTCACCCTCTGCGGTTCATGGGGCGACGCATAATTTTCAAGAAAGAGATTATAGGTGGGAAGCTTTCTGTGAGAGGCAGGGACAGATATATTAATTCCAACCAGACAAGAACACGGGACCATTTAGTGGTGTAATAAGTAGCAGTTGTTGTTTGAAATGTTTTATTGCTGAAAGCTTCATAAAGACACGTTTCTCGGAAAATACATTTTTATTTACGTGTATTAAGTATCTAACCAAACTGAGAAGGTGTCTCAGCCATAACCAACGTGATTTCTGTGCGCGATAACTAAAATTTTATTCTCTGTCACATGTGATCTAATTTCAGCAGGTGAGTCTCCGATGACATGGCCCAATCGGCTAAGATTTGCATCAATACGAGAGAACTGATGACATCATAGTGAGATTATCCTTTTGTATTCCATGATTCTGGTTCATTCCGTCTTGGACTACTGGAAGATCTGACGGACTAGACACATCAGCTGGGAGCCGTGAAAGTAGATTTAGGGCAACATACAGTAACAGCGGCGGCGGTGTTCTGATTATTCTGACTACCGGCCGAGAGATGACCTTCGCTTGGGCATCCCGTATCTTTAGTATGATACAACTGACCTGCCACCAGTGTGGTAAATTTATCGACAAATGATTGTCAACAGCAATCAAATAGCCAGTAAACTACTGTAAATGAAAAATTAGCTACGATTCTCATGTCCATAACATAAATTTAAACTGAATTATTGAAAACTGACTTCATTCAAATTAATAAAACAATTTGTTTTTATACTCTAGATCAAATAAAGGAATCTTTCAGATGTTTTTTACTACACGATGTATTTATTCATTTAAAAATCACACTCCAATCATTTTAATTTATAAAATCTGTCATGCTAATAAAAAGGTGCCTTCTATATCAATATATAAATTCAATTCATAACTTTCTCTGCCTTTTGCTTGACATTTCACGATCAATTACGTTCCAAAAATTTTCAGAGCTTTTTTGCGATTCGTCCTACTGTCCGTAGGCTCGTGTATCTCATTACTTCAGACCTCGCTTAAAATCATATGTATCATTCGACAGAGAATCGCATCGAATAATAAATGTATTATAAAAATATTTTTATAAGACCCACAGCAGTTTTTAACCGCTTTTTTGTATTTGGTTCGTGTATACTGTTAGAAGCACATTTTCTGAAAACGAATAATGAAGTCTAAAAAAACATGATGCTGAATTATTTTAAAAAAATTACAATGAATTATTTTCAGTAAATTCAATGTGATACACTTTGTGGTCTACAGAAACCAAGAGTAACAGGCAATTGACGGAATTTTTAAAAAAATAATAATAGTAACACACATAGGTCTAAATGGCTGAGAACTGTACCTAAGTTTGCGACATAGTATTTTAATAGCTAGCACCTATTGGAGGGTTTCTTATTTCTGAGAAGTTTATTAATTTTTCTATTTCTGTAAGGAATGTGAAGACACGCTGTCAGCTTATGGTGAAAACTGACTTTTCACTTTTTAGAGCTTTAAGGTTCGTCGACGCTGTATCATTAGAGCTGTGAGAGGTTTGGAACCAAGGAACTGGAAAGAATTACACAACCATCCAGATTTTCGTAAGCAATAAAGTATCTTAAATCTGGATTATTGAGCCAAGGATCGAATTCGTGTTCTGCTAGATGATAGGTCCAAGCATTAACCTCTCACCTAAAGATCCCCATCCCATTTTATGTGAAACGAGAGGGCGTAATGCTTCGTGAAAATTTCTAGCGACATTTCGAAATACTAATAAGTACCAGCATTAGTTTGCAAATAGCAGATATAGTAAACCACTGATGATTCAATATATATATATATATATATATATATATATATATATATCTGTAATGGTTAACGATTTGAAATACTTTTCTGTAGTTATGCTTAGTTGCAGAACAACATACTGGGAAGGAATGCTCCAGTTATTACGACGCTATACTTAATATAGACCTAATAGAAGACGAGACAGCATTCAAAATCCATATTTTACATTCGTAATTCCCATGTAAAATGTTTAGTTAATGAAAAGAATTCACCTTACTAAAATTGAAAATCCTATTATGTAGTTATAGAACCTAACGTACCGTTACTGACTTAACACCAACTGCACATCGCAAGAAAACAAATGCGTGTGGCAGACGGTAGCATATAGCTTATGAAGAAAAACTGATATTTTACCTCCTTAAATACACGTGTCCCCTGTTTCGTGTACGTTAAGCATTTAAACCTAGCTTGTGGTCAAGCTTTTGAAGGATGGATTAATTACGGTTATGGAGATACATAATAAACAGCGACGCAGTCTGAATCGTTTGTACAGTTTATGTGCGAACAAAGCGGTCAAATGCGACAAAATACATGCAGGTCACTCCTGCGTCATACATCACTTCGCTTTATGAATTATTACTAACATCAAAACTCTAATTAAATCATGTAATTGTTTTTATGTTACAATGCTGTGTTTACTTCAGTTTAATTAAATACAGAGTTTGTTATGTTAATTAGTTGTTTTGTGCTGTGCAAATTGTTCGGATACGCGCTTTATGCCAAATTTAATTGTGGTCCCAATCCCAACGCGCATGAGTACAAACTGATTGCCATTTTTCGCAGCAATTACTCAAGAGAAAAGTGGCAGCGCGTGGCGTTAAACAATTCAAAGAGATTCTCCGACATTTTGCCATCTTAACCGTTTTAGTGAGTCAGGTAACGGACGAACCTTAACGTGAAAGCGGTAAAGAGAATATATGTAGAGCCTACCAAAGGCATTAAACTCCTCTTCTTTGATTTAAATTCACTAATGAAAGAAATTCACTTTGAGAAAAAGAAAAACAATCTTTTGACCAGAAGAAATGTTCAGTGCTGATCAAATTCGCGTATTCTAAGGACAGAATTAACCATTTCTTGTAGCTTCATTTTTAATAGCATTATGTATAAAACAAAATTTCTGACTTAAAATTTTGATATTATGTATTACACAGTCTGTCATTTGATCAATTAAGTCACAGACTTCCTTAACCTTATAGAACAAACGGTAACGCCTGGAAACTGGTTGTGAACAACGCTAAGAAGGAAAACTTTGGATTTGAATAATTATAACGCTGCTTTGGGATAGTATTATTATTATTATTTTTGTGGTGGAATTTGTAATAAGTCGCGTTCCCAAAGCGAGGCAGTGTGCACGTATCGAGGGAGAGCTATTTTTTTTTTTTTGGGCTAGCGGAAGCCGCGGGCCTGTTCGTCAAGCCACCTGCTGCGCTGTTGACACTAACAGCAGGGACATCCAACCTACAGACAATAGGGACACGCCACTTGGATATTCTTGTATGCTGTTGCATGGAATGCTGCTCGGAGGTGGAGTGGAGACGAGGCACTCGTGGATTGTGTGAGGAAGTGAGTGGACGCTGTGGCTGGTCGACCGCCATCCTCTGAGCGTCTGAGGTGCGCATCACGTCGCCAGCAGTGTCGACAGCAGTGCACACGGTAAAGTGGATTTAACAGTGCGACATGGTTACAACACATCATGGCCCGAAAAATACCCCTGAGTAGCTAGAGACTTGTTTGAGAAAGCCAACTGAGCTAGCAATCTGCAAATCTAATCACTTGTCAACTTGCTTGAATAAATTCAAGTCTTTTGTGAACCCATCTTTTTATGTCTTGTAACCCCTGAGACATGTCATGTACGAGGCTCAATATTAACATGTTGATAAAGAAAAGTTTTAATTGCTGACGCCATAAAGTGTGTCTAAAAGTTTCAAAGTAGAGACACCCCCAACAAAAGAGATTATTACAAACTGAGATTAAGTTAACTTTATGCAATATTTACATTTCATAGGGCTGCCACAAAATATAATTTTATATGACATTTTTCTCGAACTAAAATTAAACGATAAAACACGGGCTTTACTATAGTCTTAACTTCACAACGTAACTAAATAAATTAATAATGTCTGTTACATTCATTCTATCGCATCCGTGACAGTAATGAAGTGTAAGCCTACAAGATAATCTTTTAATTAATAATATTTGTTAGACAGATGAAAAAATCTAATAATACACATCAGTTGCAACTGAAAATGGTTTTGCCTGCCGCCACCTCCGTTGAGGTGAATGTCCAATATGAAATAATTGAAATGGTATACAGACAATTAAGCAGTTACATTATGACTAAGGAAAAACACATAATAAAATAACGAGGCGGTAGAGTCAATAACAATGAAAGTGCTATGATTGACCAGATGACGATCCAAGAGATAATAATAATTATTACTATTAATCATTATTGCCCTCTAGGACAGGGTTTAAACTCAAATTATTCATGATTATTCGGTCTTTGTTTGTATTTGTCTTCTTCCTCTTCTCTTCCCAAAAGCTCTTCATACGTTCACTGTGTTCCTGTTTCCTCTGTTCAGTTCATTTTGTTCCTATTTTCTTCTTTATTTTAAATCTTTTGTTCATAATTTTGTTCCTGAATTGTTCCCTTTCCCGTGTCATTTCCTTGCTGATCCCTGCATGATTCAAGTCCTCTTCTATTTCCTGATAATTATATTTATTTCTTCCAAATGCTCCCTCAAGTGGCTAAAAAGTTCTTTCAAGTAGTTGGAGTCAGATCGATACTGCTTAAGGTTAACAAAAAAACGAAAACTAATTTCTAGAAGACAAAATAAAGAGAGAAATATATATCCATAGTACGTGAGGTACTGCCATAATCAATATTTCTACTACATGTGTGTTATATAAAGTAAATAACGGATACAAATGGGTCGTCATAATCACACCATACGGTAAATTAACATACTTTTTTAGTTTTGCGAGGTCATAATCCATTACGTCATCGTATATTACGTGATCGTGTTGATAGTACTGGTAGTTCCAATAATTAGTAAATTATATTACGTTTAAAATAAAAGGCTTTAAAATGTTTGATTTATATCAGAGGCTATAGGAGAGCTGGTATTATTGTAAAAACAATATAAACTGATTTTTTTAAAAAAAATATGAAAACAGCAATCGGTTTCAGGATGGAAAAAAAATTATTAGGATCTATCTGAATGTTTGAGGGCAAAAGTAAGAGGTGTATTAGAACCACAAATTAATCGTTTGGCCCATTGATTAAAGGAGAAATGTAGTTCTATTATTTTCAACTAGAACAGTGGAAAGATAGGAAACTTATAAATAAGTTCTGCGCATCAATGAAAGTAACAAAAAGATTAGAATAAGAAGAAATCGAAGAGATGATGACGGGTTATGAATGAGAGATGTAATCATTGTAGTATATTTGGATGAAACATTACACATCTAGATGGTAACTCACATTGAACTACGAAAAGCGGATAGTTTCACTCTAAGCAGAAATGAAAAATCGTAGCTCCTATGAAATGAAACCAGAGATGCTAATTTATATGTTAATTCAAGTGTTAAGTGTTTTGAGTTGATGGTTTTACTTGCGTATCGTATATTTCGCTGCAAACTTTTATTTTTCTAACTATTTCCTGTTCCGCGTTTTCATATGCCTCGATTTTCCGTAGCTTTCCTGGGGTTTTTTTTCTGTTCCTTTCCGGTGATGAATACACTGCAGGACTGTTTTATCCGCACCCAGAAGTGTTTGTTATCTATTGCCTGCGCGTTTCCTAATGTATGAGCTGACTCTACAAAAGAAAGCCTGTAATTGCAGAATATATTAAGTCTCTGCAAGAGATATATGTGTGGAACGTTCATCGTGACATAACACTGGTAATTTCCGACTTTTTGCTTCTAACATTCTGAAGAAGTGTTCTTTCCCAGAGTTTATTGTCCATTTTAATTCCTTTGTTTTTTTAAGAGCCAAGTAATTGCGAATAAACAGGGTCAAACAGGTACTAATCAAACGCCTGTTCTCTTCAGTGTTGGTTAACAGTTTCTGTTTTAACTACGATACTTTTACGCCACCAGTATTCCGCATATTGGAATAATGTAGTTTCTTAAAGATACATGCATGTTAAATATTGATGGATACAATTATTTCATACCGAAAATGTTAAATGAACCAGAATAAACCTATCCCACTGAATGACGCTGGGCTTGATATTCGGTAGAACGGAGGTTCAGTACCCTATCCATCCATTCAGATTTCAATTTTGATGGTTCCCCCTGTAACGGAAGGCTGTTTCCTTTAAGAGGCGAAATATAAATTCCCTGGCCTTATCAACTCGCAGCCCTTACAAAAAAAAATTGTATACAGCTCAAAACTGTGGATTCTAAGTAATATTGACATCAATAGTCACTATTCAAAATAATCAGAAGCAACAACTTGGAAACCAAATAGTTAGAGGATCACAACGTAGTGGTATGAAGATATGTAGACGATCATAAATGGTAAGCAGTATAGCCGTATAACACATTTTACAGAGATATTTAAGTTTCGCTACAGAGCAAGAATGAATATTTATTCTGCTTTACATTTTGATAGCTGTATTATAAAACCAAAACTTGAAGATGCCTACTAAGCATTAAATTTTTCGCTAATACTAACGTAACATTAACGGTATCAATGATGAAACATATAGTCATTACGTTTTAACGACTGATGATATGTAATCTTCGTGGTTGTCTCGCCTGTAACTGACATTAAAAATGTAGCTGTACTAGGGATTTTTATTGGAACTAACTTCGGTACAAATTTATTTTTGTTGTTTTTCTAAATATTTTATTATAATAAACCACTTGCGGAAATAACATAGGTCCAAAGGAATTATTTCCAGTACAAGCAGCGTCTAAAAGACACTTTCACTCCTTCTTCTCTGTTGGTATCATAAGGTTTCATGAAATAAGGTGCAGTTCCGATCTAGCGTCCATAACGAAAGCAAAAGTAGCAAAAAACATTCAGGAAAGAATGATGATTAGTGTAAGCAACTAAATTATGCCCATAGAACAAGTACATATTTACAAGGATCGTTACGTGGTAGATAATACATTCTGTAAATTATCCCTCAGTACTTCTCTGTATATGTTTCACGCATAAGGGTAAGCGCACTAAACCATAGTTTAACTGAGCCTGCAAAAAATCTTTCGAAACCCTGTGCTGCCATCCTGATTTCAGTTTTCTGTGGTTTATCTAAATAGCTTCTACAAATGCAGGGATGCTTCCTTCCGAATTCCTTCCCGTTTCTTGCCCCCAATCCTTTTCCGCGTCTAATAACTTGCAAAAAATAAATAAAAATTCTAGGTGCAATAAGTGTTATGTAAGAGATAGAATCCAATCTCTGACATCCTTATTAATATTTGTAAGCCCCTCCCCCGCAAAAAAAGAAGAAGAATAAAAAATATAGTATTATATAAATGGCAGTTGGTCGATGATGCCATAGTCAGCAACTAGCGTACTGACTGCTTGTTTTGGATTTATTTATGCACATCCTCATATATATATATATATATAAAGTAACGTTATCACCAGGCAAACACAACACTTAGTTAAAACCGCAAATGCTTAGTCCGGACTAGAACCAGTGAGCACTGTGGCCTAATTCCAGCTAGCCTACTAGAGCCGGTGAATGCTAGTACGATCCACTCAATACTACACGTTATTGAAACAAAGATAGCAAAAATGCATTACCAAAAATGTTATTTCGTTCGAAGACAGATGGACAACACTCATTCCGGAAGCAATTTATTATTTTTAAAAAGCTTCTACCTCATGTATATTATCTTTTGAATGAACATATGTTTCTTAACAGATTGGAATTAACGTCTTGATTAAATGTGTTCTTTGCCTCTAGAGGAATTGTGATAAGACGTTTATTAGTTTCGAAAGGAATTGCATTCCTTAAGATAATTTAGAGTAAAACAGACCCGGGAGTATTTAAACCTCAAGCAAACATTAATCGAGAAACATTTTCATTAACCCGCAAATCGCATGGTAGAATCTCCAGAATTTCGGGCATTTAATATTTCTCATAACGCAATATTACACTTTTCCTGGCAGGGCGTTGTTGAGAGGAATTATTAAAGAGCAGACAGTTCATTTTAGAGTAAGGTGTTTCGAGAGGAAGAAAAAAGTCTTTCTAATTTTTTTTTTCCTCTCTCCACCTCGTCTCACTGAGAGCAGAAAGCATATTGCAGCTCCTAAGCGCATTACAAACGAACGAAAAGATGAAGAGATGATGGCAAGCAGCCCTTCATGACGTACACAATTTACATACCATCCGTCTCTTCATTAAAAATGAACATCCAGCTCGTAATGAAACAACCGCTCCTTATCTGCCAGCGCAGCGGAGTGAGCCGAGGTGGGGCGAACAAACACAAGCGGAGACTTGTTGCTTGGTCCACAGCGAGGAACATTGGGGTGACCTCTATACAGGGCAACTGACAAAACACTGCTCAATTGTGTCTCCTCCATTGCCTACTGGGTAGATAGGATAAAAGCAGGCATGGAAGAAAGTGGCTTCTTGTAAAAACGTAGAAGATTGAGCCTGAGATCCCTCGAAATGCCAGGCGGACTGCAGAAATAGTCGTTCCTCGCGGTCAAATAATTTTTCCAACGAGCTAAAAGCTTAATCACAACCATTACAAATAAATTGATCAATTACACGTTTCCTGTTTGACAGCTCATAAAGTAGATAAAACTAGTAGAGACAAGAAGAAACTTTGCCAGTGAATAATAATACAGCGGTACCACATTATTCTCTTTTTTGTTATTATTTTCAGAAATCAAGCAATGGGTAAAAGAAAGAAATCATTATTCATTATTTTAATATCATGTATTCATTTTTATTAACCTGGGTACGTTGTGTAAGATTTCATAACTTCAATAATTAAATCAAAATTAATCATAATTATTATATCGTGAAAAAAATGTTTAAAGAAAGAGTTAACGCAGAAAAGAGAAAGTATCTTTAATTAACATCTGGGTGTTGTTAACCATTTCCTCAATTTCGATAGAATCAATTTCTATAGTATCACGCCGATTCAATTGAATTTGTTTATTTCTTATTAAATAAGATATTAATTATTCATTCAAATTGATACCTTTAATTTATTCATGTGCTGATATCTTAGCTTATGGTTAGATTTTTTTAATAAAAGAATCAGCGAAGATTAGTATGAGAGAGTGTTATTTGAACTGATTCGGCTGAGACAAAATCATTACAAAACGAAAAGACAAAATATTGTAATCCAAAAATAAATAGCGAAACTGGATCTGTTATTTAGATTTGTGGGTTGTTAAAACGTAATATGCTATAAAATATCGAGATAATTCCTCAAATAAACGTCTGTGAAAATTGTACTCCCAATTCCGTCACCAACATACAAAAATTTAAAACAAACTAGAGCAGTTTTTGCTGTCAAACGTTATCACGAGACAGCATTACAAGATTCAATAAACTATTTACATTTTAACAAAGCTGCAATTTAGAGTCAACGATGAAAAATGATCAACAGTATTAGCTTCGAAGCGTACGGGACAAATTCGTGTATTTTCAATATGAATGCTGATTGCTTTGATCTCTTAAATGCATTAACGCAGTGATTGGTACTGTATTTGTTGCAGGATTAACGTTGATCATTGATATGACGAAATGAACGAAATGAGATGAGGTCATGAAAGAAACGATTTACGGCAGATAATTCGATTCTGGGACGGCGCCCCTACCGAGCGAATTCCGCCCGTGGACCAGACCAACTGCGGCCTCCTTCCAGGCGGGGCTAAAAATGCTGCTCGTGGACTGTGTTTATTTGGAACTAAATAACTATTAAGGCAATAGGAGGAGTCGCCGGAACGGCCAATACAGCAGAGAAGCGGCGTTTGTATGCGGAGCGGGTAGGAGTGTTCTGTCCAGTCCCTGCCTGGCTAGGCCACTGCGAAAGGTCAAAATAGCTCTTCCCTTTCTTTTGTGCCCGTCTCTATCTTTAACTTCTTTCGTCCTCTAGCTACAAGGCTAGGTTAACTGCTGTCCTTGATCGCAGCAATAACTTAAAACTAAGGAGGTGTTTTCTCCGTAACTACCTTTCATAAAATTTGATTGTGTCTAAAATTACGAACTTACCACGTTAGCTAGAGATGGCTGAAACTTTTTACTGTAGTGTCCTTTCCCAGTTGCAGCGTCTGAACTGCAACATTAATAATATGTGACAAACACACACAGACTTCACCATAGATCTACTTCTCCTCTTCTAATATTTTAACACTTGTTAGAATATACTCTTTGTTATTGCCAGTCTTTTTCTCTAATACTGGGCAGGCATCGTCTGGATTCTGGATCACGTATACAATCCTGTACCACTTGCGACTGAAATTTGTTGATTGCGCTGTTATCATTTCAAATTTCAAGTTCCTGAAATTCATTTTCATATCCCTAAGATTGATATACAAAGTCTTATTTCTGTTACCTGACTTCTCTGTTCCAAATATCTGTGACCACCTTCCAAATCCCTGTTTAAATTCCATAAAATTGTAAGACATCTGTCCTGTTGTTATTCCTATAAAATTCAATTTTATAAACTCGTTTATTTGTATGGAATTTTCGTTATTATTTTCACTGTTTGGGAGCATGTATATAATTTTTATATTATGATTAAATTTATTTATGATGAATTGTAGCTCAGATAACTAAAAACATATACTGATCAGAGATGTTATTTCCTATCATCGTTATGCTAAAATTATTTTGTATCATAATTCCAAAAGTTTCAGTATTCTGGTTTTTTTCATTTACAATTTATTATTCTATTTCACAATGCGGAAAATATAAATTTAGACAGATGTGTCTCTTCTCTGGAGCACTCTATTAGTTTACCGACCGTGGTGGGTGAACAGTTAACGTTCTAGCCTCGCTTTCGGCAGGACGCCGGTTCGAATCCCCGTCCGGGCATCCAGATTTGCGTTTTCCATGGTTTCCCCAAACCACTCCGTGATGCTTCCTTCAAAAGTCCATGGCCCAATTCCTTCCCCTTCCTTGTCCCCAATCCCATCCCGCCTCTAGTAACCTCGACGTCGACGAGGCGTAAAGCCATATGCAAAAAAAAAAATCTATTAGTCTGAGTTATAGTCAAATTTCAACTATCTATTATTATAATAAGCAACTGGTCATCTATGGCGTCATTTGTCATGCCATGACGTCACTCTATTAAGTCACACTTTACGCCATTGTTCTTGGTTATACACCTTATTTAATAACATTCCCAAGCACCCGCGAATAAATTAACTGACAGGAAACAGAAACAAAAGTATGTTTTGCGTTTAAATCGACATATCAATCATTAGATGCTTATATTTACGTAATATTCCTTTGATATACCAGTATAGAAGTATTTCTTAAATTCTTTGTCCATATATATGTAAGATAAGAGCTTTAAGTTTGGAGCATCGATGTTAGCAAAAGTTTTGATTAGATTGTTATTTAACATGGGTCAGAATTACAACTGGCATTTGACGTTACAGCAGACAGCATGAATAATTTACTTTTTTTTCTAAATAATTTAAAAAGTGTCCTATTACTGAAATTATTAAATCGTTCGAACAGAAATAGATGCACACTAATCGCGACATTAAAATAAATGTTATGTGGCATAATATAAGTTTATAAGATTGGTTTTAATTTCCTTTGCTTTCACTGAGCAATATTACTGTGGTTATTATTTCAGCAACATGTAATGTATGTCAGCCATTCAAACGTTGTAATGTTGGTATGATTCACGGATAACAAAAAAGAAAGGTGTAAAAATCCTTGAAGATTTTTGATCAAATTTATATCGCGATGCATTATTGCCAATAAAATGCGATACAGTACATGTATTAATATGCGTGAGATTGAAGTATTGTTCTTCTGGTGGCAAGTTTAGCGTAATATGTGGTGAGGTTGAAATGGAACCTGGACCCGGATGGAAGCAGAAACTTTTTGCTACAGCACAAGGCACGAGGAATTACATTGAATTTTATTTTATAACAATTCTATTCAGTTAATCAATTGCTAAGACATGAATTGTCAGAACACTGAAAGGAAATTATATGTTTCGTTTAAATTGGCATATTAATTATCAGTTTTTTGCTGAAATCATTATATAGTTTAAATGAAAGAAGTTCCAAATTGATCGTGATATATGTGTGACGTAAACCACAATTAAATATTACGTGGCATAGCGTAGTTCAGATTTATTTTTAACATCCTTCGTTTACACTGAGGTCATTATTTCAGTCGATTTTCATCACAGGTAATAAGAAAGAACGGTGTGAGTACCTGTGAAGATTTTGGATCAAGATTATATCGCGCTGCATGATGACACTGACATACGATACAGGGAATGTATTAATTCGCGTGTGATTGAAACTTTGCTTTTCTAGCGGTAATATTTCCGGAGACTGTGGTTAGGCTGAAATGCAATCTGGACCAAGTTTACAACTGAAGATTTTTGCTGCAGCACAAGGGACGATAAATCACAATGAGCTTTATTTTATAACAATTCTATTTAGTTAAGAAACTGCAGTGAAATAAATGATCATAACACATAGTTAAACCCGTCATTTTTGACTGGCTTTGGGGATAGTTTGTAATAGTGGATAAATGTTCACGCTGAATGAGGAAAATTACAAATTTTTTGTTGAAAACATTTTCTGTTATCGATACGTAACATCTAACACAACTTCATGCGTGCGCGAAATTCACTTTTAAAAATGCTTAGCCACAGAGAAATAAAGAAATCTGCAGGCACGTTTATATGGATTTTTTTTAAAATAATTAGATTATCTCTTATAAAAAGTTAGTTTCGACTTTCAATTATTTTTATGTTTAAATTTATTGTGTTTAAAAAACGAAGTTTTAATTGTTTCCAGTACTGCATATTAGAATTTCACACGGAAAAATTATCTTTGTTTATGACCAATATTTAATTTGAAAACACACGTCCAGATTATAATAAACTTGTTAATGAGGAATAGTATTAAGTAATTTAAGCACGTTGGCATTACGATTTTGTCTCTTATGTGACATAAACTGTAAACTTAAAAACTATAGTTAAAAGTATATGGCGAAAAATTCAATGCACCCCTTTTATATCATACACTGGCTGCGGGAATGTTAAACTTGTGTTAATACAAACTAAACAGGATCTTTCTAGTCTAAGTTGATTTATCGAGGCTAGCCATAAAGATTTAAGATGTTGTAACCCAGATTCTACAAATTTAAGGGCGTTTTGCATAAGTATTTCTATGAACTGTAATCAATAAAAAATAAACGGAATTCATTTTTTCTGCATCAATGCAGGTATGAAATTTCTTGCAAAAATAAAAGATTTTTTTGTTTCTTTTTTTTCTTATGGCTTAACGCCTCGTCGACGTATAGGTTATTACTGGCGGGAAACGATTGGGGACAAGGAACGGGAAGGAATTCGACGATTGCTTTTTGAAGGAGCTATCCCGAAATTCACGTGCAATGATTTCGGAGAAAGGAAAGGGCCCACCGGTTGATATCAGCAAAACGTTGTAATGAATAACACAACAACGCTTTCATTTTTTTTTTATTTATACTTTCTGGAATTGCAATAGACTACAGCAGATAATCGTAATGCTGGTTCATACGTACGTTTACCGTATTCAGCTATGCGATTGCGATAGAGACCTGATCAAGGGCTTTTATAAAACGGCGGTTTTAGAAGCAACGTGAAACGTGGCAGCCAGTTAATAACACTTCTGGAATGCACAGGTAAATTCGATACCAGTGTGTTGAAGTGGAGCCAATGTATGGAAGAGGAGAGGAAGCAAACGGCAATTCGACCCCTATTGACGCTTCTACCTTACCTGATGAATGTTGCTGAATGCCATGGAACGATCAACTGTACCACTTCCAGAAATTCACCTCTGCGCCTGGCTCAAAAATATTTTACTGGCAAACGTTAATACCAGATGTTGTGAATACTCGCAAAAACACCACCACCTGAAGTTCAAGACTTGACAAAGCTAATCGTAAAGTCTGAAAAAAAAACCTCAAAAGAATTAGCACAGTTTTTAATTTATGTGCTGAAAATTTGAATAAATGGAGAAAACTGTGACTCAGCATCTCCAAACCAGACAGTTCGCCACGTATTTCAGCAGTGCAGTTTCGGAGCGTACCCTGGTGATGTAAAAAAATCTTTTATGATAGGCCGACACGCATTGAATAGATAATTGCAATTGAATTTAAGGCATGGCTGCTTCTGTAAGTTAGTCTAATGACTGGTTACCTTTACTTCTTGCCACGCACTAAATAAATTAATACATTACCACAAAATTCATGAATATGCAGTAAAAATTATGAGTATGTTAAGTGTGACCCACTTTTTAGTAGTTTAGTTTTGAAGGTATCTAAGGATTATACAGAGTAATATCGTCTAGCATTCAAGTTTACTAATTTCTTTTGCTAAGAAATATCAGAGAGAGAAGACTATTGATTTACAAATTTTAAGCCATTAAGTCGTTTTTTGTTGTAGCGCAGTTGTCACGCCCTCACATTTCGATGCGGTCAATCTGACACCAAATTCCATTTCCCTATAAATCATTCCATATGAACGTATGGATGGTTTCGTCATAACCATGGTAGTGTTTTTAATCTCAAATGACGAAAATAATAATCTGTAATTTTTGAGTCTTCCAAAACACATCAAATCCCTAGGTTTTGATATTAGATTCCATATTACGTCAATTAGTCGAAATTAATGTCTATATATTGTGTTTATTGTACGTGTAAAAGAATTTCGGATTGTTGAGTTCATTATAATCACGTTATTATTTGAGACCCGGATAAGAAAGTAATGTTGCAATGAACATTTAGCGAATCATCCAGGGATTCGTTTGGAGTTATTTCTCAACCATTATTTGTGAAACAACAGAGTCCTATCCGACTTCAGCCTTTAACTCTAGTATGTAGTTACTAAGGAACTACACCTCATTTATGGTTACCGGATATGTTTAATTGATGATGTTGTAATAAACATACTTACGAGACGATAAAGCGGCTTACTGGCTAAAGGAATTCTTAAAAGGCAGAAACCATACAGTTATTGTTGGAAATGCTTTATCAAAGGTGTCGGAAAAGAAAACGGTAGAGTCGTAGGTTAATATAATATAATATTTACTTAAATTGCTATGGAGCGCATTAGGTCAATTGTTCGTCATTATTCTAATGAATTATTGTGTTAATATTTTACAGTCAGACATTAAGTTATTTTCTGATGACATAATGATATACAAAAGAATTAAAAAGGAAGGTGACACTGAACAGTTGCAGGCTAACTTGGACAGAAGATCTAGCTAAGTAAATCGACACGGAACGAAGAATCATGTTATTAGCTAAATAAAGTTTTTTTATTGATTATAGGGTGTGAGGTACAATTGTATGTATACAACCGTAACTGTAAATATCTTGGCATAACATTTGACGTTAAACTCAAATTGACGTTGGTCAGGTGGTTGAGATAGGTTTCAAAATCCTTCATTTACTTGAAAGGCTCACAGGGGGTCTATTAGAGAAGTGAGAGAATTGGGGTACAAGACCTTGGTCTGACCTTTGCCCGACAATGGTGATGTAGTATGGGACACGTAGTTTGAGTATCAAATTCAGGCACCGCGCCGGAGGGATTAAAAAAAGAGGGCAGCTAGATTTGTTTGTGAAAATTACCTCAGACACAGTCAGTATGATATGATATATGATGTCATGTGATGTGATATGAGCTGGGTTTGGAGTAACTTGAAGACAGGAGATGTGTTGAGAGAGTGCTGGATGCTTATGTGGGGTATGTTGGGAATGAGGGTTTGATGAATACTGGTAGAAGAATAATATAAGTTGTACATGGAAAGGAAAAGATGACTATGACCACAAGCTGGAATTTCATTTCAGGCGAAAGGGATTGGGAACGTTTTCTGTTGTAGGTAAGGGTGTTATAGAATGGAATAAATTATTAACCGAGGAGCTGAATAATTTCGCAGAAACACTAAGGGAGCTTAAAATTAAGACTCCTAAATTGCAACAGCTGCAGGGTGGTGAAAGGTGTGTCAGTAAATTGCAGCTATGGCATTACAATTAAATTAAAATAAAAACATTAGAAAATACACTTGGATCAAGACATTTTGAAGAAACTGTGAAATCTGAAACTTTAAGTCAGTAATGTATGAGTGTCCTCATTACTGAAAAATATTATTGGTAATTACCACTGAGCGTTAATTTCAAACCATAATGTATTTTCTTCTTCCAGTCGTTGTGAAATTTGTCAAGGCATCATGATCAAATGTCATAAATTTAACTGCAATTTGTTACAGTTAAAACCCAAGAAATTCTAATCATAATGGTCTACTATAGGTTACTACAGCGAAATATAACTACCAAATCTTAAAAAATTAAAATTTATAATCCAGAAATGCACAATTTAAGGAGAATATTCATTAAATGAATTCTTCACAGGAGATCAGCCGGATAGCGTCGTAAAATGACAACTGCTAGTTTGTCTTCATCAGGTCTATTACTATCTGAAGTAATAGACCTGATGAAGACAAACGAGCAGTTTGTCGAAACGTTGTCATTTTACGACGCTATCCATCTGATCTCCTGTGAAGAATTCATTCCATCAATACGCCGGGAAAGTCTCCATTCACATATGAGAAAATTCATGTCACGTGTGTTACCATCTTGTCAAAACCGTTAAACATGAGAAGAGAAGGAGATGTTAGACCGAAAACAATAAAAATTAAATTTGGAAGTAACCAAATCTTATACAGTTAACTATAGAATCGAAATATATCTTCTGTACGACCCGGTTGCTGACATTATGCTTCTGCACCTCTAAGAAATAACTAGCTGACCGTTGCGAATATTTCTCACAATATCGTGATCAGCCACCGAATGGTAATATAATTACATATAAATAAGTAAATGCAAGTGTTTTTTTTAAAGTATTTTATTTTGAAGAGTAGTGATAAATATCAGACTTATTGTAGCAAGTAGGTACTATATACAATATGTTTAAATAAGAAAATGTATGTATTACCTTTGCTGGTGATGCAGATCAGTTTTTTTGAGGTTATGAGCAGTAATTCGGTTTATACTTTGATTTAATTCAGTTTGTTATACGTTTATAATACGCTGGTAACGTTTTAACGATCTATAACATCGGTTTATAATATGTTGGTTTAATCTGATTTATTTCCGTGATAGATAACACCTGTGTAAAGAATGTAAACAACTCCTACCAATAGCTGTCGTGTTAAACAGTCAATAGATGATACCTTCTACATTCTTTAAAGAATTTTAAAAATTCCAGCTGACAGCTGGCCTGCATGTTAGTTAAACAGATTGTCAACAGATGGCGGCTTCTGCATTATTTATGCAAATACAATATTTATAAAAAGTTTTTCAATGAAAACATTAATTTTAAACTAATGGCATACCACCCAAAAAAAAGAACACATTTGAGAGATAATATACGAGATTGTGTGAAACTGGTCATCACCCTCTTATATACAATGCGTTGTCAGGAGTCTGCGCACGTCGAATATAGCTATTGGCTAGAGAACGATCACGTGCCAGCCGTCAATCGGGAATCAACAGTCACCATACTACAATCGTTCCTTCATGTTGCTTTTTGTTTGTTTACGACAGCTAGATGCAGAAATTCATTTAAGGAGAAGTGTATTCAATTTTTCAGCTATTTTATCTGTATCAGTTATAGGAAATAGGTTAAAGCTATCCTAAGAATTTTTTGGCAGACAATAAGAAACAATGAAGTTTATTAAAAACTCATAGAAACGTACGTAATCGCGCAATCTAACAGTTAAATAAATAACATTATCTATTTTCGAAATTATAGTCACCGTCATTTACAGTAAAATGCATTTATTTAAATAAAATCCTAACCAAATACTCCAATAATCTAATCAGAGTAAGGTACTCATATCACGATAGATATAATTAAAAATGATTCTTATTTGTTTTTGCTTACAAGCTTTTCCAGAATAAATTCCTACTACCATCATAGATGATACCATTAGTATTTGATAAACGTGTTAGCTATTAAATTAGATTTAAGTTTTCCTTTTTATGTAGATTTAAATCATCAACTCAATTTATAAATCACAATTCAACAACGATATTCTTGCAGCCAAATAGTGGCGAACAGAGATATTAGAAATTATTTACACAGTTTAATACATACGCAACTGCTATGAAATTAATTGCCACAATACAGGCATTAAGTTTAATTTTCGTAACATTTTATTCTTAAAAAATGTGGAAAAACATTTCTGCTGAAAAAATATGGTACTACGAGTACTTTTCAGCAACATGTCGCTAATGAAAGTAAACTTTAATTTCTCATGGTCTCTGCTATAACGTAACTGCGTTAGCAGATAAAATGTAATATTCTGTTTTGGAAGTAACTGCATACACATATGAAGAGCAGGGATAAAAAAAAAGTGAATGCGAGGCAATCATACGTTACAAAGTTACAATCGGTAAGTTCGTTAAAATTTACATGTTGTTTTTTCTTTATTTACGACAACTACATGCAGAAATTCATGCAAAGAGAAGATTATTCTATGTTTGCGTTATATTATCTTATCAGTTATAAGAACTAGGTTAAAACATAACCAAATAAAATTTTATTGGCAGGAGATAAGAAACAATTAATTTTATTTAAAATTCATAGAAAGTTTACACGAAAAGTACGAATCGCGAGATGTATCACTCAGATAAATGATATTTATCCGTTTTTGATATTATATTTCCCGTCATTTAAAGTAAAATGCATTTACTTAAATAAATCATAGTCAAATACTGCGATTATCTAACCACAGTATGGTACTCATATCACGGAAATATCATTAAAAATGATCGTTATTCGCTTTTCCGGAATAAATTCCGACTACCAACTTAGGTGACACCCTTCGTTATTCATATGAGGGTAATAGAAGCTAATAATTTTTAATACAATATTAGTGAAGGTTGTGGCTAAGTTGACCAGAATCGCAACTGACAAATTTTGTTACAGCATAATTAGCTCTGAAATCAGTTTTACAAACCATTTAAACTGGTTTCATAAGTGCCATGTTGCTAAAGGTATTAATAAATGCGGGTGAAAGTAATTCCATATTTATCGTGCTGAGTTGTAACTGGACCAGGAACAAAACTGATATTACATGAATGGCAAAAGATTTGGGGATTTCTAATTTGTTTTTAATTTTATTAGTTCTATACTTCCGTCTTCATTAATTCAGTAGAAGTTACTATTGTGAACTGCAAATGAAATTCGCATTCGGGAGGACGGTGGTTCGAATCCCCGTCCGGGCATCCAGATTTGGGTTTTCCATGGTTTCCCCAAATCACTCCAGGTGAATGCCGGGATGCTTCCTTCAAAAAGGCCATGGCCGAATTCCTTCCCATTCCTTGCCCCCATCCTTTCCCGTCTCTGAAGACCAAGTCGTTAAAAAGGGACGTTAAACTGTTAAAAAAAAAAAAAAAAAAAAAAATGCAAATGAAATATGTAGAACATTATCAAAATCAATTATGTAATAACAATTCCGTATAGTTAACCAAGTGCAAGGAAATGAGCTGCCAAAATATTGCGTTCAAACCATCATTTTTGACGGGCTCGAAGCTAGTTCTTTATAACAATGTAAGCCTACTTTTGTGTCCGTGAAGCTTTGACATCACGATCCCGGCCTTCGATGCAGAACTAACAACGACCAGAGTTGTTATTACTAAATCGATGTTATCCGCGTTACTTAGTAACAATTTTATTTAGCTAAGCAATTGCGAAGAAATGATTGCCAAAACTTTTCGTTCAACCCGTCATTTTTGAGGGGCTTGATACTAGTTATAACAATAAACAACACGTGTATTAAAAAGTAATTCGTACCAGGATGGTGCTAGATGAAACTTAGCCTCCGTTCGTCGTTGGTGACTCAGTTGTTTGCGAGTTAAGCCACGCGTGTCTGCAAAACCACTTTGCAGTGCACTCTACCCGCTCGTAGATGAGGAGGATGGCCAGCGCCAATTACCACTCGGCGATATTGCCCTGTGGCATTGCTCCTCTAGGGCGAACCTCGTTTCCTCTGCCATCGTTCGGTTTCCTCCTATTGCCCAATAAAGAACAACCATATTTCGGTAGTGTTAAATGTACTCTGAAGAAGAGCATGCCATTATTAATTAATTTTATTCCCTCTTTCTGATAAATTCAGAAACAAGAAAATACTGAGTTAAATTTTCTTCTAATATACATCTCTGTCGCATCGTCATCTTTATACGTAAAATCCTAGGCGTGCGTAAACTGAATCATCAAGGACAAACCACTGGATCAATTCAGACCATATTCACACGAAATGTTATTGAGGTGGCGCGAAAGATTTTTTATATATAATTAGGTTATATTAACCGCGGTTGTATAGATAGCTCAGTATTTGAGAAGCAATGTCCACAGAAGTTTACACTACTTCTGTTTTGATATTGTTTTGTTTTTTGAGTACGGGTATTTATTTCATAAGTTTTTTTTTAAATGTAATAGGTGTGTTAAAATAAATCTGAATACGTTAATTAGACGTAATAAGTGTTAGAAATATTTAATTTACCTAAACATGACAGTGGTTCTCACGCATTCGAATAGACAATAATTTTTGTGTTACAAAGACGTTAATTTTCTTTGGTTCGAATTTGACATGAGAAGATAAGATTAGGGTAAGTGGTTATTAACTAAATCGCGTTGTGTGTTGTAACATGCGATTCATTAGATAAAATTAACATTATAAATACTAATACATTTTACAATTGGTGAAATTCGTAATATTTAAAAAATATTTATAATTTAAACTCAATGTAATATTTTGTTATATGCAATACAGAAAACTTCCAGCAATCTGGCTGCCTAACGGTTTTATTTTGATGTGTATTTGGAAAGCAAAACAATTAAAGATAAAAGTTTTCATAAATTAGCAAAAAAATTTTTTGAACGCTGTTCACGTATCGTATTATTTCTTTGCCCCAGTGGCGTTGAGTCAATTGTGACCTAATTGGTTTAAGAGGTAGATATGTATAATTAAACCCCCTTCGTGAATGAAGGTGCTACCAACATTCAATTTGTTTTAATTTAATTTAATTGCAATGAAGCACAGGCTCCTGTGGCCATTTCCCTACATCCCCATCTTCCTCCTTTCCTGCACCCACCTACATTTGCCCTTTGCAAATTTTATCTTTAAATTCTTTCAACGTTTTCGGTAAATTATTCATCATTTCTCTTGGTAACCCATTCCAATCCCCGGCACCCCTTACCTAAAAAAGAGAATCTACCCACACCCTTGTGCCTGAAATCGAGTGCCAGCTTGTGGTCAAGGTCATCTTTTCCCTTCCATGCACTACTTTTCATACCTATTGCAATATCTTTCCATGCCTCATCACCAGTATACGCCCTGTACACTCCCATACCCCTCCTCATCCTCCTCCTGACTTGCAATGAATCCCATTCCTGCTCCTTTATCATATCCGTCACAAATTGCATTCTGCGATAATTTCCAGAAACAAATCTAGCAGCCCTTACATTTCAGCCCTTTACATTTCAAATCTTCAGTAAGCAATTCTTTCCCCACCTTATATTCATAATTAACCTTTTGTTTTTTATTTGTGTATCTAATAAGCTGACTCTTCTTTGTATTTATCTTCATCCCATGTTTACCAACCCAACTAGATATCCTGTCTAGATCTCCCTGCAACTGTTTACAATCCTCTATAGTTTTGATTCTTTTATGTAGCATTATGACATCTGCAAACAATCTAATTTCAGATAGTAAACAATCAACACAATTATTCATTAGAATAACGAATAGCAATGGTCCCAATACGCTACCCTGCGGCACTCCCATTTTTAATTCCACTTCTTTTGATACTACATTTCCTACCATAACTTTCTGTTTTCTACCTTTTAAAAATTCTTCTACCCAGCAAATCACTTTCTCTTTGGTAGTTTATCTGTGAGTTAACAGCATATATCTCAAATTCCGAGGAAACGAAGTCGCGGGTACAGCTGGTCACGCATAGAATTTTAGACTCTTGCCACCAGGTATGGTGGCTAATGATAAGAAAACAGTTTCAGAATATTTTGTTCCTTCTATGTTGTGGTGGTGGTTTTTTGCTAATTTTCGTTGAGTGGTCTTCCTTGTATTTTTACGGTTAATTGTCATATTATGTTTTTCAGATTAATGTAATGCTCTAGCCTAACATTAATGATGTTCACTTTTTTGCTTTGGAAAAAGCGAAAGTACACTTACAAGAAGATAATCATTACTAATATAAAGTTAACAATGTTTTCAGACTGTACATTGTATAAAATGTGATCACTTGTAACATCGATAAATATCACTCGCAGGAAATTAATAGATAATTCCACATGGGAAATTTAATTCACTTTGAGCATGAGTATGCGAAACCCTTGAGTTGACGTTTACTACCTCAACAGAACTATAAATTTAAAGACAAACAGTCATCAGCTGTAATTTTTAAATAAACGCTCTTTATGTTCAATTTTTACAGTAATTTCTCTTTAATTTACTTAGAAGGTTGACAAAATATTTGTTGAATAAATAACCAAGTACCTTAACAGAAATGAACAATAAGTTGACCAAGATCAGATTTATTTTTGGTATAATTTTAACTGCTCAGTTAAAGAAATAGTATTTGCAGTATTTTACAAAGATATCCTTATATATTTTCAGAAACAGATTTTCTATAGTTTATAATGTGTTTTGACTTCATTTCATTCGAGAGTGCAATCAGATTGATATTAATCTTTGTGCGCAAAAGTTTTCCATCTGTGATTGGAAGCTGATAATTCAAATATTAGTATCAGTTGCTTTTCAGAGAAGGATATAATAAATCCCCTTCACATTCACCATTGATTCTTTCTTTTATCTTCGATCTTGTTGGTGGTTCGTAGATACGGCAGATCTTCTCGCTGCTTGATTATTCAGATGGAGGGAGTAAGTATTTTCCTCTTCTTCACATTTAGAACAGTTTTCAAGTTTCCACTTTTGTACGAGAATAGTTTTTGGAAATCAAACCTGAGAGTGCAGAGTGGAAATTTTTAATTTGGTCCCAACAGTAAAAACAACTTACTTTCTTGTTGCTTCACTTACTTTTTGACAATAACGAAATAAACGTTGCAAAAGAAATTTACAGCATCTCGGTCGCTTGAATCTCTATCTGATGTTCAGTGAAACGATTATATTTTAAAATGCTGCCATTTTACCAGAAGAATAAAGTGAAATACATAACCTACAAGAAACGACTTTACAACTATCTTCTCACAGTGGAACGAGAGTACTTCAAAGCAGGAATATAAATGATACATCTAAAAGAAATAGACTAATGTAACACAAATTTTTTTAACAACTAATAGAAGAGCAAACATTATTTTCCGGCGTAGTGGTCATAATCCATAATCAGCATTTTGTAATAATATTTAGATCTACAAAAATGAGCTTAATGCATAATTGCTGCCCCAGAAATTTTGCTGGTACTGGTTATGCGTATTTTCAAGATGTGAATCACGCTTACATACAGTTGAAGATAATGACAAAAAAAAGATAGAAATATACCTATCCATAGTATTATTTCATGAAACTGGCAACATGTTACTTGTGACAAACATGCACTTCATACACAAATGTTCCAATTTGAAATTCTAGGTAGCCAAAGTATACATATTCAGATGGCCAGTAAACAACTTTTACAGTATTGTCTGCCTTAGAAAAAGGACATCAGACCAAATGTGTCACCGAATCGACTATTCTGGCAATTCATTTCTGCGCAGTTGCTCAACTGTTTCATAATATGAAATGTGTATTAAGTGTTTGGCTGTCACAGATACTATGATCAATGTTTACTTTTTGAGTGTTTGCCCAGTCTCAATGATAAACAACGTGAAGCATAAAGGATTTTTTTTTTTTTTTAATTTTGCAGAGTGAACTTTAAGGGTCAAATACAAGTCAAGTTCGAGTGTATGACCTTTGAAACAGTTACACGATAGCGCGATCATTCCAGTCCGTGTTTAATACTTACCTCAATTAATGCTTCTGAGTTCTGCAAACTCAAGAGATTTTATTCACCCTGAAACATAGGTCAAGTTTATATGTGGTCTAATGAAGTCAACCTATCATAATCTTTCATCCTAAAAACTGGAACTATTCTAGACCCGTGACGATACACAGAAAACGGTCGCGGGCTTACACTAGTAAGAAATAATTTTCTGAAGAATCAGTTAATAATATCTTGGTAGTGCAACACTACAGGTGTGAACGTACTTCAATTGTCATAAGAACCTAAAACGCAATCCAGTGACCTGCATCGGGTGACTGATTCGAGTTCTGGTAATGGAAGACATTTAGGACATGGACAGCGCAGTAGGAGAGGTGGTGGTTCACCAGATTATGAAGCAAAATCGTATGGTAAAGCCCAGACCTGTCCACCGCGAGTATTGGAGGCATGGCATACGCCATTCGTCCTTCAAATGAGAACTGTAAACTTGGTAATCTCATTTGCTTTATTTGGAAAACTAGGTACGGATTTGCAGATATCCCTACTACGCAACACAATACACGAAGCACAGTAATGTTCATACACGAATCATCGTCATCATCGTAGCAAACACTCGAGATCAAGTAGCTGGTCTTCCAAACAGAATGCCTCTTCATCTATGGGTCCGAAGATAACTGTGAAGTCTAATGCGAGAAGCACACAATTTAGCGTAAGGACAGCGGGAATTCCAGGGAGGAATAGCCGAGATGTTATTTTTCGTCAGCTGTTCACTTTATTTCCTGCACTGCCTCTTCTCAGTCGCTGTTCGTCGCCGATTTGTTTCATATAACTTGGTTCCATGGCAGTGCCGGCTTAAGACAGCGCGAGGCCCGTAGCAAAATGAGAAGAAGGGGCCTTTGTTTAAAAACCTTAGTACGCTTCCACTGACCACCTACATAGCGTTTACCTAGCATTAGCTCAGAGTAGAACGCTTGTCTAGGCATCGATTGTTGGACATTCTGATTACGTGGCCGTCCGATCGCAAACCTTGTTTCACAATCATTGATTCTATTTTAATGGACTGGGCTTGTTCAAGGACGCTGATTGTTATGTCTATCCTGCCATGTTATTTGAAGGATTCTTCTCAGGCATCTTTTGTGATATTGTTCGGGCGTCTTAAGATGTCTCCTGTAGCATCTCCAGCATTCAGAGCCATAAAGTAAGATTGGAATAACAACAGAACTTCTACCGCTCACCGGGAGAAAAGGAACTGGCCGTCCTACTTTTGTAACGGGAGCTCACCAACGTACGTTTTGAAGACAAAATGTAACTACCGGTACTGGTATGGAATATCGACACACTAAATGGCATCAGTCAATAAGCTCTAGAAGAATTCAACTCGAATCCTAGAAGCTGCTACACTATGAAAAGAATTTGAGGAAGGAAGGATTCAAAGAGATTCAACAAATATAGAAAACAGAACTGAGCATTCACCACTCCATTAAATATCAAATTTTCAGTAGTGAATTTGTCCGCTCTGTTGTCTCCATTGCGGCACCGCCGGGAAACCGATGGGAAACCACCCCCATTCATCTTCTCAGACGGGGTAAACATCCCACATGGTAACTGCCTACTCCCGGACACGGGCAAAGGAGTGTAAGGAATTTCTATAATTTTAAGTCATCATAGTACAACATACTTATTTTCACAGGACTCAGTTCATGTAACTTAATTCCTTGCCTACGTGGCAGGCCCCGAGGTTAATCTCTCGTGAGAATCCGCTCTCCAACTCTACCAGCACTGAAGTAATTACTAAGGCTTAATAAATCAATTATGGGCTAGCTACTTCCTAGACACGTGATGAATAGCCAATGAAACTTATTTCTCCCATTCCATGCCTAGACCGAGAGCGCAGTACCATTCTGACGCTCCAAGAGTGACTTAACCGCTATGACTGAAGACACATCCAGACGTAACCGGTACTGACTAATGCATCCTCTATTCGCTCTGCTGGCTACTTCAAGTGACTAGATTTTCATTAATTTGAATCACAGCTATTTTAATGCACTATTTCCATGATTTTCAAATGTTTGTCTATGTACTCCATTTCAGTGAATTTATTAAAGTTGCTTAATCTTTTGCCTTCTATTTCAATTGCTAACACTGAATTCCTGCTCATTACTAGCTCCTAGCTAACAGTAGGAGTGTACTATTTTGGATTACATATCTCAGATAAAACTAATCTGAGAATGATTGATCGAGGTGAACCCAGAGTTCTGTGGTGGCACTCCGCTCGGGTCACTACAGGCGTTCAGAAAAGAGGAAGTACTGAATCTGATGTATAAATACGAAAAAGCAGCTGTAGAAAAACAATGTTGCAATAAGATTTGATTATGGGATCACAAGCGTGACATTAAACTTTATATTTCTCATTCCCGCTCGAAATGGACTACTGCTTTCGTCTTTGCGCTCAATTCATTTCGCATATATCAGGAATCCGTTCTCCCTCTTGTACAATCTTTACGTCCCTCAGTGCGTGGCAATATTCGACGCTATTTACGCGCCAAAAGCAGAGAGATTAGCGACGCGGCGGCTCTCTTCATCCCGGCAGAGACTGATTAACGGCTCGCTCCCTATACAAACAGGCAAAGGCCGAGCGAACAACGCGGTTCAGCTGGTCCCCCTGCCGCAGCCTGTCGGCGTTAATTCCAGGTGACGTATTACGAGTGCGGAACAATAACATATCTCCGAGTACGCCGAAGAGCAGTCCAGAGGTGACATCACACACACACACGCGCGCGCGCGCGCGCGGATCCCGGGGGTGAAAAATATATCCGCGCTGTGAACCACTTCTCATTTAGAGAGCTGGTGCCAGCAATGCGGGCACCGCCCTCCTCTTCCTGCGGGCCTTTTGTCGGGCAATCACCACACTCAGCACAGTCAACCGAAAAGCTATTTCCTGTTCACTTTTAACGGGCGCTCGCTCGCCGAACACTGAGCACCGTTCTTTTGTCAGCCGGATTTGAATCTACACCGGTTACAGTACTCCGGCATGCCACTCCTGTTTTATTATTTAGTGTTGGAATTTAATTTACTGAGCAATATGGAGAGGTCGTGAAATGAGAGGGCCACTCCGGGGCAACAGGGAGGCAGCAAAAAAAAAAAATACGAGGGAGCTAAAACGCCGAGGCCAGCCGGCTGGCCTCCAGTGGAAATACGCAGAAACGCGAGAGGGTGAAAGGGGGGAGAGGGGGTGGCAACGGTGCTGCGGGGGTAGGATTGCGCAGGCACTGTACGAGCTGTGGTGAGCCGCACCGCAAAAGTATAGCCTGCAAATGTTGAAATGAGAACCTTAATTTTTCATTTTCCGCATGGTGGCATCGCTGCTCTCTACCGAAACACAAAGAGTTAATTTTCGTGCCCTTAATGCATCCCGCCACCAGTGTTTTGAACGAAACCTCCTTGACTGCCTTCGGTCAGTCTACCTTCACGATGTTTCTTGACATTTCGATCGTTGTGTAAATACCTTCTCCTAAATGGGATGGTGTTCTGTTAACGTAATGCTGCGTCATTCGTGAATAAACTCAGTTTATTCACTCAGTGTATTTCGTAAAGGGCAGCTCTAAAGTAAAACAATTTTTGTTTTATAACTGTGAACGTTTTCTCGGCGGCAGCACTGTAGAAAACACTCTCGGGATTCTAGCCGCGTCAAATATTTGACGCGGCTAGAATCCCGAGAGTGTTTTCTACAATTTTTGTTTTAGTTTCACTGTGAATATCGAATTACATTCAAAGTAGTCGTTGGTTACTGTTCTGTTGTATAAATTCAATTAATAATAAAAATTCCCGTTCCTGTTAAAAACTCTGCAATATTCTCATTATTTTTAATTTATGGTGATGGTTTTCAACGGTAAAGACCAAAATTAAACTGAAAATTGTTTCTCAGTCATAATATTCACTAGCTGTCAATTTTAAGAAACTGATATTTGAAAACTTTTAGTTACTTTTGCTTGCTTTAGAATTTACAAGTGATACATAGAACCGTTAACAAATCAGCATTCCATCATCCTTCAGGAGCTAACAAAAGTGCTTCGAACTTTCGAAACTTTGCATTTCAAACTACGGAAGAGCATGTTTAAACATAGCGGAGAAATGTTTTCTAACAGGAAGTAAGGGTCGATCTATCTCGAGTTTGTTTGTTTTTTTGCGTTTTTTGTTGTTGTTTTTTACATACAAACACAAAGTTTTTATTCGATTTTGATGGAACTTTGCACATGCATACTTCAAAACAAATAGAAAAACATTGTTTACGTTTGTTATATAAAAATCTAAACCCTCTCCGCCTTTCCCCCCTCACCTTAATTTCTGTCGACGGTGTTCGTATAAACACACAGTTTTTATCCGATTTTGATAGTACACGTATACCTCAAAATAAGGCGGTCTGATAGCTCAGCGGTTAAGGCACTTACTTCAGAAAGTTTCTCTCTGCGGTCGCGGGTTCAAATCCCGTGGTGAGCAGGAAATTTTAGGAGTTGAATTTGATTTATATGAGCTTTAGAACGCTTCTGTAGTATATCTGTAGCTATAAGTACGGCGTGTTGCGCGTATGATATTCATAGTTTTAAGTTTTCACTTCTGTTGGCAGTCCCCAATGATTGCCAACTGAATGCTATTATTTTTACTGTATTTTTCATATATCTAAAGATAAACAATTCATTGAATTTTAACTTCTAATCTGCTACCGTAAAGGAGAAGTCTGATTCGTTTCTAGTGATGGTTTATCTTGCACTAGTATTTTCCCGCTGCTTTGCTTGTGCAGACTTTGGTGTTGATAGTAATGTATTTATCTTATTCTTCTTCTTCTAGTATCAAATAACAAACTTATTAATATCGTATCCTTGTAACTTTTACCGTAAACTAAATTCCTTAATTTCGCTACACTTATTGGTGTGTTAATCTTTAAACTGGTGGTTTCATTAAAGTTTTCCGTGTATTCTAACGTACTATAATTCAGAAAACTGAAGAAATAAATAACCAAATTTGAGTTGTCAAAAAACAATTTACAAAATTCAAGGGGTTTAGTGTATCTGTGTAGTAGCGTGATCTTTAGTATATATCTCTTAAAGGAATGTTCCTTTGAGATTCAATGCGATCTGTGACGCATATCTGTTCTCCGTACGAACGAATTATGATTTCTTGCTCCGTACTCCTGTCACGTAGACATACTACAGATTTTAAGCAATACCATAAGTTTTCAAACTGTAAACACCCCACACAAATTTGAGTTATATTTTTTACGTGATGCTTCGTCAAACCCTCAGACACAGCTCGCTTACAGATTTAAAATAATAAAGATACGCTGAGCACCTGTGAACAACAGCGACTGGTAAAAGTATAGTAGCCATTTCCGAAAACTTCTGATTTAGATAATTCGAGATTTTTAACCAGTTAACTGGTAGCAGTACCGTTTCAAACATCGGACAGGCTGGCTCTGAACTCGTGTGGCGCGGACGGACGGCTGCCGTTTATGTAAGGCCGGAGCGTTACACTCCAGCACGCACTTAAAGCAAATTACGCTGTTTCGATATATATGCAGATACAACGTAAATAACGCCGTGCCCCGAACAAAACAACTCATCGCGAGTGGACGGGCGCGTCTGTTATGTTTTCCCGCAGCCGCCCTGGTCGGTCCGCGAGTCCTGTGAAAGCTTCCATCACTTCACCTGCCCCAGCACAAACACGGTCGATAACAGCTGCCAGCACACCCACGCGACTTCTTATGGGACAACACCGTATTTTATTCTTTCTCCTAATTCAGCTACCTAAAGAAACATTGGAAACTTGGTAATAGAAACGAATCTTTGAACCAAATCAGACGCCTACACTACCTGATCAAAAGTACTCGGACACCTACCTAAAAGTGCACTTAGACTTTACTCGTGTTACTTTCTCTATTACTGAACATTAATACGAGGTGAGTCCACCCTTTGCGTTTATGCTGGGGAGACTTTCAGTGAGGTGTGGTGAATTTCTGAGGAGGGATAGCAGCCCATTCTTCATCAAGAGCTGAAACCAGAAAAGATAGTGATGTTGGACGTTGAGCTCTGGAGAGAAATTGACGTTCTAACTTATACCAAAGGTGCTCTATTGGGTTCAGATGGATTATCTTTGCAGGCCGGTTCATTTCAGCAATGTTAGTGTCCACAAACCATTGCCTCACAGAGTCAGCCTTTATGGCAGGCTGCATTGTCATTCCATTATAAACAATCATCGTACCCGAACTGGTCCTCTGGCGTACGTAACACACAATGGTTTAAAATGCATTTTCATTTCCTTCCATAATTAGCTTTTTAAGTGTAATAAGGAGGGCATACCCTAATCACAAAAAACACCCCATACCATAACACCACCTTCTCCATACTTCACTGTTGGCACTTCGGTGATGGCAGGTAAAGTTATCCACCCATTCGCCAAACCCAAACTGTTACATCGGATTGCCACAGGGTACAACGTGATTCATCACTCCAAATCACTCGCTTCCAATCGTCCACTGTCAATTGGCTCTTTACACCACCTCAAGCGTCGCTTAGCATTGACTACAGAAATGTTTGGCTTATGAGCAGCAGGTCAACCTTTATGCCCCAATCTTTTTAACTCCGATCCTCAGTCAATGTGCTGGCTGGACTGCTGGTAGCACGAGTGATTCCTTCGACCTATTTCTTGCAATAGTTTACAACTACTTTTTTCGATGCCACACGGTTCCTGTCCGTCAATAAAAGGATAGTTGTTGTTGTTCCTTCGTCTTTCCACTTAACAATCAAGTCAGCAACATTCGACTTGGGCAGCTTTAATGTCCCTAATGGGTTTGTTAGTAAGGTCAAATCCAATGGCTAATCTCCTTTCGAAGTCATTGAGTTCTCGTAACCGACCCATTCTGTTGTTAATGCTTGCCTACTGACAGCAAAATATTCTCCGCCTGTCAAGACGACTAGCGTTCAGTTATTCATTACATACGTGTGTCCGCATACTCTTGATTAGATAGTGTATGTTTCTCCTTTGTCCCGTACAATGAAGTTATGCCTTAACATGGAATCATCTCCCTCACTTGAGTACTATTTTCTTCGTAGTACGGTAGGAGTCATCAACCAAAATCATCAACAATGCTGTCAATGAGTTAGATGTTGTGTAATCGTTAGGTGTTACAGTAATCCTACGTACCTAAAAATCGGGTCTAAAAAGTACCGAAATTTCACACGATTTCTTGTTTATTATTACAAAGACATTTCTTGGTGGTAAAAACGGTAAAAAAGATTATCTGCGATAATAGAAGAGAATGTCCGATTCTCGCTACTAGGCGCCGACAGAGTTGTTTCAAACAACTTCAGTACTGAAAAGAAGTCTTTACGGGTTTTTAATCGGATGATGCTTCGACGATGTGCTTTGTTGTTTTTATCAGTATGTATCTACTTTTTGAATAGTCCAGAGGTATAGTGTTTGTCACCAGCGCTATCTATGCAGGGTGGTTGCATACGCGGTTCGCTGCCATGCCGTTTAGCCGGCTGGCAGTGTTTCTATAACACCATCCGACAGCAAACTCGTGAAGCCAACACATCATTCACACGGGAAAGCCTCAGTTCAAACTTCGATATTCATTTACTGGCAACTTTCTAAATATATTTCAGCAAAATTGTAGGCACGTTGTGGTATTAGATGTGGTTTACTGGGTAATTATATTCATAGCATTTCATTTACCATTTTATTAATTTTGATTTTAATGATTTTTGATGATCTCATCAATTTAATAAATTTAATCATTTTATTTTACCAAATAGTAAGAGGGTGCAAAGTGATATGCTATCTTGCATTATTAATGTAAAGTTATAACCTGACAGATTTATTCAAACTCAACATTGAATGCCTACAGACGTCGGTGACAATTAATTTAATACATGAAAATCAAATGCTCAAACAAAAATTAACACCGAGTCTTACAATATGAGGCATAAGACGTTAATTCTAAGCAAACACAAACAACAGTGGCATATTTATGTGAAATTTAAGCACTATGTCAAAATACTTATTTATAAAGCTGTTCACAAATACAAGCTTATAGAAATGAATTCAAAGAGGGTGCCATTAAGTCTTGGACTTAAATAAAATAATATTTTCTTATAGATAGGAATTTATAACAGTCTTCCCGTATCAAATTAGGTTGCTAATAATACTCTCAGAAAGATTGCCGGAGAGTGATACTTTGCTCAAGGGCGTTCACGGGTCGAGGAATGCGTAAAACTGAGTTCTTTTTAATGGCTGAAGGTCTTTACCGTTTATGCAGCAGCTGTGGTGCGTCGGCACCTCTGGTGGTAACACGCACACTTCCTTCATACAACAGCAACAGGTACCGCAAGCCAGAGATGGCTCAAACCATTCTGTTATAAGTCGCAGCGGTGATTGCAAACTCGGTGATGGCGTGACCTCTCTCTCCGCCAGACATCACCGCAAGACCACCTTCTCTCTCGATCTCGGATCGGAATGCCTTCCAACCCGGTCGAAATCCAATCCGTCGGCCCGTAGGGGATGTGGACCCAGAACACACCTAACAGCTCGTTATCATTTTGTAACATGCCCGTTCATTAGGAGTTCACAGCCACGTGATTCACACTTGGATCTACCATAACTGTCTCACCCAGTAAATATCCGACCTCCTCCGAGTTTTGCTTCATCCTCCAAATTTTTCCATTAGCGTACAGCACAATAGATGGTCCAGCCGAATTATCCACTTGACCGGAGAAGAGTCAGCTAGGCGATACCTGCTGCAGATAAGCGGACTTTCCCTCGCTATTGAGAAATATGTTGCTACCCACCTCCAGACTTAAAGCGAACATAGTTTCGAGCAAAATATTCCAGCCCTCCTATCAATATTTTGCGTCGCGCCGGTTTTGCGCTCCTTCGAGAACGCATTCGTCACACGCGGTTTGAGCTTAACTGTAACGCACAAGAATTACTTCACTGCCATCTGGAGCTTGCAGCCAAACTGTCTCCGACCTCTTGGGAATGGGTGGATGCCACTACTTCTGCACAAGGTAGAATGGAGTTTGATAGAACATCGGCAAGACAGATTTCCAAGTTCAATCGTCTATCTCAAGCACGCTGGCCTTCTAAGGATGAAACTCTCAAACGTGCGGTAGTAAACCTCACTGGTACACAGCTGGATGAAGCAACTGAGAAAGTTTTATCCAAAGGGTTAAACTTTGCCCCAACCCCTGATAAGGTTCCTGTAAAGGATATTGTCTGTGCTATTGAAATAGTTGCTAGAAAGCTTCCTGGGGATGCGGCTGAAGAAGTCCGAAGGGAAACGTGCAGAGTTCTGGAGAAAGCCAAACCACCTAGGCCCAACATCACGAAATCGGAACGCTTCGCTCTCCGTGCGTTGCGTCGGAACGAAGAAGTGGTTGTGTTACCTGCGGACAAAGGGAATGCCACAGTTTTGCTTACATCTGATATGTATGAATCCAAAATACAAAATATGCTTGATGACACCGCTTATAAGCCCCTTAATGGTGACCCAACTTCCAGAGTTGAGAGGAAAGTGGCAGCGCTTGTTAAGAAGGCCGGATTTACGCCTGATGTCGTCAAGTACCTTCGACCTCGTGCAGCCAGACCACCTAGGCTTTACGGCCTGCCAAAGATACACAAGGAGGATGTGCCGTTACGACCGATTGTAAGTACCATTGGTAGTCCTACATATAACTTGGCCAAGCATTTGTCTAAGATGCTTAGACCTTTCGTAGGTAATTGTCCGCACCATGTTAAAAACTCGACACAGTTTGTCGATACGCTCCGAAAGATGCGGTTGTCAGAGTCTGATATTATGGTCAGCTTTGATGTTGTCTCGCTCTTCACCAAGGTTCCTTTGAGAGACACACTGCAGCTGTTACAAGGTCTTTTTGAACCTACCTTGGTGGATCTGTTCGAACTAGTTCTAACTTCTACTTATTTTACCTATGGTGGGAGTTTTTATGAACAGACTGATGGTGTGGCAATGGGGTCTCCATTATCTCCTGTAGTAGCCGATCTGTTTATGGAACACTTTGAAGATCGAGCAATTGAAACTTCCGTCCTTAAACCAACATACTTCTATCGTTATGTGGACGATACATTTGTTGTTTGGCCCCATGGGATCCAGGGCCTTTATGAATTCATGGACCATCTCAATAGCATTCATGAAAACATCAGATTCACTATGGAGATAGAGAAAGATGGTAGATTGCCCTTTCTAGATATTTTAATCCAGCGGAGACCTGATGGTACCCTGTCACATAGTGTGTACAGGAAAATAACGCACACGGACCGTTATTTACATGCCGATAGTTTCCACCATCCGGCGCAGAAGAACACGGTGTTATACACGCTTGTACATAGAGCAAAGGCAATTTCAGACGCTGACAATCTGCAAGACGAACTTGAACATCTCCGCCATACCTTCATGCGGAATGGATACCCGATCCAATTGATAGAACGGGCATTTCGAAAGAAAAAGGCAGATATACGTACTATTGAGGAAGAAGAACAGCCTAAAGAACTTGCCTTCATCCCGTACGCAGGTAGCATCTCCGGGAAAATCGGCAGGATATTAAAACGACATGGAATCAAGTGCATTTTCCGCCCTCCTGCCAAAATACGGGATTTACTACGTCCAGTGAAAGACGATTTGGGTTTAAAAACACCGGGAGTGTACAGCATACCGTGCCAATGTGGTAAGAATTATATTGGTCAAACCATCCGCACTATCCAGGCCCGTGTGACTGAACACCAACGCAACATCCGGTTGTTCCAACTAGAAAAGTCTGCTGTGGCACAACACGTTATCGAAAACGGTCACATTATGGATTTCGATAAGGTGAGAGTTTTAGCCAAGTGTTCCTTCTTCTGGGAATCTGTGATCAAAGAAGCTATCGAGATACGTCTTGATAATAATAATATGAACAGGGACTTGGGTGTATGGCTCAGTGACGCATGGAAGCCAGTTTTTGCCATTCTTAAACAACCAAGTGTCTCACTGACGGACGATAGGAGAGTGGAGAGTGGAGCACGGCGTATCGGTCCGACTACATCTGCAGCTGATCCTGTGGCCGACCAATCACAGACAAATATTACAGAACCGGGGTTATAGTCAGCCAATCGGAAGACTATTTGGCTCCCTATGCATTTCTCGAGTTAAACATCAAAATTAATGATAGTAAATGTTTTTAAGAATATATAATGTGGGGTCTTTCATTAAAGAAGTCTTTGGATTTTTTCTGTGTGAGAATAATGTGAACGATGACGCTATGAGAACAGTTATTGTGTCAGCCAATCAGAATACCGCTTGGCTCCCAAGGATTATCGAATTTAACATCATGATTAATAGTGGTGAATAATGTAAACGGTGATTCAATATGAACAGTGACGTTATGCGAACATTGACGTAGGTAATCAATCGTCTTTCTATTTTTAACAACCTCGGCTTTGGTTTCGCTGTGGAGCCAACTATCAGTACAACGCTGAGTATATCTACGCTTGGTTCCGCAACCGACCAATCGCAGTCACAGAATGGTTACGTCATTGGAGTCAGCCAATCGGAAGACGACAACGTTCCTGTCTCGTTCAGTTCCGCTATTCAGTCCAGTTTCTGTTGTTCCTTCAGATACAACAGTCCTGATGATGGCGGCAGTGGAAGTCGCCGAAAGCTCGACATTAGAAAATGTGATTCGGCGGCAAACCCGAGAAGAATTTATATCTAATATGAATTATTTTTGCTATTGATTACATTGTACGAGTCTGAAACAGCAGTCTCGTTACAACGTAAACCTTATTATTTACCCTGACAATCTGTGAACTTTCTGCTTAATTCGCGTAACGAATTTTTTAATTCCAACTTTTTTAATATGTAATTCAATAATGAACACATTCCACAGTAGATGACATGCTACATCTTGTGCTTATTATATTTAGAGGTAATTCTGTCTTTGAACCTCTTTGATTGGCCAATTTCAATACAAAGGAATTTTCTGATTGGCTAATGCTTTCGTGCAGTCCAGTTCTGAGTACTGAAGAGACCAGACAGCTTCAATCTACGAGAGGTCATCGGGCTAAAACAGTCAATAACTTGCATACTCAGGCTTAAATTTATTATTAATTGCGTGCTCATTCTTAAACTTCCAGCCTTGAAATCTGTATTGTACTACTGTGACTTAATGTCTTCAAAAGCCAATAAAGCAGGTGAAAAACCTACTTACTTAAACAAATAACTATGGGTATTTTAGGCTGTCTCAAGATTTATTAAAAACACTCACATTTCAATAAAGCACCCACATTTCAAGACTATTGCTGAATCTGCGCACTGGACCACACGGAAACTTAATGTCGCTAATCTGCTGCTTCACGTTTCTAATTTTAGCCACCGGACAAGTTAGGAAAATTCGTTAAAAATTAATAGACGACCCTGAAAACAAAGAATGTAAAATAACCAATTCTCATCGAGTGGAAGCTCTGAAAGTTGTAATTTCTAATCAAGCAGAAATGATTCAAGTACTGATTTTGTAGTGATGTTTGTAATGAATCGTGTAATAAGTAAGCGCGTGGTCCAACTGTAACAACTCGTGCGATACGAAGGCCACATTCCTGTAAGTCTTAGCACTAATCTGGACTGCATTTAATGTGGGCCCCGCCATTGTAGTATTCAAATAGTAGGTGCTCTCAAATTATTTTGAATTTCATCTTTAATCCTTTTGTTGGAAAACTGTGAAATTAGTCTAACAATAAAAAACGTAATTCAATTCGGATCCCATACCTCCTGCGCAGTCAGTCTTCATCATTTTCATGTTGATTTATAGCGCTCACGGCTTTATAGAATCACAAATTTTTTACATTAAGTTAAATTTCTCTCACTGCTTTAGACTAACAATATGAAAGCACCCTATTACTTTACACTGTCTACAATATAATCTTCTCTGGTTCGCTCCTGGATTGTGTTGATGAAAGACTAGTTTTCGGTGGTTTACTCGACCACCATCTTCAGATCTGATGTTCAAGCTGCGACAACGAGTGCTGCTCTGGTTATCACAGCGAGAACATCAGACTTGAAGGTGGTAGCCTAGTACGCCACCGAAAGCTCTTTTTTCATCAACACAATCCGGGAGCAAACTCGCGAAGATTATACTTCAGCGACACGCCGGGAAAGCCTTCATTCTCACATTAAGCTGTCTAATCTCTCGCATTTAGCACAATCACTAAGAGATCAACGCATACGAATGTGCACGAGAAGCAAGCCTGTTGCAGTCTCCCTTCCTTTTAGCACAATAGTTGTTTGCTAACAAGATATAACTTCCAACGTGACAATACATGGTCACAAAATAAACGAATCGAAATATGGAATTAATTTTAGTTTCATGGAGAGAAAACATCATGTTATCTGTTACTGTCTGTCTGATAAAGGAAACTCTTCTTAATTTTCTGCCATCCACGTAGGACCACCTTATAACATCGGACGGTTTGTTTCCATTTCAACACTTCACTTCCAGGAGTCACTGTGATGTTCCAGTTATTAATACCGGCGTTAATATATAAAGAAGGTGGAATGATGCAGAATACTTACCGAGTTATAGGAAATGTGAACGCAGTCTCACATTAACAATGATCTTGACTCGACTTCCTCCGATGATCTTAATACAGGTATTGCTCGTATGTGTTCGTCGGGACCCACTGGTACAACGTTAATCATTCTTACATTAACAACTAGTTTTATTTTCTCAGTCGTTTTGAGGGGCCCTGATTACGATCTTCCGTCTTCTTCTCGGTTGTTCGTCTAGTTTTATCCTATGAGTCACTAACTTCTTCCGAAAGAGATTTCTATCAACGGCATCTTCGGGTTTTAATCCCAACAAGTGGAGGTCTCCTTGATATATAAAACCAAGGAATTACGGTTTTGGATTTTGTATCAAAGAAATTAAAGATTTTTTACAGTCAGTCTTTTTTCCGCCACTAGTTTGATGTGACCATAGCATTGTCCCCGTCTTCAGCGGATTGTTTCAGTGATTTTCTCTACTTTGCTGTAGACTTTTCTGTTCCATCTCTTTTGTGTGCATGCCATTCTTGAAGTTGGAATTCAGAATCCCTCTAATAATTTTGACAGTCAGTTTGTGTAAATTCCCCTTTCAGTGCCATGAATTTTATCACCGAGCGTGGTGGGTGAGCGGTTAACGCTCTGGCCTCGCATTAGGTAGGACACCAGTTTGAATTCCCGTCCGGGCGTCCAGATTTGGGTTTTCAATGGTTTCCCAAATCACTCCAGGTGAATTCCGGGTTGCTTCCCTCGAAAGATCATAGCCGAATTCCTGTCTGTTCCTTGCCCCAGTCCCATCCCACCTGTATTGTCCTCGACGTCGACGAGGCGTAAAGCCATAATTTAAAAAAAATCCATTCTTCTCCCCATCTTAGAATGATTTGTAGAGTATTAGTATCATCCTCCGTTAAATTTACTGTACCTTGCGAGATAGTTATCTCATCTTGTAAATCTGAGTACATAGAAGCCAACATATATAAAACTTTGCATAATATTAATAAAGTATCATTAAAGTACCATAGTAAAGCAACTACTTGACACCAAGTTGGTTGCATTTTCTTCATCATCGCAACTACGTTTATAACTGAAAATAAGAGTTTTTTTTCCTGTTTCCTTCCCTTTCCAACTTTTCTTAGGTTTCTGTTGTCCTTTTGTTTTGCCTGGTGTCTGATAACTCATTTTTATACAGAAACGGTGAAAATACAGTGAAGGTTAATTCCAAAGTAAATACATCACGATGTTAAGCAGCGTATGATTGTAACAACTCAACACACCAAAAATCAAAAAACTTATTTGTTATAAACATGTTTTTGAGTTCACTAACAAAATTCTACTTTTCTAAACTATTAAGGCACGTTAATACCAAACCTACTTTAAAAAAACATAATGTTCCTGAAAAGTTCACTGCATTTAATTACATTTTAATGCTAATCGATGTGTGGGTGTAGGAGCCAGCATAACATTGTTAGAAAAGGGCAGATACGAAATTAAAAATGAGCAGATATGAAATTACCAAGTACTTTCATTAAAGACCGTGCCGTCAATCACTAACAACGATTTCCGAAAAACCGCAAAATAAATGATCGTCCTTCCTGCTAAGCCAACCCGGGTATCCCCGAATACTTGATCAAAAAACAGGATCTTTTTTGCAACGTCCGAATCGCTATATACAGAGCCCACTGCGCCTTGGAATTCACAGGAGTTGTTGTTGTTTTTTTTTTTTTTTGTAATAGTTTTTTCATCTCTGGTTACAGTCATGCTATATCTTTCCAGCAGAATACTAAAGCCGAAAAAATTTGGAACAGATTCAAGTACGTTAGAAACGATAAACTTCTCGTTTAATGTTTCCATAGCCACTTCTGTTTACAACAGATTTCCACTAAAATCACAGTCCTTACATTTTAACTAGTTAAAACTCAGTCTGTCCTTGCGAACATTAAAACATTTATGTCTTAATTATTTCGGTTCTCTGTCAAACAGCATTGTAATAATATTAATTCTTAATAAATTGCTGGCTGTCAAAGTTCACTTTAGCAATAATTATTAATTTTTCGTCGTCCTTCTTCTTCGGGCTACATCTCGTTTCACTTCAAGTTTATAACATAATTTCTGGAAACTGATGCAATGTCTAGAAATGACAAAGAATAAAAAAAACATGAAAATTACCCCCAAATGATTGTTTGGTTTTTTTTTTTGCATAAATCGATTATTTGTTTATTTTTTTACACGACAAATTTGAGACTCAAACTGTGTAAACAGTATAATTCCTGAAATAGCTTTGTTTCCTATAATTATTCATAGCTTCAGAAGTTGTGTAAACAATCTCAAACATGACTACTCTGAAGAATCTTTCTTTGATCAGAAATAGCTATGAAAAACCTCAACCAATTTGATTTTAAGTAAGTTACGTCCAGAGTGGAACATTTTCAACTAATATTAAGTATTCAACACCACAAATAATTTTTTTTCCAGGCTTTGTATATCTATTCAAGCACTTCTCTTACAGTGCACGTGGGATCTTACAATTCGGTTATCTATACACTTTCTGAAAATCAACAAGATGATAATATTGTGCCCTTAAAAATAATAAACATTAAATTCTTTTAGGTTGATGCCATAAAAATGAAATTATTTCAGCTATTTGCAAGTAATATCCTTTAAACCACAGTCACATGGCTGACATTTTATCAAGATTCAAGCATGATCATCTTTGTTTTAGAACCTCGCAAATTGTTAGACGAGTTCCAATATGGAACTCAAACAATTGACGAGAAAATAACTTACGAAATGGGTGGAATTAATAATAAACTAATAAAAATTTTCATTCTTAATCCACGTCAGGCTAAAAAAATCATACAACTATTTTTGTTAAATATCATTTGAGAATAAATATTTGAATTTTATATCTGTTTTAAACATCTCTGTTTAGCCTCTAAACGTTTACATTGTTTAGATGGCAGACATTTATCCAGTCCTTCTTTTACGAACAAATCCAGATCATTAAATAATAAACAGAAAGAATCCGCTCACGTTAATAACAAAGGGACAAAATGTCGACCTACCAAACCGTAAAACAACATCTGAGATTCAGAAAATATGTTCATAAGCCAACTTCTCATTACACTCTTACTTGGCTGATAAGTATGTATTTTGAATTAAAGTCGCCCTCAAAATAAGACTTAAAAGCTAAACTACGCAGGATATAGTTCAGTCATATGGAGACCGCAGTTGTATCAGCAGTTCTTTCAACAACATAAAAGGCGTTGAATGTATTTAAAAAGTTTAAGTGAGAAAACGAAGTAGGATGATTAAAGAAAAGAATCTAATGTGAAGCTATTTTACAATACTGTGTTACGAAGTGGAACAACACCAACAGTTACCACTAACAACACCGATTTTCAAGATTCATGAAAAAGAAACACAAACTCTAGGGAAAGTTCCGACAGAGTTGCATTGATACTGACGTTGAGGTATCACATCTTAAACAAGGACATTTAAGTGCTACCTGCCTTGCGGAGCAACAGCACCAAGTGGCAACATCAGATAGATCATACAATGCTATAGGAACGAGAGATGAAGCTATTATTTCTGACAACACTAAAAATATATGATATGGTTTCATATGTCAAAAACTTAGTCACTAATTTATAGCAATTATAAATTCGAATTAACCCTCTCTCCTTACCTTCTTTACAGCTGCAGCAGTGCTTACATGTGGCGCAAGGTCCAATAATGTCTGGAGGATACGGCAACATATTGTTTTATTTGAATAAATGAGCTTTTGTGATAGGTTAGTACTGTTTTACAAATAAATTTCCAAAGCAAAATGAACACAGATATTCGGTGAGATGAAGAGAACACTTAATCGTAATAGAGAGGAAAAGAGTTCCCTCCTCGCAAAGACATTAGCATCAATTATGAAACCAATAGTGGATTAATTCAGCTGCACTCACAAAACTATAAAACTAGGGTACCCACAACCCTGTCAATACTGAATGTCGTTCCCCAATCCGCTATAGCAATCACTCACGTATTGGAAAAATCTGTTTTGATGAAAGAGGTTCTTCACAACAAATAATCCCACTCAGTTAGAGGAAAGCTATTTCTACTGCTCGTCGTTTCTGCTATTGCAATTCATTCTTCTTATTTTTTTAATTTTGCACATTAACCTAAATCATTTCAGAAAACCTGTTCAGAGTGTATGGTGATAAAGTCATCTGCAATATAAGATATTGTTGATGGTAGCAACATGATGAAAGAATTTCTGTTTAACACAATTTTCGTTTAATCGTTTCACAGCAGCTCGAATCTTAAAGTGGATATCATCTAAAATTTAAGATATTTATTGACGATTACAGATTTGTTTATTTAGATGTAAAATACCACAACAAGATAAATAGGAAGGGGCGTTTAACTCAATCAAATACCAAAGTAAAACTTTATTCAACATTTTCATTAATGTTCTATCAAAATATAAATAATTTAAGATCAATTTTAACAATTGCGAGAATATTTCATTGCTTGACGTGACCCATATAAAAGAGGACTACCATATAAAGCCAGCATTATCGATTTGACGCTACATTACATGCAAATCTGTTACGGAAGTAGTAAATCGATTAAGATAAAATGAGAGATGGCGAAGGAAGTATAGCAAACTTTGATGGGAAGAAATTAAACAGGTCATATTTGTAATGGAAATGAATAGACGTTTTCCACATTACCTATTTCGTACTTGTTAATAAGTTTCAAGTGGACATAAAGCCGAGTTTACCACTGAACACAACATCATATGGTTGTCCTAGCTGACTCATCCCTTGTGGATGTTAATGTTTGTGAGCATAGTTATGCGAAACGCCTATAGCGCCCATATTTACGAAGTTTCCCTGGGGTAGAACTTAGTACCAGGAATGTGACAACTGAGGACATCAATGCTAAGCCGCTACTCACTGCGCGTGTTACGGTAACTACAAACATAAAAGCGGCATTAGCTCAAGATAACTCACTGTTCACTGCAGATTAAACCGCGGAAACAGGCGATGCATATGAGACGAGATGGAGGTGTCAAGTTCGCACCTCGTGTTGTGGATATACCGGGATGGAGTATCACACAAGCAGTCATAGGGAGACAAGTGATAAAGCCTCCACTATCACAAGCGGTTGTATACTTGCTGTCTGTTATACTTAATGCTTATACGCAGTAATTGCTATTCATTCCTAGAATTAAAAAATAATTGTAATGTATTGTATCTATCTACATAAATAGCTTACGAAATCGATGTGTGCAAATACTTGTTAAGCTACGTCAAAAAAATTTAAAGTCTCTACCAGTAATTTGAGTCAATTAATAATTCTGACACTTTTCCGAGTTTTTATGGTGATTATACATTTAAATCAAGCAAGGATATCAAAAGAAGGTAACATTCTTGTAGATAACTGTCGCTTAGTTCGATAAAATAATCGAGCATATTCGAAACTGGATGTTAATAAATGTTATAAAAAATATCAATGAACATGGTTAATGAAAGTATAATTCTAGTATCAGAAAGAATCACTGTACGTTGTTCATTCCACAAAAGAATTATGGAACTGACGCACAACGAAATTGTTTCAGTTTTTTATTCAGTAGGTTAACAGTGCATTAGATTATTTTGGGTAAGTTAAATATTGGAGAGGGACAACTGAAAACAGAATTAAAACCTTTAGTTCACTGAAACTGTTATCTTCCCATTGAAATTAGACAAGTCTAGTCATTGTCAATAAAATCGGGTACGGCTTCATTTGAAACGTGGCATATTTTTTATTACTGAAGTGTGCCATCACCTCTCAGCACATTAAACTAAACATTAAGGACCATATTGAGGTGTATCAAAGGGTAACTCATGAAATTTCTCATTTAATAAGGATCCTTAATTATTTATTTAACTGTAGGAGTGATTCTCTAACTGATGGATTAAATGAAGGATCAAAACATGATTCACCGAGCGTGGTGGTGTAACGGCTAGCGTTCTGGCCTCGCATTTGGAAGGACGGTGGTTCGAATCCCCGTCCGGGCATCCAGATTTGGGTTTTCCATGGTTTCCCAAATCACTCCAGGCAAATGCCGGGATGCTTCCTTCAAAAGGCCATGGCCGAATTCTTTCCCATTCCTTGCTCCCCATCCTTTCCCGTCTCTAAAGACCTCGCTGTTGAGAGACATTAAGCAGTTAAAAAAAAACATGATTCGCAAGATATCTCCTGCAGTCAAGTTGAACGCAACCTTTATTTATAGAAAAGCAAAACAATCATTTAATGAACTGAGTTTTATAACCAGGTGCTTGTCTGTCACTTAAAAGCATTCGTTTAATCGGAGTGTTTACCGCTATGGCAGCAGCTTACGATGTGATGAGACACGATTTCAGCACGCCAGCTGGGATGCACTGGTTCCAACCGTACTACCGCTGCCCGCTTAGCATCTACAGCAAGGCTGGTCAATCTCAGGCCCGCGGGCCATTATATTTAAACATTTACTGTAACTATAGGCCCGGAGGCTAACTTAGAATCGAAATTGGTTGGACACTGATGTACATCCTCCTAGTATAAGTAGAGGTATAGCCTCTGGGATCAGCTGGTCATCGGGTGTTTTTCATAAACGCCCGCTGTAGGCGAACTTCTATCGCAGAATGGCTCCCCGCCGAAGCAGATGTCCCCACCTCGCCTCCTCCTCTCGAAGGTGTGGTGTTCACCTCGTCCATGATTCGTCAACGCGTCGAAATAAATATTAACAATTTACTGAAAACGCGCGGGAATCATTTTAATTGGCAAATGATCATGCCCGCCGCTGGTGATTATCGCCGAAGTTTTTCGTTCGCAGAAATAAAATGATTCGAAGCGCGTACTGCTGGTAAAAATGTTTAACGTTATTCGCGTTTTCTGTCTCTGAAAGGACCATCATTCCCGCTCTCTATGCAGATACTTGTCAGAAATTGGCTTTCACAGATTATTGACAACAAATCCACGGCCGCTAACAGGTTTCACACACGGTTTTGGAGGTTTTATTCCCCATCATAAATTTCAGGTTGGTTCAGCGTTCTTAATATTAAATCTACGCCGTCTAACTGTCCCGCTCACAACGTCACGTACACTACTCCTAGATGAGACTCCATTAATCATTGCATTTACTCAAATTCCTATGTATCTTTTTTTTTTAAATCTGCATTCGCCGCAACCGTGCCCACAGTGCATAAACAAATAGAATCAAGTAATGAAAATTAATATTAATTAACGCAATAAAAATTGAATTATTACAATTTTCTGCAGGTGTTCCTTCGGACTCACAGGTAGTGATCTCTTTATCTGTCACACTTCAATACTACATACAAGAACCAATTTTGTTAGCATCTAGAACTAGCAGGTTTTACACTAACTGGTCTTGTTACTGCATTTTACATAGGCCCTTTGTCATTATAAGATTCATCATTTCCTTCAAAAGTCTAACTTTCTGCACCTGCAATGATAGTTATCCATCCAACACTTGTAGGCCTTTGACACCACATTTGTTTTCAGTTCAAGAAGAATTGACCATTCCCTTGCATTTTACATAATTTGGACGATTTTAAGTCAGTTTTGCTTCTACGCTGCAATTTTATCGGCAAAATTATAGCAGCTGAATTCTTCTGCAGAATATTTACATCATTCCCCTGTGTGCATCTTATTAACGACAATTGAAGAAATTGCTGTCTTATTCCAAACAACAAAATCTTTGAGTTTTGAGATCAAATATAGAAACAACACAAGGTATTGGCAATTCCACGAAGAGATCTTATATGTACGGAAACAAGTCTATCATGAGAGATTTCAGAAGTCAAGTTACTTTTTAGGTTTTCAAACAAATGGAACATCTTTCTTATTGCGAATGCAGCTCAGAAAAATCATTCGTGTCACATATAATTACTGTAATCAAAAGGGTCATGCAATTTCTGATTGTAGAGTTAATAAAGAATGCTTCAATTGCAATAAAGTTGGTCACTATGTTATAGAAACACCAATACCCAAAAGAAAGTAAACAAAGATCCGGGAAATGCAAAACGAATGTAATAATAAACAGGCATCTGCGCACTCGTAAATAAGATGAAAATCATGGAATAGGATGTGAGTTCGAGAATAATTTTATATTGGTTTATTGTGATCAAGTAAAGATGAAACAGATAGGGCTTCTGTTTGTAATTGATGTGGTGGTACAAAAAGTTTGGTTCATTGCAACATTCACGTAAACACATGAGAACTCTAATTTTTTAAGGAATCCAGCAACACACAGTTCAGACAAAAAGATCTGTAGTTCCAAGTTTAAGTAGCAGTAAAAATATATTAATTATGCAAAAGTTTCATGTGGTTGATAAGTATATGGATGTTGTCAAACTAGGACATTTACTTTAACAGAACGCAATGGTTAATTATGAGAATAGATGTATTTAACAAACGGTTATTCAATTCCCATGCTGAAAGAGCAAGAAGAGGCAGTGTTCACAATCGATTCTCCCAAGTTAAAGGAGGTCAAGAAACTCATGAGCATGTATTTCCCATTATATAGAAACGATTAATTGTAAATCATTCTGAAAAATAACAGTAAATAAGAAACACAACATTACCAGGAAAATGAAACGGATAATATAAAGAAAATGAATTTTCATAGTAAATAAAACAAGTGTGTTGCTAAGAATGCTACAGATCCATTCATAAAACCAATACAGAGAAAACAACATAATAGGAATTACATCATAACAAATCATCTGTTTGGAGAGGGTACCGTGAAAGTAATTAGAACAATGAGAGATCCGAGGATATAATTAAGTTAGTGACCAACACAGCCGAAACAAGAAACGACAGGTCTGGTATTTTAGGAAAAAACTTAAACTTGGATAAACTCATTGAAAGGATAATCGATTAATTCTAAAAATTTGGTTGCTGTATAGTGATGATTTCCTCTGTCAGAGAGCGTATTGACACACACCAACATTTTTACACATGAAATTAAATTAAAACTTGAAGCTCGAGGCAAAGATGTTAACCAGAGACCATGCACAATTTCAGATGCTATTAAACCAGTACTAAAACAGGAAACTGTCTTATAACTGCACAGTAAATAATATTAAGCATTATGCTCTGTTTACATGGAAAGGAATAGATGAGATCACCTCCATACTACCCAACCAGTAGTAATCTTCCATCCCGTGGCTCGTGAAAATCGATCATCAGCCATGAAAAATGAGTTACTACATAACATCTAGTTTTATTCCATTATTCAGTCTCTTTCAGCTCGTAAAGCAACTCCAAGTTAGGTAGAATACCATAAATAAAGTATTTGATTGCTTTAGAGCTATTCCTGCATCTTGGCCAGTGTCTGTATCTGATGTAGCATGTTTTTATCAGGCTTTTATTTCATTAACCCTTACATTGCTTCTCCATCAACCTTTTTGTCTAACGTTAATTCTTGATCATTTTTCTTGTAACAAGTAAAGTGTTTAATATCCTATTTGACGTAAACTGACTAACCGTGAAGTGGACCGCCATAACGAACTCACATTAGCTATGTACGCTGATTCTACTCTAGCGACTACATTGGTATTCTTATGTTTTAATCCAGCCGATTGATTTCCTTTTCATTTTAGGCTTCGTAACTAATAATAGAACTGTATTTGCACTATTCTCGGAGGCTAAATTTTTAAACATACGTTGAATATTCAAATGTATCAGGTTTATTAAACCTCGTGTCTGTGTTTCGGAACAGTTTATCACGTTATGACTCAGGACAGCTTCTTAGATATATATGGCTTAAAATAATTCACTATCTTCCTAATTAACCCAACAGTTCACTAACGCAGATAGCCAAGAATTGCAACAACTTTAATTATATTGCTGTTGTTAATTTCCTATGTTCTTTCATTAATAGTGATATTTGTTTCTTTGGCTGTATTCGATATTTTTAATTTTTTAAAAAATCTATAAAGACCATGAGACGTATCTCTGATCATACCTTAAAATACATCAATCAAAAATTTAACTATAACCATAAACTTGTTCAAGACAGAAACAGAACTTTTTGAGATTTTGAAGTGATAATCGAACTATTTGTGGAAAGAATTTTTAAGAATTTGTGTATAAAGCAACACACACTCTGAAACACTATTGGTGACAGAGAGCTTCGTAGTACTTAGAATTACAAGAAGAAAAATAAAGTTAAAATATGTATGTTTGTGTTTGATGAGTGTTAATAGCACAGGAATACGTTGAACTATGTAGTGAAATATTGTGAGTATTGTAGTGGTCTGACGTTTCTCTCCTACTCCATTGCTAGTGTTCACTGTTAACACAAAATTATACAAGCAAAAGATAGAGACATACCCTCAGTACACAAATTCTTAATTTCTTGAGAGCAGTCCAGAGTTTTACGTACGTCACTGATCAGCCATCGGAGTATCAAGTTGCAGTTCTCCCCGCTAAAAGTCTGCGATGTGATGACAGATGGAGACTAAATTTTGAAATTACATTAATTTCTAAGCTGATAGGTGTAAGAGGTAGTACATTAGTCGCTATATACCAGGAAGAAATTTTGCCAAAGCATCCGGTTGATAATTATTTTTAGACATATTATTCTATAAATGAACGCTGTTTTTCTTGGACTTGTTTATTTATGAATGTTTCTTGGGAAACAAATTTATTTATATACAATATTTCGGCGAATAAAACTCCATCGCCATCTTCACGTCTATTTGTAACACTTGGAGCTTGCCTAGAGCACGTAATTTATTTATTTATGACGCCGAAATATTGTGTATAAATAATAGTATTACCCGAGAAACATTCATAAATATATTAATTCTGTTTAAACGCCAGGGTAGTCATATGTGGTATAGGACCAGCACGCAACTGAAATAATAGAATACGACTCGAGTCAGCGGTGCAGGACACTCGACGTTTAATTATAGAGATACCTGTCGCTACCTTTCACTCTAAGATTGTATATACTGTTATATACTAAATTTTTCTCAAAACATTCTACGGCCATTATCAAAATACAGTAATCACTGCAAATCAATTGGCAATCACCCAAAAAATTAAAAACAAATAACAAAAAATTCAAAACCAACAGAAAACTAACAAAAATGTAAATTAACAAAAAAAGAAACAAAAAAAACGAAAGGTCTTGTATCTTCGATACACAGTACTTCATTTATAATACAAAAGTAAAAAAAAAAAAAAAAAAAAAAAAGTACTCAAAATATTCATATGAAGCCACTTAATGAAGTAGCGTAATAAATTATTTCAACTTTCTGTCTATTATAGTTATGAACAGAAAATTACCCGCCCTCTTGAAAGTTGTCTTTTGTGACAACTATTTGCTGCCAGAGCAAAATTTCGTCGCAACTGTACCAAAGTTAATAGTTTTTGTGAAATTATAACAACATATCGGAAGTGCATAGTAAGGGGTTAAAATTTTGTTCTTGCTATTTATTAATCCTAACGAAGACGAAGGCTAATTATGTAACTCTCTGCTTCCTGATTACACAATGCGATCTGAATTAATTAATTTCTATAAACGATTACCGAATAAATAAAACATGGAGCATATTGATAGATAACCCTTTTAAAGCTACTTCTAAAGGTGTTTTAGCTGTTGATTTAGAAACACGTTTGGATTTCACACGTAATTCTTAAATTATGGTACTCCTAACAGTGTATCAGCTTGTAAAACATTGTATATATCACACTTTGTCACAGTTCCTTGTTTTTTTTTACATTGTGAGAGGATTCAGAAACAACAAACACTTTGAACCAGAGTCCTTGTACTGGCAGCTTTTGAAGGCACCCGGCAATTTTGGCTACTTTAATAACTAACAACTAGCCCACTAAACGTGTGATTTACCACTAAATTACTTCCGTTAAATCCTAAATAACAGAGTGCTTTTAATTTCGGTAGAAACTGCGTCATTTTGTTCTTTCTTTGCGGAGATTGCTACCCGCCGTAACTCGGTTTAACAAGCTGTACGAACTGAATTACTGTCATAACTTTAGTAATGCATTCACGACTTAAATTGCTTTCTCTCTGCAAGGAGCCAAAGCGTAACAATATTCGGCTTACACAGTAACCTCAAATTTACACGTGTTTCGCCTGCTTTTTGCATCCATAAAAAGGGCAAATTTCCGATGAAAGTAATTTAAATTGCAACATTGAAGTAATCTTATTCCGTCAATAAATTCTTTCAGAGATAACAGAGGTTTCAAACAGGCGAGAGTGTCTTCTGTTAATCTGTTTAAGTTATTGAATCTCAGCTACACAACACTTCGGAATAACAGTTATTGGTCATATAAAAATGGCCGTTGTTTAATTTTTAAATGCATAGCAGCAGATGTAATTCAAATTCAATCCAGCAACCCCCATTACAATCTTTTTAAAGATTCATGATACAATTACTTTTACCAGTTTGTTCGAAATCTGCACAGTACGTATGACACTGTGAGACAGAAAGAACGCAGAAAAAAGGAAGGTAATTTCAAACTAAATGACAGGTCGTATTATGATTCATTCTAGTGTAATTTGCAACTTAATGTCCATTTAAAGATGTAAAGGTAGTTAGTAGCGCATAGATTAAGACTTTTTGTACATTATACTTTGAGTACTTGAGAGCTGAGGTGATCAACATCTGACGCCTCAAGTATCTTCCAACACATTTTATAGACTTAAGTCTTGAGTAAATAACAAATTTCTGGGTTTTTTCAACATTGATTTGTATCAAACATTGACCTCCTAACTCCGCCTGGATTCTTATTTTAACTAATATTCCTGTTCCAAACACAAGTGTATTCTTGCTTGTACATACAAACTAGTTATTAAATCAGCACACGTATTTTAAACTTATTGAAACCAATAGCATGAATTAGAAGCATGGAGGTAAAAAAATGTTTAAATTAACGCAAAGGACTAATTGCATAAATCAAGAAGAATTCATAGTAAGAAATATATATATAACTTAAACATTTACTTGGTAGATCTAATTATTCAGAGAGATGATAATTTGTTCAAAAGTTATTTTTCATATTTTTATAAACGCATAATATGCTGTAAGAAAATGAGCATGATGTTATGTGGAATAATCTTTCATCTTTCTTGTACGCATTTCTTATGTATCTACTAATGATAATGTTTTTCATGAACGCTTTCTACATCTACATCTACATCTATACTCTGCAAATCACAAATACTGTGGGTGGCAGAGGGTGCTAAGCACCAATCCTAATTCTGCGCATTCCAATCCCGAACAGATCGAGGAAAGAAGGAATACATAAATGAATCAGTACGACATCTTATTTCTCTAATCTTATCCCTCCTGTCATTGCGACCTAAATAGGTTGGCGGAAGAAGTATTTCGTTGCACTCGTAACTTAAAGATTTTCGCATATTCTCCAATAAATTCAAACGAAAACGACGTCGTCTGTCCGCCAAACAATCCCAGCCCAACCCACGAATTAGCTCTGTGACACTTACGTAAGGACTGTAACTAGCAGTCACGAATCGAGCGGCTCTTCTCTGTACTTTTTCTAATGTGTCAATCAATCCCTTGCGATACGGATCCCAAATTCCACAACAGTATTCCAAATGCGGACGCACTAGTGTTTTGTACGCTATTTCCTTTGAATGAGCATTACAACTTCTCAAAATACGTCCTATGAATCGTAGTTTGGAATTAGCTTTTCCTACAACGGAAGTTATGTGCAAGTCCCATTTCATATTGCTTTGTACTGTTACGCCTAGATACTTCAGGGAATCTACAGCGTCAACAACTGAATTGTTAACTTTGTACTCCAGAGCAAGCGGGGTCTTTTATTACTTATGTGCATTGCCTTGCACTTTTTACAGTTAAGTGTAAGCTGCCATTCACGGCACCATTCCGAAATAACATCCAGATCGCGCTGAATTTCTAAGCAATCGTCGGAGCACCTCACTTCCCTATAAATAAGTGCATCATCAGCAAAAAATCGCATCCTGCAATTAACGTTGTCACCGAGATCGTTTATAAAAATTAAGAAATGAAGTGGTCCTATTACACTTCCTTGAGGAACGCCCGAAGTAACATCTAGTTTAGACGAGGCTTCCCCGTCTACAACGACATACTGTGACCGACCAGTTAGAAAATCGCGTATCCATTCGCAAATCTGATCAGATATACCGTACGCTCGGATCTTCGCTAAGAGTCGGTTGTGTGGTACAGAGTCAAAAGGTTTCTGAAAATCCAAGAAAATAGCATCAACTTGTGATCCCGCATCAATAACTTTCATTACATCATGCGAAAATAGAGCCAGTTGCGTTTCACATGATCGGTTCTTCCGAAATCCGTGTTGGTATGCTGTAAGTAGCTCGTTTTCATCTAGAAACTTCATAACGTTAGTTTACATAAGTATACGCAACATACTTAATATTTACGAGTTGTTCTTCCGCGTGGTAATAAATTAAAATAGATCAGGGGATGTACTTTGATAAGCGTATTAATTTCTGCTTCCTTTTGTAATGATGCTATAACTACAGGAACCTATACCAAATGTTTTGCTTCATAGCGCACCTATGATGGATGAAGTTGAAAACCAGATTGTGTAAAAAGAGAATTCAGCAATCGGCCAATTAAATCATCATACAGGCAATTCAGTGATTATATTTATGAAATTAAATTAATAGCTTAACGAAAATCTCCAGTGTAAGACGAAATTAACGGATTATTATTCACTAATTAAGTTTCCCTAAGAATCACAATATCCATAAATAACAATAATCATAATCATGTAACAGTATGTATGACTAGTCCATTTCAATATTTCAAAATACCAGTTGGTTTCTTACAAGCCAAAAAAAATCCTTTCCATAAAACGTGTGTTAGTATAATTTTCTCAAATACCTTAAGCCCAGGTGCATCTTAAAACAACATATTAAAAATCTCCGGCTGAAAGCTCATACATCTTCATTGCCCCAGTTAATGCTTATTTATAAAAAAACAGCTAACAAAATAAACTGATAAAATGATAAACTTCTATTACGAAACCATTAATTTTACCACAAATAATCACATACGTCACTCGCTGTTTATATGTTACACGTAATGTCAGTATTTAGCAGACATTTTAAAACAATATTAATAAACTATAATCAAAAACAATAAACTCGAAAAGTATTATCAGGTCATAAATCAGTACTTAAGGAGCTACATATGAAATATTTTGTTCGATACAAATACATACATCGTCAGCCAGTATGTACAGAATATCATCACTGTGGCTTCGAACCCATTAAATTAAGATCCTATTAGTTCTGTAAATTAATTTATTGCATTTTAGTTTCATTAAACTTATTTGCCATGTGTTTAGAAAGCGGACATTTATTATGCCAGGAGTATTTATGAACTTCAACTGTGCCCTAATCATCAGTTAAAATTTTTACTGATGAACTTTCCATTTCTGAAACATAATTTACCTTTCCTGGCAATATGCAATAGTAGGTTGATAAACAGAAACATAAAACTTAGTGTTTTAGTGTTACGTAGTTTTCTTACCCTTTTGTTTTGTGGCCTATAGGAATCTTAAAATCACATCAGTATAATCTATTCATGGTTAGTGTAGAGTCTTGAGAGAATATATCAGTGTCGTGCGCCAAGTGTACTTTTATGCTTAAAAAAAGGGACAGGCACATTCTTCTCAATTATTTCTAGTCGAAATATTTAAAAACATTTCAAATCTGAAAAGAGATCATTTCGTAAACTGTGGCCCATTAGTTGTATTTTATACGAATCTTCGGTAGCTGTGACACTCATTCCTGTCATGAAACAAATTGCAATTCTAAACTTGCCTTAAAACTACATTTTATTGTTTATTTCAGCTCCAAAATATGAATGAGGGCGTGCTTGTAAAAATAGTAAAAAAAGCGCTAAGCAATAACTGTTCACCATAGCTGCTACTCAGATAGTAAAATTAAGCTTAGTTTAATAATACCTTGTTTGCGGTAAAATTATATGCCAGTTCTTATATTTCCCCACTGTAAAAAGAAATGAACTTAAACGTACCCTCAAAGGTTTATCATGAATGTAAGTTGTAATTCAACAATGTTGTAAATCTTAATCTTAAAAATATTATAAACGAGAAATTTTAGATCGATGTACGTTTGGATGTTTGTTCTATTTGTCTCAATCACGCCTTAATTTCTCAACAGACTTAAATAAAATTTGTCACAGAGTTAGTATATAGTCATGGTAATGACATAGGATAGTTCTTATCCCGCAAAAACGAATATTTCCTTAGAGAATTGTCATTATCAATTCGCATTTCGCCAACTTCAAAAACGTGTCATATGTACTTAGATTCTGGTAATTGCATGCAGACATACAATTCTGTTTGAATATTGCAGAGCTGGGAATAAAATATTATATTTAAATTTTTTTCACATTACTATTTTTTTAAAAAAGCCCATAACGCAATCTGTTAACAGAATGCAATGCTAAAAATACGGATATCACATAAATTTGCATGCTGAAGTAGAAATTGGTTTTTTTAAGTAAACTGTAATTAAATTACTGTTTTCTTTTATGTAGTTTTTTTGTTCTTTTAAACATAGAAGGTTCACTCTTTACCCCTTTACTACGTTTGCGTATGTTTTAGTAAAACAATTGCAGTAATTGGCCCACTGACAACGAATTCCTCTGAGGGATAGAAAAACTGAAATAAATTATATCAAATAATAAGTCAAATTTTTGTGAAATATAGCTAAGACAGGACCATAAAATTAATCAAAATCAAAATGAAGAAACGATTAAATCGTACTTGGCGTGTAAATTTCTATTTTAAAGCAGAATTGATTGACCTAATAGAGGTTACATACTATAGTAATTGTATTTATTTGATATGAAGTAAACAAATTTTTATTATTACATGGAATATTTGTTACTATTATTATTATTATTAAAGAAAATTATTATACCATAACACACTTTCAAGCTGACGAAATTGCGGGTATTTACTCGTAAATAAATAAAGGTTGCTGTTCTAAGGGAAGCAGGGTGCTTTCTGCGTGTCCATTTGCGATATATGAATTCGGTTCGCAGAAAGTTTTAGACGTCACTTTCACGTTTGCACCGTTCCTTTTATTGGTATTACTTTCCTTGAAATGATGCTGGATTCATTTCTATTTTTTTTTTATTTTGCCCCGCAAACATCACTTCCAGTCGTTAACTCGAATGACAAACTTTGCCCTGTACATATGTCACACAATTTTACGTACACGTCGCCCCAGCGACGGAATTTGCGTCATACGGCAGCACATTCAAAAATTAATCCGACGTTGCTGCCATCTGGCGCCAGCCGGGACGACACAGTCGGAGAGAGACAGCGATAACGACGGCCGCGCCGTGACGTCAGAGCGGCGGCAGCTATCGCAGCAAGAGAAATAATTGAACAGGTGAGTGCCTATTGGCCGGAGCTACACGCCTGCGTCGCACAGACCACCAATAATATGGATCGCTGAAAAGAGTTGGGAGGTCGCAGCGATGTCCTTCCTCCCCCCGCGCCTTCTTGCGCACGCGGGCCACCCGATAGTGGGGGTGGCTGCTGGCAAAGGGGCGGAAATTCGGCGAATATTTCGCATTCCTGCAGAGGTCCGCGCAGGTGTAACAGCCAACGCCCTTCTCATCGTACGCTGACGACAGTATCTTCATTCCGGAACATTCTTACGGTGCCACGAACTACTGCTTACTTAACCTGTGCTTTTTTATTTGGCTGAGCAAGGACTGTTTTTTCGTTACATACACATAAAATTTTATCCTCCATTCTGTGAACTTCCAGTCCTGGAAAGAAAAAATGCGCAGATTTATTCTGAGAAGAAACTTAATGTACTCAATGATGTTACGAGTATTAACAATCAATTCACCGAGCGTGGTGGTGTAACGGATAGCGTTCTGGCCTCGCATTCGGGAGGACGGCGGTTCGAATCCCCGTCCGGGCATCCAGATTTGGGTTTTCCATGGTTTCCCCAAATCACTCCAGGTGAATGCCGGGATGCTTCCTTCAAAAGGCCATGGCCAAATTCCTTCCCATTCCTTGCCCCCATCCTTTCCCGTCTCTAAAGACCACGTTGTTAAAAAGGGACGTTAAACTGTTACAAAAAAAAAAAAAAAAAAAAAAAAAAAAAAAAAAAAACAATCAATTCATTACTATTTTGCAAATCACGGACTTAGTCGCCATAAACTCGTGTGTTTTATTTTTAAAATATAAAAATGAAAACTCAGGACAATTCGTGAAACAAGCCAGTGTATGTCATGCAGACAGTTATTTAAAGGGTTACATATACCTGCTTAAGTTTACAAAGCACACAACAGAAATACTTGTGCTGTATTCCTCATTAACATGCTTTCTTATTTAACAATGTCCCACTAAGTATATGATATAAAACTCAAGAGATATAATGGTTTTAAACACCTTCCAGAATGTTATATTTGTGTCTAAGTTTTAAATTACAGCTGCAGTGACTGATATTGTTAGTACGATAGTTAACATCAACCAGATGTATATTGATTTGTGTTACCTACTTACTGGCAAAAAACTCTAATTGTTATTTAGCTTCTAATGACCTCCACTACGACGTAGTGTAAAGCCCGAATAAAAAAAAATCATTGGTAATACACTTAGTTCAAACGAGGAGTACATTAATACTGTTGCCATGTAACGCAAAGTGAATACAACTTTTAATTTATTTAACTTAAATTCCTAACCTGTTTATTTTTGAAGAACGCAGAAAGTGATGAAATGGGTTTGAAAATAATATGCATCATAGGGATTCAGTTGTGCCAAGTAGAGGAACAAGCAACTTCTCGTAATTGTATTCGTTCATTTTGTTTGTGCTCCATAACCTTCGTACTCAATAGATTCTCCTATCACCATCGTTTAATATAGTAGCCGAAATTTATTTTTGTTTAATAAATTCCAGCTCTTAGTTATCATTCTCAGTGCTACGCATTTGGGAAACAACTGAGACAAGAAAACACAGGTTACAAAGTGGCTCAATTATCTACACAAGTAATCAGAATCATACGAGTATTTGTCTATTGTTTACTACATATCAGAAGATTTAAATGTTTACACAAAAGCATACAATGTTTTTATTTTTTCGTTAATATTTTAGAGTAATATTTATTCAGAGATGAATTGATAATATACAATATAAAAGTTTTGCAATAAAACAAGTAAAAGTAGAACTTATGACTAAACAGTGAAATTTCCGATAGTTTGGTGCCGTAATTATTATTAAGGATGCTGGGAGTTGTAAACGACATTAGTAAACTGTTGATTTGGCTATCCTTAAATGCCAGTCGAGAGCACGAAAATCTGGTTGAAAATCTTTATTATTAATAATCAAACACTTTTAAATTACAAACGACAAGTTAGTAAAACTCCAGTCAATGAATTGGACTCAGATTTGGCTGAATATACGACATCTTTCCGAAATACGTTAAAAGATAAAAGTGTTCACTATGGAAGGAGAGGACTCACGTGGTTGTATCATTTCTGATTATGCTGGTGTTCCCCATTTCCGCGACTTGAGTGTTGCCTGACGGCAGCTGCGAGCATTATACACGGCGATTCGGCGTACTCCCGTGCCAGACACATCAAGCTAGGTTCTCCCCCAAAGAAGGAGTCGTTCTTGGAAGGATGCCTGATGCTATGCTTCGGCGCTATATCCTGTTCACACTCAACTGACGGCTCGAGGTCACGTCCCCTTTGTCCTGCTCCTCGTCTCACCATCCACTCCAGTTCCTTTTTTTTTTTTTACTTAAGGCTTTACGCCTCTTAGACGTCGAGGTCATTAGAGGTGAGATGGGACTGGGGCCAAGGAACGGGAAGGAATTCGGCAATTGCCATTTGAAGGAAGCATCCCGGCATTAGCCTGGAGCAATTTGGGGAAATCATGGAAAATCCAAATGTTGATGCCCGGACGGGGATTCGAACCGCCATCCTGTCGAATGCGAGGCCAGAGCGTTAACCACTCACCCACCATGCTCGGTCTCACGTTCCTTACCTCCGAGCAGACCGTCGCGTCCATGCAAACGAGTGGTAAAATCATCAGCGAGCACTCTTTCCCTTCGCATATAAGGGTAAAGACAGTGGAAATAGGATCTATCCCAGATCGTCTGAAAACAGTGTCCGGCACATTGACAAAGTCTCGGCACGGAGTAATTAGAGGTCCGCCAACCAAACATACCGAACCACCTCAGAGAAACCAATCCATTCGAATCTGCAAATAGCTATCCTCTCTACCAGGTCCGTAATTAAAGAGACTATTTCGCAAGTCTCCTCCTCTTCGTTGTTCAAACAGAGCTTATCCGTGACTCGTGCTTATAACTTAATTTATCAGTTAAGTTTAATTAATACTTATTTCTTCTCATTAATTGAGACACTTCACGTGGTACCCAACTGGTATGCTTCAAACAATGCTGACGATGGACGTGAAGGAAATAAGAAATATTAGGTAGTCAAAGCGCATGATGTGGAGGAAAATGTAAATCAATGTGTATATAGAAATCAAAATTAAAGCCATCGCAAGAAAGGTTCATTAACGTTTCCTTTCTTAATTTACGTTATAAATAAAATTAATGATATTTCTGACTTTAAACATATGTTACGTTTTTTAAAAGTAAGTGACCATAAAGCTGGCAATCTTAAACCAGTGAAAAGAAAAAAGGGGGAACCATTTCCTACTCTTAACAGCGAGGTCTTTAGAGACGGGAAAGGATGGGGGGCAAGGAATGGGAAGGAATTTGGCCATGGCCTTTTGAAGGAAGCATCCCGGCATTTGCCTGGAGTGATTTGGGAAACAATGGAAAACCCAAATCTGGATGCCCGGACGGTGATTCGAACCGCCGTCCTTCCGAATGCGAGGCCAGAACGCTAACCGTTACATCACCACGCTCGGTAATTAATTCTTGGATAGTCATTGGTTAAAATGGCGGTAAAGCAAGAGAAGTTATTTCTGGCATCATTGTCAATCACAGGGTATGCACAACCTCAAAGCGGTGACTCTCGCATCACTATACCGTATTGGTGATTCTCATGTTGGAATCGGAATCTGAATATGTGTGTATTTTCGTATTATGGACGTAAAACCTGAACTTTGTTGGGATATTTCGAAGGACACTTTCGTAATGAGAGACTTTAATTTTTCTGAGAAGTTCCATTCTATTTCCCATGCTTCCATTGTCATTCCTTTGATGATATGGCAGATATGGGTGCTCAGAAGTTTCATATCATATTTGCATCCCACATGTATAGCTTGTTTCGCCATCCTGTTAACATATTCATTGTGACTTATTCCTTTGTGGAATGAAAGCCACACCTGATATGTTTTAATATCATCATCTCTATTGTACTTGTTCGGTAAGACACTGTCTCGTCACATTCCTCCAAGTGTCACATTTAAGAAGCTTAGCAAGAAGTTAGAAACAAAGATGAAATCCACTGAAAGGATATAGTTCTGGTATAATTGACGATTGTAATTTTTTTTTTTTTTTTTTTTTTACAATTTCTAATCTTTGTACTGTCAATATCTCCAGAGCCAACTTCGGGAGATGCAAAATTGGTAGTCTACCAAGACTGCGGAGATGGATTAACTCTGTGCAAACCCTGGTGACGACAAAGGATTTTGTGAAGCACTAGAAGTTGTGTACGGTCCCTTTCCACGGTGCAAATGGACACTTGCGACTCACAGACAAGGAGACTATCCCGAGCTGATGGTCGAAACACTGACATATTCTCTCCAGCATAATACGTGTTGTTCAAGATTTAACAGTCCGTCTCATCCAACCATAACCAAAGAAAGCTTAACTAGACCCGATAGCTTGTAAGATACAGTGAAAACTGTCAGGCGTCTAAAACATAGGAAGGTTGCAGGAGTAAATGAAGATCCACCCGAGATTTGGAAGCATGGTGAACCAGTCCCAAATACCAAACTTGATGAGATAGATGCAACCTGCTGGCAACAGGGCTAACAACCTTAATACTTTCTTGACATAATCATCTTCGCTCTGAACAAGAACAACCGAAAAAACTCAGATTGCTCCAATTATCGACGAGTAGCCTTGCTCCCCGCTGCAGGCCAAATTCTTGCTAAAATACCTCCCCGAACAGTTTGTTCCAGGGAGTCAGTATAGCTTCAGACCAAACAGGAGCACCAGCGACATGCAGTTTGTTCTCAGGGAAGCGCATGTTACAGAGTAAGATATTATATGTGACATTCGCTGATTTTACCGAAGCTTTCGATACTGTGTGCAGGAAAGGTCTGTGGCAAATCATGGAGCACCTAGGCTAACCTGTGAAGATCAGTATTAACATCCAATAATATAAAAGAAGCGTTGGTCAAGTGAGACGATCTCTCCGACACTTTCCCAATTATCACCTGTGTACCTAAATGAAGGCTGGATTATCACTGCAACTCTTCTCTCAATCCTTTTTAGAATATTGTTTCAGAGAGACACAGCATGTACCGATGACGAGGACGGATTTTACGTCTGGTATTACAACAGTGGCAGCCCGTGCGCGGTTAAGGTTCATCCCAAGGCAATGAACTAACTCTTGAACTGCTCTTCGCCAACAACGCCTCATTCGTCCACCACATGTAATTAGCTGCACAGCATAAAAAATCTTGCTTTGCAGAAGCCACTTCGCTGATCACCAGCGAGTTTGCAGCGAATGTTGTATTGTATCATCACTTCTTAAGTCTTATGCAGTGCAGCAATACCAAGAATAAAAAATTGTTTTACTACCACAAAAACTTTATCAATTATATTGCAAACGTACCTGTAGTATCGATTTCGTTCTAATGATTCCTTCATAGCAATCACAGTCGCAAACAAGTTGGTGTTCTTGCCTTTTTTTAGAAAGTTGTCGTTGGCAGAACAACAGGTTTCAGCTACGCCAGAAATATCAGGACAAGCATCAGAAGAAGAAGCGTTGACCAAATCGAGGGCTGCCAAGTAAAAGGGTTCTGACGACTTCTTGCCTTGATAAAAATGAGGTGTGGTGTATTTGACACTATTTTGTACGTATAACAGAATATAGATATGTAAGTAAATTATGCTATGCATAATGTGACTTGTTTATTGAAAGTAAATGAATAATAAATTAATATCTGATTAACTGTATTTTTTGGGCAGTATCGTTCAGTAAAAATCTTTTTTACATAATTTATGGGAAGACCATGCAGGGTACTCACTACCGATGCATTCAAGAGTAGCATGAGGGAATTGTGTTACAAAAATTTAATTAGACATTTGCTTGAATACGCTGGTGGGACCCAAGTTTTGAAGAGTTCGATGGGATGCAAACAAGTGCTGCTAGATTTGTTTCTGGAAATTACTTCAGAAAACTATGGAATGGGGCTGATTAGAAAATAAGAGGATGAAGAAAGTGCTGGGAGTGTCCAAAGCGTATATTGGTGATGAGGTTTTGAAAGATATTGGTAAAAAGATTAAGAGTGGTACAAGAAAGATAAAAGATGACTATGACGACAAGCTGTCAATCGATTTCATGCACAAGGGTGTGGGAAAATTTTCTTTTGTAGGTAAGGTAATCAGAGACGGGGATATATTACCAAGCGAAGTGATTAATAATTTATCAAACACGCTAGGAGAATTTAAATTTTAAAATTCGAAGAGGGTAAAAGTAGGCTGATACAAGAAGGACGAAAAATGGGAGCGTAGGGAAACTATCACTAGAGCGTTGTGCTCCATCACAATTAAATTAAATTAACCAACACTCGAAGAAGAAATTCGAATGGAATTGGTAGGGCCGTCAACATTGTATTACCAGAGTTTTGGATTGTTCGATAAATAATCCATCCTCACTAAAAACCTCGTTACATAACAAGAGTTATGGAAGAAATATGCAATGAACTAAAAGGAGACACCAGAAACAACGCTCTAATTTAATTTAATTTCAATGGAGCTAATACGCCGTTGGCCATTTCGTCACTAAATTACTTTCGTATTTCATTCTTTAACTGTTTCAGTTAAATTATTCAGGATTTCATTCAGTAAATTATTCCAGTGCTCATTCCCTTAACTATGAAACAATAGTTTTCCCATTTCCTTATGTCTGAAATAGAGTGATACTTTGTGGTTATGGTCATCTTTTGCTATCCACGTACTACTTCTAATTATTCTACCAAAATCCCTTTAGGGCCCATTCCTAACATATGCTTAGTATTCTTACTTTATTAGTTATCTTATGGCAAAACACACAGTATGTACGATAATAGAGAATAAATAACCATGTGTCATCCTAAACCAATCAACAATACACCTGAAGTTAAAGTTGTAAGTCCAGATTTTCCAACCCCACTCTGTAGCAGTTCCAGCAGTCCTTCAGTGAACCTGGGTATGCTCCCTTACTACACTCAGTGACAATATGTCGGATCGTCTGTTGTGGTGCACCACAGTCACAGATGGGTGAATTTCTCATGCCCCACTTATACATCAGTAAGCCACACCGCACACCGTTGGTTCATATTCTGTTAGGGGCAGCACATGTTTTTCTTGACATGTCAAATCCTGCTGGTGAATTGGGGGGGGGGGAGGGTCACTAAATAATGACTGCCACTCCTAGGAAACTACATTGTTTCATTCCTGTCACCATTCTACTACAACAATAAACCTCCTGTCAGTCAGCTCTTTTGCTTTAGTACGGGTGGAGAACGTGATTTCAGACTTAATACAATAAGATCGCTGTATTCAATCCTTTTCGCCTTTCAGTTTAGTTCCTTCATCATATTAGTTACTAATTGTGTTATGAGGTGATTTCTGAAAACAAAGCTAGCTGCTTTCAATTACATACCTTCCAAGCGCTGAATACCCATAACATGGGACCCATATTGTCCCACCGTACTCGAGCAATGGTTTAACCAAGTTTTTGTCTCTCAGTTCCATCACTTCTTTGGTGCTACTACTCTTTACCCTCTCCAGCAAAGGCAGGACTTTATAACCTCACCAACCTCCTCCCTAGTATGTCCTCCCAAATTAAATTTATTATCAAATGGCAGCATATTTACAATTTATATCTTCAGTAAGCAATTTCTCCTCCTCTTTATAATCATATAAAGCTATTATTTTTCAACTTGTGTACCTAATAATATTTTTGGGACATTATCTTCATTTAATTTTGATCTATCCAACTATTCATTCTGTCAAGATTTTGCTGTTTCTTTTTTTAAAGAGTTAATAAAATGGAAAAATTAATGAGACACATTACCTATAAAAAATAATTATTAGAATTAATCCCGGGCATGCGCCAATGATGAAAGCGTTCCCTATCCGAGGGAAGTGACTGTCCAATTCTACAATAATTTTAGCAAAGCAATTGCAATTTTGAAATTAAAGTACACACCTTCAACTAGTCAAATGACAAAGTGGAGAGGATGTCATTGATAGCAGGGTTTACAACACAATATTATTTTCTTTAGTTATAAAATTGATTAATTTATTTAACAGAACTCACTGATCGTAATATTTATGGAAGTTACAAAATGAAGCATTCGGCGAACAAGTTACAATTTAGAACACGATTGAAATCTCAAGGTGTTGATTAGAGTTGAACGAAGCTAGAGTCTCTAAACATCGGCGGAGTTCTTTGCCGTAGCATGGTAGAGATGTCGAACGCGAAGTCCTCTGGATCAGCCCCTGATGGCGGCGGCTAGCCCGTGCCTGGAGAGTTGCGTTCCCAGTCAGAAAGGGCCGTCCTTTCTTCCGTGCGCAAACCACCAAAACTCCGGTGCTCCATTCTGTTTAACCACTCTTGGCCACCTCGGCCATTTGAAGCATTTGGTGAGGAGTTTTCAGCTTCCCATTCGTGCAACATAAAAAAGCATACAATCTATAAGAATTTTAAACAAAATTTTTGATTCGCTGGTCTACCATGGAGACGTTCTACTAGTCGTCTTTTTCCTAGAAAGCGCGCAAAATACTGCTTTTTCTCCGTTAGCAATTTCCTATTTTAACGGTAAGGCTTCTTTTGGCATAGTTCCCATACTTACTCTAATTTTTTTTTCAGTGCACTAGGCTCTCAACTTTATTGCCGGCAGTAAATCTTTCGTCAGTACTATCAGCGCATGTACTGGGTTACCGGCTGCCCACAATGGCGTGAGGATTTCTGCCACCAAATACGAACCTGGCTTAATAACACGCAATAACATTCACATTCTTTCCCAAGGACATGATGTGCAGTACAAGATCTTCGTGTTATTTTTTACAATCCTCCTCCGTTTCAATCCTGTTATACAACATTTTACCATCTACCTACAACTTCCTACTGACTGTAAGCCATCGGCCCAATCATGCATTAGAATAATTAACAGCAACGGCCCTTAAGTACTACCTACTATCTTATGGTATTCCTATTTCCAATTCCATCTATTTGGATGCTTCAGTTCCCGCCTTGACTTTTGGTACCGCCACACAGCACGTAACCTTTCCAATCCAATGTTGCTGACTCACAAACCACTCTTTCTCCAAAGACGTCCTGATATTGGTTGTAGTCTCGGCTGAAAATGAACAAAAATCACTAACCTTAGTGTGGACATCTTATGTTTCACAGCTCACTACCTTAAAGAAAGATATCCACTACAATTTGTCTGTAATTAATCATTAAAAAGACCCTTTTTTTTCAAATTCAGAAGTAAATTGCTTAAAACACTGTAAACATGAAACACTTGGTATCAGTTTTGGACCTCAGAATTGTAGCCTTTACATGTAAATAAACAGTTATTTGATTCATTAAAATTAATTAAATAAAGCATTTAATTAATTTAAACGAGATTTTTCTTTGTGTTATTACCAGAACAATTATCCTTGCAAATTAATTTCCATATTATTAATAATCTAATACACATTTGTAGTTAGCTGGATTCCGAGGGAGCGGACTTGTGACACCCCTTGAGTTCCTAAGCTGGACGACCGGCTCCTGCGCAAGGCAACGTGTATGTAGACGTTGTGTGTATATAACATATCACCCCGATGGTAAAATTTGGGTGAACTGAATTGATAGTGTATGCGTGTGAAGTGAGGACAGCCAATTAAACATAATAATAACTTAATAGAATTAAATGATTCCTACAATTTTCTTTTTTATGAACCCGCGTCGCTGAGTGTCCACAATGTGGAAGGGATGTCAGCCGAGTTGGCAACGCTGGGGACGATTTGCTTGAACACTGCGTTCCAGGACTCGCCTCAGGCACGTGGGAGAGGACATACGGGAGAGAAGCAAAAAAAAAAAAAAAGGAAGAAACGTTTCAACAAGCCTGCTGGTTTTTTGACTGTATATCTGTTGGTTTTGGATTATAACCTGAAGTGGCCTCGTAGTTAACGCTACACAGATTTGCTCATTATTAACTGCAGCTAGTCGGTGTAACTTTTCTTTTGGGTGCTCATGTTTCCTGTTTTGATACATTAAATGTCTTTTTTTGTAATCTTTTGCTTAGTATTTTATCTGTTTTATAATTATATTAATTTTTTCATCTTGGTGTTTGATGATAATAGGAGGGCAAAATAAATCTGTCTGATATTCATTGTTTTCAAACAAAGTCTTACAAGTTAGTTATGAAAGCATCCTTAATAAGAATAATTATAAATAATAAATTAATAAGAATTTTATATATTAAAATTCCTAATAATAATAGTAAAATACCTGTAGATAATACAATAATTTACCTTAAAAATAAAATTATTAAAATTAATGATTTGCATACAATTAAAATCCCTATCGTTTCAAGCTATTAAATTCAATAAACATTATATGTGTGTTATCTTGGTGTTCCAATTTTAACTAAACTAACGTTGTAGGAGCTTATTTCGCGCTAAGTGAGTAAATAAATTATGATGTACCATTACAACAATTATTGAATTTTTCCATTTCCCTTCTACGATACAACATTATGGCGTACACGACAAAATATTTTTATCCTGGAGTTACACAGAATTACTTTATTTTTTTAAGGAGATATTTGCCTATAGATTTTCCTGTGATCTTTTATTACAAATGATACAAAGCCAACGATATCTCGAGGCAGTGATATATTGTTGGCCACAACAAAATTATGAGGGTTTCGATTTTGACATTTTGACATGGATGTTTGGGCTGCAAATACTTGTATCTTGGCCTTTTTGGTTAATGGGAAGCGTTTATTTTATTTATTTTGCGTATGATGCTACATGATATTAACAAAACTCAACAACAATTATATTGTAATTATTGAACAACTCTTTTCAAAACAGACACACATACATACACATAGTTGAGCGGATAATGCCCGCAGGCGGCCACTAAGACAGAATCGCCGGTCACAACCACTACAACATGACATCGAGGCGCTCCAACCAGGACACCGCCTATGGCGTAACCAAATATAAATCTTCGAGACTCCCAGGAAAGGCACGCAGTGGGCAATCCTGCACTGCCCAGTCCCAGGTGTGGGTAGTTGAAGTAGTTCTAATCGGAAGCGTTGAAAACAAAACATTTTGTAATTCGAAATGATGTATGAAATGACGGAAAGATTCTGGGACTTTAATCACTGAGCCACCATCTCGATAGAGATATAGGGGATAGCAAAATACTGGATTTATACCACATTTGTAAGTTAACTAAAATTTTATTATACATCAGTAAATAAGCATTATTGTTTACTGAGAATGTTTTATTTAACATGGAGTACGATACTGATAGTGACAATGTTTGTCCTTGTTGATCAACTGGAATAAGTGAATACCAGACTGGTTGGTGAGACTTACGTAATAGGATTTCAGCCGCTTAAAGAAACCATGCACTCCAAGTGATCCTCTTGATTAAACCGCTACACCGAAATTTCTGCAAGCAAGAGCTTTCGCGATTCCCACAGCTGGCAAAAATTCCGTCCGATTGCTACCCAACGATTCACTAGCAACAAAACCAGATTCATGTTAACAAAACACGCTGCTAACTCGTCGCTTAATCCGTACATACGCTCATATTATATACAAGCATTACCTGCGAGCGACTGCGCCCGCGCTCAATTAAAACACTGCACTGGCCATTGTTCCACTCGGCGTCATATATTTGCATGTATGTAAATGGGCCCTAGGAAGCACGTTTGCTGCTGTGTGTTGTATTGTTACGGCAGAAAAGCTCGCAACATCCCGGCCGCAACGCCGCAGGCATGGCCCCACACACACGCACACACACATCACTGGTTAATATGCCTTGTTATTAATGATGCCACCCCTCCCACCGAAAAACCCCTCCGGGCGGTAAACCTTGGATTTATCTGCTGCTACATATTTATAACGCCGTAAAGCTGATGTCCCACTGACGGCCCCGCGATAGGCGCTATCAACTCCACAAAACGCCGGCACACAACCACAACGCCGACCTGTCGTGTCAAAAATTAGGCCGGCAATATTCAGCAGAGGTCAGATTTTTTTTTTCAGCCCCTTCTCCAGTGACGGTAAGTTCTGGCCCTCTCCGACAGCGAATAAATTTACTCCAAAACAGTGCATAATTTGAAGTTATTTTACATTTAATAAGGGCAAGCTGAAAAGTAATGATGTTCTCGTAATTCGTTGTGTGCGAGATACCGCAGGTTGTGAATGCTGGTGTCGGATGTCTGATGACTTAAATCTGTCAAAGCTGAAAATTTCTTTAATCCCTACCATGCACTCAAATTCATTACAGCTAAACTTGTATCTTGCCGAAGAGATAAGTATGTAATGAGATAATCAACAGATACCTAAACTTTCCGGTCGAAGCTATCCTCTTTTAAATTTTTTTACCGACCCAGTTGGATGAGCGTTAATCCTCGGCCGTGGCATCAGGATGTGGGTTCAAATTCCTATCCTGCAGTCCAGATTTGGGTTTTACATTGTTTCCCAAAACCATTCCAGGCGAATGTTGGTATGGTTCCTTCAAAAGACCGTGACTGAATGCCTTCCCCTTCCATGCCCCCATCCTTTCCTGCCTCTAGTGCCTCGATGTCGACGAGGCGCAAAGCAAAAACAAAAAAAGAAACAGTTATGCAGTTTCAGAGACACAAGAAAGGCGTAAATGTATTTGTCGTGGGTGTTATTGTATCAACTGATAGAGCAACTTGGACCGAGTGACAGACACCGAGTGTGGTGGATGATGCTATGAGCTCGCATTTGTGAGTACGCCGGTTGGAATCCCCGTCCGAGCATCCAGATTTGGGTTTTCCATGGTTTCCCCAAATCACTCCAGGTTCCTTTCACTTCATGCTTCCTTTAAAAAGTCACGTCCTAATTCCTCCCCGTTACTTTCCCTCATCATTTTCCTCGACGTCAATGAGACGTAAAGCCATATTCAAAACAAAACAAAAATCGAGTGACAGAGGTGGTGTAAGGAACCAATTTAGCTCTTTCTGAAACAATTGCTTGTAATTCCACATTAATCTGTGACAATGAGTTTTGAAGGCTAAATGAGATATTACATATTATTTTTTTTTTAATTACTGATCGTCCACCACGCTCGGTAACTCGCTCTTATGGTGAAGGGAGCATTATGGCTATCACTAGTTTACTGCTTAGATGCTATATCGAATCTATAAATTTCTGCTTTTCTAGTTGACTTTTCGGTGGTTATGGACCGAAATTCTGTTGTATTTTGTTTATTTTCAACTTCAGGCCCCTACATCTTCATCACAATGTAGGGACTGTTATTTATTACTCCATGGAAACTCGTCCATAAATTTAATTGCAATAGAATTGTTACTGTTAGTAAGTATTACTGTGTGTGTTTAGCATAGTGCGGACGGTCGATTATTACCTGGTGCTAGCTCATTCAGGTATACTCTTCCGAAATACTCTCTGTAAATTGATTACAAAACATTTAGTGTGTGCACGGAAAATTAATACTACAAGTATAGAAAGCATCGCTGGTAGCTCATATTATCGAAAATAATTAAGCGAAGGTTGTGTAAATAAGAAATAGATAACTGCTACTTTTAGTATTATTAACGATACTTTCTTAAGAGTCCTGCGATATTCTTAGTGGGGTGGTTACCACAGAATTTCTACCAGTTTAATTTTTACCTTTTCTCTTCACACACGTTGCCATTTCAGTTTCATATAAAAACTGGTTGCTTGTGTACTGTACGTCGAAAACATATTCACGTGTGCTTCTGACAGGCAGTTCCCCTGAGTCTTTCACCGCAACAATTTTGTTTTGCTCACCTCTATTGCTTCCCCACAAATTGCTCCCCCCGAGAAGCGGAAGGAGGGCTGCACCCCTGCCGGCCACTTTGTCTTGCAGCGCGCCCGCGGCGTAATAGCGGCGCCGAAACCTAAATTTGCAACTTTTATAATTAGCTCTGCGGACGGCGGGTTGCGCGTGGACGAGCGCTCGCGTATCGTAAACTTTGCGGCGGTCGGGACGTTTAGCGTTGCCGCTGCGATTACTGGCCGGACTACGTTACCGTGTAATGAACGTTGCGTGTCGGCTAACCGTGAGGGGGAAAAAATAACGCGCTCCGGCCGGAGATCATAATCACGGGCGTCAGACGAAAAAATAAAATTAAAAAAGATATATGTACTGTTTCGGATGCGGTTCGGCCTCTCACGTAGGGAGGTGAAATAGAAACATTTCATTATACAGTGTACGGGTATTTTTTTTTTTTCGTTCCACTTTAATGCCACTGGAGTTTTAACATCGCTACTTACTTCGGTAATTCTTGTCATTTCCATTCTGACGCAAGCGAAGTTCTATAGTTTTTTTTTTTTTTTGTTTTTGCAGAGACATGTTCAAACATTTTATTGCTGACATCAGTAACTAGGAATGACTACGGCAGTTTGTTGGTAAGTGTGAATAATATTGTGTAGCATGGCAAAAAATTAACATGCAGACCGCTTAATTTGTATGATGAAGTAGGTAAGTACGAGTAATAACTGAATTTATCTATTTCTCCATTTCGTAATAAATAAAATATCTCTTAAAATGTTTAAAAAATGTTAATATCTAGTTACAAGCAATATTTGTTAAAATATGTAGCCAATTATCCTAAACATGTGAATCTATTCAAATTTAAATTGTGGATAACTAACTAATTCCGGCAGCAGATTTTAAACTTATCTAGTGTCCTTGTCAAACTAACAAATTACTAGCCGTATATTGAAACACCTTAATTTTTAATTTAAAAAAAAATATGTAGTTCTCACAACTAGTGTTGCAGGTGGCAAGTCACCCGACGGGTGGCCTTCTCGGTAACTTCGGCTATCAGAGAGACAGAAGGCATGCGATATTCCTGGAGATCCGGAATTGGGATTTCAGCTCTGATACCAATACTGGAAAATTTGGCTTAGATTGTAGAGTAGTAATATTAAATAGTTGTAGTTTAGTAATAGTAGCAGTGGTAGTTGAAGTACAAAACAAAAATGATGTGCTGAAATATTAAAAAATTGAAATTATAAAGTGGGTAGGAAACAGCAAAGATTATAACATTGGAAAACTGTAACCAACCAATTATAGTCATCAATTGATAACAATGAAGTGTGATGAAATACGGCAAATTTAAAAACCTATAATATATGTTTAATAATAATCTAATCCTATTTATTATGCCAATAAACAAAAATTGTACAGATATAGCCAACGCTAAATACATCAAAAATTAAAATTATTCCTAGTGAAATGTATGATGAAGTATCAAATGTAAAACCAGATGTTTAAATTTTATTCTACAGATAGTAGGCTGTATAGCATGTGTGCTTAAAAAAAATAATGAAAAATAAAAAAAACATAATTTCATAAATAATTATCACACATTTTATCAATTTATAACAAAAAACGACAATGAGGGCTCATTGAGTTCTGATGTTAATCTGTTGGTTGGAGCCTAAATCGGTCACTTTAACCAAAGTAGAGTAAAAGTCACAGGGTTGCTACAGCTCCTGCCGCTTCCCGTAGAATTCCCATAACAACCTTCAACACTAGAGGGGAAGTGACGGGGACAGCGCCACACTCCGACCGTTGTTTACCTTCCGACGGAGTTTCCTCCTCGGTACTCATTGAAAAGCATACTGAGTGTGCCTGGAGAGCCGTTCCGGAGGTTCAGCTTCGAGGAAAAATCTCTTAATTTCTGAAAATGTATTTGTATGACAGAAAAACAGTTTAACTACAATTTAAGTCGATAACATAACTTGCCTGTCACGTTGGACAACAGTACCCAAAGATTTTCCAAAGCGCAATGAAATATAAACTTAGTACATACGTGGCACTGTATTAATTAATTTTGAACATGAATAAGCAAGCAGTTAAGAGATTACTACATACAGCAAATGAGCCCTCTAGACATACAAACAGACTACTGTATTACATGTTATTATGTACTGTTAGTGATTGAATTCGTGCAACGCCACGGCGAAGCTTTTCGTTATTGAAGACTTTCATTCAAATAAGTAGAACCTTGGCAGTGCATATAGGCCAAGCCAAACAGTGAAATATCGTTAATTTGTTCATTAACAATTTGGCAGCTACAAACGCTGATTGAAGTTATAGCGAGATCACTTTAATATTGAAAGAAATCATCTGAATTTTTTCAGAAGTACAATGAACAAAACAAACACCAGAAGATCAAATGAAATGTGACTGTATTGTGTTGGTGCCACTTCAAAAATGACTAACATATGATTTAGTCAGGTAAAAAAGCAGATGTTACAAATCTATGAGTATATTTACTCGTATCTTTTTTATAAATTGTTAGAACTGAACTGACAAAAAAACAGTTCACTGCATTCAAGTATAGAAGTTAGTAGTAATCGCAATTTCATTGAAACATAATTCTCTAATTTTTATAACTGTTTCTCTATAAATGTCTTCAGAAACGTGTAACATTGTTGTACGAGATTTTTCAGTCTGTTACCCTTCTTTGAAGTTTAGGTAAGTGCGTTTAGGTAAGCCACATTAGACATGGGAAATAGAACGCGTTCAGATTTAAACCTCGTGCCATCCTGGTTAAGGTTTTTGGGGGGCTATCCATAATCTTAATAAACCCTGGCGATGAAATCCAATTTCCGCCTCAGAAGTTAAAACCTTTCACACAGCTTACAAGTTTTATGGACCGGTGACGTCACTTACTTTTCCATATTAAGCTGGCGTCCACGACGGAGGTGGAATGGACGAGCTGAATTTTTTCCAGCTAGTGTCTAGTGAGTCATACCTGCGCTAACAGGACGAACGATTTATTGCAGGCCATAAAGCTAAAAGCTTCGTGCATTCTCAAAAAATACAAAGAACCGTATTGGATCTATGCCGACAGACGCTTTCCAGGTACAGTTGCAAAAGAAAGAACCGATGCCTCGTGCACTTCTTAGAAAAAGGCAGGTTGTGAAATGCCTCTTTGGAAGCCAGCGAATCTAAGAGTTTGTTAAAATTTTATAAATTATAAATTGTACGTTTCATGAGGAGAACCAACAGAGACCCTAGACGCCCCCGTCAAATGCTTCCATTGGCTGAAACTTCTCGGGCCGACTAAAACATCGGAGCATCGAAGTTTTCGACAGAGGCAACAAACGAAGAGAGGACACTCTGTTTTGTGGTCGGCGAGAGGCACTTTACCTTCTGACTGGGGACGCAGCCCGTTCGGCCGGCCGCCACCACCTTACAGTCAGCGAACGCCAGCGTTGCAACCAGCTGATCCAGGGGGTCAGTCAGACTCCGTGTTCTTCACACCTCATCTGCCACCTAAAGAACCTGGCGATGTATAGACACGCTTGCTTCGTCCAACCCTAGGCAACGACCTGAGATCTTAATCATGCTCTGAATTGTAACTTGATCACTCAACGCTTCATTTAGTAACTTCCATAAATAATATTACTATCAGTCAGTTCTGTTCAATAAATTAATCAGTTTTATATTCAAATAAAATAATAACGGTGTTGTAAATCGTGCTTTCAATTATTTTCTTTCCACTATCTCAATATGCCGTTTGACTAGATAAAGATGTGTGTATTAATCGTAATTTCTAAAGTACAATTGCTTTGGTAAGAAAAATATTATAGAACTGGAACGTCGATTCTCGGGGGAACACTTCAATTCTTGGCGCCTACCTGGGATTAATTCTATTAATTATTATATTTCATTAACTTGTCAATTTTAATAAGTTCCTGAAAAAGTAACACCACAAGCTTTACAGCTTATCTTCCAGGCTCATTTGTGATATTAAGGAACGTCAAAATAAAATGGTATCTTAAAGTACCCTGATACAGTATTTTGGCACGCTCTAGTTAGTTGAAAGTTCACATGGTCTCATATTCCCCCTTTAGCTTGAGCAGATATTATAACTTGAATAGAAGAGTTCGAGTGGATAACAATTTTTATAGTCTGATATTACTGCTAAGTCTCGTTCTGCCTGCAAGAAGTACTGGTTACGCAGGTTTTCTAAGAGCACTTGCCAAACCTGTCGAGGTGTCCCTCATAACCTGGGCCACCGAGCGACCCCCGGCTCTCCTGACACGACGTGCTGCTAATCCCGACCGCAAAGTTGTCCGACGTGTCCTCATCAGAGCGAGCACCACAGACTATCGATCTGGTCGCCCCGAGGATTGATTGCACGTTAGGACGCATTAATTACGGCGACCCGTCCATTGTCGGACTGCAACACGGCGCTATACCTCTCATTTCAGGCAGCCGGCGCCCGTCGGGGGATTATAGCAAGTAATTGCCTTATTTGCGACGTCCTTTGACGCCAACCGTCGGTGCTTTTACAGTCCGTGCTAGTCCTCCGTAAAATCACCTCGCTCCCGTTAGCACAGTTCGTATGAAGATCCTCTTCTGTAAGAGGATTATAAAGTAATTACGAAAGAAGTGCATCTTTCGCTATTGAAGAAGGGGGGTGAATCTGATTTACTGTTGGATTTCGTGGACATATTGCCGCACTAATAACTTGGGATAACTTAAGATGTTTGATAATTCTTCAGTTTGCATGAGATTACTCACTGAAAAAATTTCTAATAACGGTCCAGACCAAAGAAAATCCATGGATGTTGATTACAATAGAACATTCAGCGAGAATGATTTCTGACAGTGCCCTTCGCAATAAAGTTACAGACATTTGTTAAGTCCTTCTGTCAAAATTGTGCTCATATTTCCCCTTCTTGTTGACGATAAAAATACGTGCTCAGTTATGTTTAAAACATTTACATATAATCTAAATACAGAAAGAAATGAACGGGACATTGGAATAGGAAAAACGTTGATTGCTACTCTGCGTTTTCATAGTAGGAATCTAACTTTGACAATTCATTAATTAACTAAGAAACTCTTCCATTCCGTCTTGACGAAGACACATAGCAACGCTATAAAATGTGTATTCATTATAACAGTAGTTACTTCTAATTTTAAACGTGTAATAGTCTCTTTAGTGGTGGCTCTACTTTAAAACTTGTTAGGCGCACTGTATTGAGTCAGCAATAAAAACTAGTTGATATTATTCTATCAAGATATAACGATCGAGCCCCGCACATGACACGTCTCAGAGGTTGAAGGTAGGTTGTTAAATAACTTTTCACTGTTTACTTTTACTGGATTTTGAGCTACCATCTATAAAATTTTCAGAAAAATCTGAGAGAAAGTAAGGTTTAGCATTGTGCAATATCCGGGTAAATTTCATCAGCAATCCGATTTAAGGAGACAGGATGGCCATGTTGAGTTCAGTCTTACAAAAGCCTTGGTTACGAAGGTTGCGGGCACTTGGTGCAGTTTTGGCATCATAAGTTTAAGCGGAAAAGTGGGCAGAAAGTAATGAAGTGGTCGGCCATTGGTATTTTAGTTTAAGCATCTAGTGGGAGCTTGGTTTAAGTCTCGATAAACAGAACTTTGTTTAGTTTAGGGGGACATCGGAAGTTTCTTGATGCATGACTCATGGTTTAAACTAGAGATGAAACGGGTAGCTGTTTGGCCGGATACCGGTTATCCGGCCATTTTAGTAGCCGGATAGCCGGATATTCGGCAACCGAATATCCGGCTGAACGTTGTTATTTGAGGTTAGGAAAAATAAAAATGTCGTCAATAAAGAAAGGATCGCCTATATGGGAATATTTTGATGTAAATAATAACAGTAAGTTTTCGATTTTTAATTATTTTTCGTGATGTAAATTTAAATAATTTCTTTTTTTTCTTTGTGAGCTTAAAGAGTACACAATGACGTATTTTTTTCTGTCTTCGAACAGATACTTCTACCATGACAAACCATTTGAAAATTAAATATCCAGTAAACTTTCATTAAGTGAGGAAAGCTACAGCCACTATTGCCCTATACTGCCTTTAGCCATCCCCGGGACAAGTTCATCTTCACATTTAAAGAAAATCAATTGACTATATCAGAATCGTTTGAAAGGAAATGACTTTGGGATGTAAACGACGCAAAAGCAAAAAACATTAAGTCATTGCAGGAATCGTTGCACTAGACAACCAGCCGTTATCAACCGTAGAAAGAAACGGATTTTGTAGGTCGCCAGAAGGCGCTTTATCCCGCTATAAATATCGAGCCTAAACACATTTCCAAAAAAAATTGTACCCGACTTCGACGACAGAATTCATTAGAAAATAAAACAAGCATTTATGGTGCTCTGGCGGTTTCTGTGACTTCTAGATATGTTTCCTGAATTTCACAGCTCACGGGTATGATCTAAAGTCAAACTAGAACACGGAGTTTCTGCTAGGAAGCATTTCCTTTGTTCTCACCCAGGAGAACATCCAGCAAAGAAGCTTAATAATATCGCAAATCTTTGGGCTATTGATCAAAACAAAATACATTTACTCGTTCATGGCAGTAGCGCTAACAGGGTGAAGGGTGTACGCGTGGCTAAGTATGCTTCTACAAGATGTTTCATCCATTTGCTTCAGTGAATTTTAATTGAGCCATTGAAGATCCAGTCTGAAGGGGCTTAGCTCAAGAAAAATTGCTGATGATTCAAAGAGAAAAATTTACCCGACCGTTAGCTGGCTCCAGATATCAGCACGAGAATCGAATTCTTGATTACGAGGACAAGAAAAAATAATTATTGCCTCTTATTACAGATAAATTGGTGTTAATTCAGTATCAGAACTAATTTTTATGTTTTAAAAATATATAATAAAAGTTATTTAATTTTTTATTTGTGTTTAGACTTATTATATACTTAATTATATACTGAATTTAAAGAATATTTTATGAAATTTCTTAATTTATTGAGAATCCAATTCCCGCCGGATACTGACCTACTATCCAATATCCGACCGGATAGTAAATATTGGCCGGATACGGGATAGTTGCCGAATATCTGTTTCATCTCTAGTTTAAACCTGCAATCAATAATTCTGGAGAAGAATTCCGATGCTCTAAAATTTTTGTACCGATGATGTACAGTGTTTTGAAGAATATACAGTTTTAAAATGGTGTAGAATGTGATGTACAAATAAATCAAGACTGTATTTGAGGTTAGGGAATTATTTATAAATCGCAAACTATATGTGCAGGAGAGATTATATTCATGTGAATCTCAATTAGTGGATCATGTGAAAGAAATTTTGGATTGAATGGACAAGGAATACCAAGCTGATAGTATGGCTTCGGTTATCTCTAAGGTTGGAAAGAAATGGTACATAATATTGTGATGAATAAGATTAAAACCATAGTGATCAATCGCGACATTCGTTGCAGAGGAATACTTAAAAGGCAGGAAGTAGAAAGAAACTGTAGTAAATGCGGTATGAGAAGAGGAGTACTACAGTGATGTTTATTTAGACCGCTTTTGTTTGTTGTTCTAATTTTTGTTGTTTATTTTTGTTTGTTGGTCTGCAGTCAGAACCTGGATGCTTGCAGTACCATAAAGCCGTATAAAAAAATGCAGACTTCTGACATCATTTCCGTGCTGCAAGTAATTCAAAGCATCATGTGCAAACGTTAGAGCAGCAGTGCCAAGTTTGCAGTGTCAAATTAGATTATGGAGTATCCGTTTAACACAACATGAAAAGCGCCTAAGCAATTAGCTCTCCATACAGTAAAATTTATCAGTTAAATATACTTTACATCCATTTATGTATAGCACTATTTAGAATAGATATGCCTCGGTTATGTTCATTCTTATACTCTATAATTTTTTATGCAGCAGTGATATATTCCAAAAATAAATTACACAGAATTCATTTAATAATAAGTGCTAAATCTTTCAATAAAAGATGTTAATTATGAAATTATATCGCTTTGTATGAACATGAGTCGTGACGTCACATACATCACAAGTGTTAGGAACATAAATCGACAAATTATAAAATATTGATTCTGTAGTTTAGATAATAAAATTTTAAAAGAATAAAACATCAAAACGTTAGCTTGATAAAAATAAAAATTAAGTTTTAGTTTATTATATAGTCAATACAGTAAAAATTTATTTCAATATTTTAAACTTGATATGATTTTTAAGACATTATTTTATACAACTGGTGAAGCCTAAATTAGTTTCGTGTTAAGCGTCGTCGTGCCAGCAACGTAACTAACCCTCAATGCGAAATTTGTTATCAATGAGCATGAAAAAGCACTATGAGATAGGATATTTCCGAATCACCTAATTACACGTTCGGACGCGGAAAAAAAAAGTGTGATTTAAATGCAGGATTACTGCCACGCTTATGTTTAGATTCATTCGCACGATACTTTAAATCCTTTTTTACACAATATTGTCTGCGATTAGAGAAAAAACACATTATGTGGATTTGTGCCATGTTATCTCCCGAACAGTACCATTACCGCTACAGTCATACTTTAAAAAAAAAATAGTGGAGTAGAGAGGAGAGGAGTGGCACACCCAAAAACATTTCCCCAAATAACAAATTTTTATGGGCGGCAATATTTGTCCGACACGTCTTTAGCAGCGCCGCAACGCCATGTAACATTTACGATGCACTGCCGATAATTCGGCGTTACACCAGAGCTGTGTACTGGACACGACCGGTGCGAGCAAAGTATATTATTTATCTGCAGCGCTAAATGTGCTATTTATACGGGCAAGCGCCCGTGCTCAGTTCAAAACAGTAGCCAACAGTCACACGCCGTTGTGAGGGGGAAAACAGTGGGCAGGGGAGGGGTGACAAATAAAAAAAAGGTCTCTGTACATAAAGAACAAAAAAAAATGTACGTGGGCGAGGGTTGTTACACGGTACGGTACTCAGGAGGTCATTGCTGCAGTCGGAATTATATGCAGTTTGATGGTATCGCCTCGCGCTACTGCAAACACGTTTCATAATTTATAGATTTAAGTCCGAGGGTTACTAGCCAACATCCCCCGTTCCACCCCGGCACAGCGAGAGTTCCCCTGTATATTTTCCCCCCTTTCTCCGCCGTGTGTTTCGCGATGATACCTATGGAAACGTGGCACTGACAGTAAAGCTACATTATGTGAGCTAGGAAGCGGTAGTTCGTGTTGGTTCGTTGCGAAAGGCTTCAGGTATGTGTGTGTGTACTCGTATATGTGGATATCGCAGTCACTGGACCGCGCCATTCCTCGAACAAACACAACGCTGTTAACGCACCCCGGGTGGAAAATATACATACATCTGTCAATGCCTGTATATCACACTGACGTCGCCGGGCTCTGATGAGGGCTGGGGGTGGTGGAGCGCACCCACCGGTGAAATATATATAAATATAGTCCACCACTACCACCGGTGCTGCAAACACAGTGCAGCGTGGCGCCAGATGATAACAAATATATGTGGGGTGGCCGGTCCAGCCGCCGAAATATATAGTACAACAAAAGCCGTCGCCTGATTTACGGCCAGAGCAGGCCGTGTTTGCAGTCCAGCGTTCGGATACCGACTGGCAGTAGCCCGTTTTTTTTTTCTGCGCTGTGATTAACTGGCTACCGCAAGAAACCGCAGTGCTGCGACTGATGAGTCCGCAGCGGTGCTGCTCGTCTCCCGGAAACGCCACGGTTATTATACCCGTGGACACAACGAGAGTGCCGTGATAATGGAGAAAATTCGCGCAGCGGAATTGGCTGCAGTTACACCAGACGCCGCCTCGGGCTGGCGTTGTTTTAATCAAGTGTTCGCACAACGATAAAATATAATATCATACGGACGTCCATATAATTAAAAATTTGCAGTTAATTAAATAAAAATAAAAAATTATCATCGAAAGTTACTTCAGTTAGCCTTATGAGAAGTCATGAAACTTTTTTTTTAAATCAAAATTAACATATGTCAATTCGCAATTCATTGCTGTCATTCTCCTTCCTGATCCATAATCTATATATGTAAAGATGAATGTGTGTATGTTTGTTTGTTAGTTTGTTTGTTTGTTCTTCATACAAATCCACAGTTTTCATTCTATCTCGATGAAACTTTGCACACTTATCCTTTGAAACAAGGAGAAAAATACTGTCTACATTTGATTAAAAAATTATCGTTATAAATAATACATGTTGTCTCATAATTTCGAAATACTACTGAATGGTGATAGACAGACGCCTTGGATATTGACGACTGTATACTGCTTTTTTCCGTGTATCGGTCAGACAGCTCAGTGGTTAAAGCGCTTGCTTACAAATGTTTGTGTCGTGGTCTCCGGTTCAAATCTCCGTTGAGGACAAGATTTTTAAAAATTGTTTTTGATCGTAAGAGTCACGCCTGGACCGTAGGTTATTCGGATTGATTGTTAAACTGTAGATATCACAAAGTTAGGCGTGCAATGCGAGGCAAATCGTAGGTAGTCTTGCAATGCTGTAGGTGTACACTTTTTTACGTTATAATGACTCATCAGGGATTGTTCGCAGTCAGAGAGAGAGAGAGAGTGTGTGTGTGTGAACCGCAGTAATATTACTATAAATACGGAAGTAAGTCTCTGTCTTTTTGTTACGTTTTGACGACCACATGGCTATATCGATGTTGATGGAATTTGACAAGAAAATCTGTATGAAGAGCACAGGACATTTTTTCCGGTATGTTTAATAGTTGTAGTCACGAAATTTTGAGACCTTATCGAATGGTGACAGAAATATGTTGGAAACTGATTCTCTTCAAGAGACTGGTTCGACTGTAGAATGATAAAGTGATAGCTTTCCTGTTATATTATGCCTACTCGGTGTTGTTTGGGTCCAATTCTTCGTTACCAACAACTTTCTATATTCAATTCTGGCAAAAAATTCTTAATCCACGCGTACGAAGTCGCGGATCTGAGCTAGTATATAATAAAGTTGTAGAAAAATTGTGCTTTTAAATAAATTTATTACGAAAAGACTAATTTTAATGTAAACTACTAATGATAGAGCTGCCAAAACCGTAAAATTTAGAATTTTTGTCTGTGTGTATGTTCGTGTATCACGCAGAAACTAATTGACAGATTTTACCTTATATCGTCCATCAGGGTACTGTTTATACCGCTATGTTATAAATTCCCGGTGATACAGAGTCCAAAAACGTAAATTTAGAAACAAACAAAAATCTGAGTGTCCGCTCAGAAACTAATGAATGGATTTCAACAAAACTTCATATAATAATATCTTACGTCACCGGTTAGAATATAGTAGAGTTTCTCAATTTTTCTGAATCCGAGGACCTTTAAATTGACAAAAATATTGCTGTGGACCACAAACTTATGTAGGCCTATTTTCTTTATCTATGTGTATATTATTAACATCTGGAACATATTGTACTGTACCACTATAACAAATCTAAAAGCATGTTTTGAGTTTTTACGGAAACACAGTTGAGAAACTGAAAATGAATTTATTTCAAGTTAATAGCGTACAGACCAGACTTAAAATATTTAATAACCAAATGAATAATAATGTAACTTTAGGCTGGATGCTATACTATAGCACCGACCTACGTACAGAAAATAAAAGAAATGAGATCTGACTACTTTTACTGTCGTTTAAATGAGGACAAAGAGAGAAATAATCAATGCTGGTAAAGAAACTTTAGACTTTATGAAACAAGCCGCCCGAAAACCTTGGATCACAGAAGAAATTTTGAAGATGATGGATAAGAGAAGAAGGCACATAAATGCTAATGATGAAGTAGGAAAAGAGTAATACAGGCATTTCAGAAATAAAATAAACAGGAAATGCAAAAAAGCAAGAAAAAGGTGCGAAGAAGTAGAACAGGAAATACACGCAGGTAAAGCAGATGTGGCCTATAGGAAGATCAAACAAAATTTTGGAGAAATGAAGGAAAGATGTATCAACTTTAAAGCTGTTGATGGGAAACCTCTTTTAAACTCAGAAGACAGAGACGTAGAAAAACATGGGGATGATTTAAACAACAGTATACTAGAAGAAGAAGGCGAGTTCGACATTAATAACTTAGGAGATCTGTTTTAAGAACAGAATTTGACAGAGCTTTGAAACAACTGAAATCAGATAAGACAGTTAAAATTGATGAGCTTCCTGCAGAACTTCTGAAATCACTAGAAGAAGAAATCCATAATTATTCAAACTGATATCTAACAGTTACGAAACAGGAGAGATTCCAATTGATTTTAATACACACTTCCGAAGAAAGCACAAGCCAAAAAAAAAATGTGAGAATTATCGCACCATAATTCTAACATCATATGCTTCAAAATTACTGGCCAGTATAATATACAGAAAAATGGAGAGGATAGTTGTAGATATAGTGGTAGGCGAAGATCAGTTTGGTTTTAGGAAAAATCGCGGTACAAGAGAAAAATTCTGGCTCTGATGATCCAAAAAATAAAAGATACTTTTATGCCATTCGTTGCTTTACAAAAAGTTTTTGATGATGTTAAATGGGAAAATAAGTTCAAAATTTTAAAGAGTTCGGGTGTAAAATATCGACATAGAAGAATACTTTGTAATCTATACAGGAATCAAGTGGCTGTAGTAAAAGTAGAGAATCGTGAGAGACATGAATCAGTTAAAAAGGGTGTGAGACCAGGTTGTAGTCTATTTCCATTAATATTCAGTTTGTATGTAGAGGCAGCAATACAGGAAATAAAAGAAAAATTTGAATGCGTCGAAAATGTTCAAGGAGAAAAAATCAGTATGCTACAGTTTGTTAGCAGAACTGACTGAAGATACTGAGAAGTTACTTAATGTCATAAATAAAATACTGAAGGTAGATTCTGGACTAAATATAATCCAAAGCAAGACAAAAGTGATGAAATGTAATAGGAATAATAGCAATAATAGTAGATTAAATATGAAAATAGGATCGGATGAGATAGAAGAAGTACATGAATTCTGCTAGTGCTGCTGCTGCATAATTTGTTAGTGACGGTAACAGTCGAAGGAAAGAATTGGAGAGGTAGACTAAGATTAGAATACATGAAGCAGACAATCGAAGGTGCAGATTATAAGGGGTATTTTGAGATGAAGAGTTTAGCTCAAGACAGGAAGGGATGGAGGATTGCATCAAACTAGTCGAGAGACTGATGACAGCAAAAACAATGTTACCAACCCTGCCAGTACCGCGTTAGGTCTCACCTACTACAAACCCACAGGAAACGTTGAATTACTTAATTTTTTTTATCTCTTTAATGCCGACTGGATACGTATTTAATGAATGGGCTATTTAGGAACAACGATGTCCTATACTCATATTCTGAAAATGCCAAATTTTTGCTTTTAAAAAGTTGTTCTTATAGGTTATACTGGCTTATATCCTTATACAGTATGAGTATGGCATCTAAATTTCTAATATTCTGCCTGCAGACAACCTGTAAATTCTTCGCGGACCACAGGTGAGAAATACTGGGATATAGGATAGTTTTTATTCTGATTATGACTTACTTTCCCATGACACAAAGGCGAAAGACGTAAATTGACAAGTTTTTGTCTATCTGTACGCACTTCTCGCATAAACTAATGCACGAATTTCAATGAAATTTAGCATAGTGATATCTAATGACATCAGTAAACATACGTATAGCATCATTTTTGGGGTACAAGAAAGGAACCTCCCAGAAAACTGTTATTCAAAGAGCAGTTTGGTGTACCCAAGGCAACGTAAGTGGAGTTTAAACCACTGACAGTCGATCCTTTCACCACCAGACATCAGGAGATGATAAATCCCAAGCATCATTTTTATCCTGATAAGTACCATATTTCGTCCATGATACTGGGGACAAAACTCTAAATTTTGGAATATTTCCTTTTAATAATATTGTCTGGCGGAGCTTTCACGCAGACCAAAAGAGCACCACGACAAGCACGATATATACATAGATGAAGTTTACGGGTTTGCGATTCCATTAGGTATTTTGTTTTGCAGCTTATATACATACAAATAATACAATCTGATCGTACATACGCCACTTCAAATATTGCTTGCAGTGAAGCTATATGAAGACTATTAAAGTGTGCGTTTGGATCATCAACAAATATAAACTTTCCCAATCAGTGGCGGTTTCAAGGAGAGGTAGAAATAAATGAAGCACTCAAACATGATTAAAGTGTTGCATACAATTTAAATCACTTCAATTATTAAAGAAAATTTAAAAATAATATAAAAAGAGATAATTAGATGACCACCAGAGCGTTAACTACATAGCAATTAAAATTAATAATAAACTCAGAAGGACAGGAGGAGATCCAACAAAAGGTACGAAAACAGTATTACTCATCTGAGTTTGCTTACACAGCCAATATTTCTTTGATATTTCATCTGCGAATTAACATCACAAATCTCAAATCCGGCATGACGAAGTTAGACTCCACGTAGTTGGGAATTTGACAGCATCTGCTCTGTTTCATAAAATTTCGTTTTTAGTTTGAATAATCTTTTAATTGTTTCCTCTCTCACAGTTTCTAGCAATTCTAAGTGAGTACCGTCTACTATTACTAGTTAAATCTTTTAAAGTTCTCCAATAAAAGGTTCTTATATTTTTTACTTTATCAATATCTTGAGCTGCCTCTCTTTCCAGCACCGCACAGTTTCCGTTTATATCACTTCCTTCTACAGTTGAAATAGTTTTACTATCAGCACATTTGATATTGGCATATCTTCATTTTACGAGATTAAACCGAGCGTGGTGGTGTAACGGTAAGCGTTCTGGCCTCGCATTCGGGAGGACGGTGGTTCGAATCCCCGTCCGAGCATCCAGATTTGGGTTTTCCATGGTTTCCCAAATCCCTCCAGGCAAATACCGGGATGCTTCCTTCAAAAGGCCATGGCCGAATTCCTTCCCATTCCTTGCCCCCCATCCTTTCCCGTCTCTAAAGACCTCGCTGTTGAGAGACGTTAAGCAGTTAAAAAAAAAAAAAAAAAAAAAGATTAATTTATCTTACAATTTTTTGTATTTTTACAACTTACAACAATTTATTTTTCCCAATCTTCACACATCACTTGCAGTCAATTTCAGTTGGTATTTTACGTTTCATATTCGTTACTAAAGTAACAATGCTGTTATACCGTTCTTGGTTCATCTAGTTTTACGTCTTATATTGCGATTGACTCCTCAGACATTAACACAGGAATAATTATATAATTTCCCGACTTCTACCATAGACTTTTATATATATATTAGTCTACGAGTATGTTTCTATAATAAGTAAATTTAAGGAATGTGTCAGTACACTATATAAATATAGAGAGTCAATCACCGAATGTTTGTGAAATTTCTTGCTTCCTAGTGATATCATCAAATATGGTCGAGTGTGAGATCTTGTCAGCCCCGTATATCTTATTTCCCAACAATTTTTACAAATAGGAATTTTTCTACATAAGTACTTAGTTTAAGCATATTACCGATAGAAATAAGACGTAATTAAAATTTAATATCAGATCCTCGTGCTATAAAATATACTTTTTGTTACCTGTGCACATTACTAGCTGTAATCCCTCACAGAGATAAGTAAAAAATTCGTTACGCTTAGTATTAAGTAAATCTGAATGATAGAAATACAGAAGTGAAAAATTGTATCACGAAATTAAGCATGTTTATTTGGATTTGAAGTTAATTACCGCCAAAGGAAAAAAAGAGACCTTGAAATTTTTCTTGAAATGTACCAAATATAACCAGCAGTTTTCTGGTATAGAGCACCTACTATCACTTAATCAATGACAAATTCATAGGGTGGGTGCTGGGTCTAAGGACGGAGGCTAACCAGGGCACTTTATTCATGGGCGATCTGCGATCTTTTTTAGCCACCCTACTGTCCCGGGCGGAAACTGTTTCAAATGACGGGTAGGCCGTATTGAGCGGGGGCTCCGTTCTGCCACCCTATTGTTACGGCACTAGTCCTTATATAAAGTGAAATATTTTAATTCATGTTCATTAATGGCCACTAAGGTTCAAATAATCAGCTATCAAAATCTAAATTGATTTCTTTATTTAGATAAATCACCCTTTACATAGATACAATTCACTGCCGTATAGTCAAATTTACCTTATTTTAAAACAACACCCACTGAAAAATGTATCATGCGACAGAAAGGCTACTTAAACAGAACACAAAATTTGCTACTTCCATGGAATAATTTCTCTTTGACATATCATTGAGATCCTCAACATCACTAATTTTGTTTACGTGAAAGGCAAAACGATTTTATTAAATGGTAGAAATATTCACTTTTTATCGTAAAATAGGAATAAATTTGAGTTAGACATTGTCTAAAATCACCAGAAATGTTGGTAATTTATGACCTGCCGATGGGCTTATTCTTGTTTGCTCTGTTAACATCGGACATTAACTTAGGGCTCCCCGAGTTGTTAGTAAACTTATGTAGACGGTAACTTACGGTCTCATTAGATTATAAAGAAAATTAAGGCTATTTTTCATTCCTGGAAGGCAATATTTGTATTGCTGTAATATTCATGAGCATTATTAACGGCTCTGTAGACCTCCGTCCTCCGTATAGAGGTGTGTTTTCTTATACAGGCCGACTTCGAGAGTAATTTCCTCAACAGTCCCGAAATATATGAACTTGCTTGGCTTGCTCGGTTAGCAAAGTACACAAGATATTAGCATATGATAATGGAGGCGCGCTTACCGTGTAATACGCCAGCGCCGTCTAGCAGAAACATGTCGCATTATAAATTCATCGAGAGACACCGCCTGGTTCTCGACATCATCAGATTTGGAGATAGGACATGTCTCGAAGCAACCATAAATAGGAGCTTGCTAAACCACGCATACTTTACCTCTGCGTTATAAAACCTTCCACCGAATTATCTTGTTTTCATATTCATTATTAACACACAAGTAGCATGCTTCCTTTCGTTTGTGGAAAACGAAGGAATCTCTAGATGAATTTTCTCCTTGGAACCACTAGTTTTACTTTTACATCAAACGAAAACATTGTTAACAGAATACCGTGCTGTTTTTCTCATTCTGGAACACATACACTGGTGGAAATTAAAAGTGCAACACCCTGACTGAGTTTTCATAAATGAATGAAATTTGGCACCAAGAATCCCCATATGAAAGGTATTAGACGATTAAAAATTGATAGTTTTACATTTAATAGTAAAAGAATTATCGAGTTTTTTATTATGCAAAAATTGCTATGTTCTTAGTATATAATGAGGTATAACATGACACTTTTTTGTCCCAAGTACTTGCAGACAAAATGTGCCAAGGCGAAGAGTGACGATCCTATACACACAAACGTCTAACTGTGAGAGAGGTCGGAGAATTGGCGGGTTTGAAATGGGTGCATCATACACCGAAGAGCCAAAGAAACTGGTACACCTGCCTAATATCGTGAAAGGCCCCGCGAGCACGCTTAAGTGCCGCAACACGACGTGGCATGGAATCGACCGAAGGGAATTGACACCATGCATCCTGCAGGGCTGTCCCTATATCCGTAAGAGGGGGGTGGAGATCTCTTCTGAACGGCACGTTGCAAGGCATCCCAGATATACTCAATAATGTTCATGTCTGGGGAGTTTGGTGGCCAGCGGAGGTGTTTAAACTCAGAAGAGTGTTCCTGGAGCCACTCTGTAGCAATTCTGGACGTGTGGGGTGTCGCATTGTATTGCTGGAATTGCGCCGACCATAACACCACGTTCAAACTCACTTAAATCGTGATAACCTGCCATTGTAGCAGCAGTAACCGATCTAACGCATGCGCCAGACACCTGTTGTCTTATATAGGCGTTGCCGACCGTGTCGCGTGACGACCGAGCGAGAGTCGAACTTACCCACTGTGGGTCCGTCCCAGCGTCTACTTACTGCCAACTGAGGTACTTCCGGTTTCCAGCTGGCATCTGTAAGTTCCTAGCTGGGATAAAATACATGCACAGAGACTTAAGTGGTCCAGAATTGGGACGTAGGTGCTCCTTGAATAATGTAAAGAATTGCGATTACTTGATTTATTCGGCGAGAGCAGTCGTATGGTACAATTACAATCGACTGGTACATAAAATCAGCATTCCTGGTATTAGAATGATGGACCATAGGATCCGATGTTGAGACAGAAATGCATCACAAGCCAGCAGAGGGAGAATTCTTGGAAAAAATGCCCAAAATGGCTTGATTAGACCGTTACAGGTTCTCACTACTAAAAATCACATCGCGGACTGGGGCGAATCGTGCGCGCAAAGAGGCGCCATCGATTCCGGAAGGTGGGGAAAGCCTTCCTCTCATTGGCTGACAGTCACTACGAACACGCGTGTGTATCACGTGCCCATAGTGTGTTAGCCTCATGTACTCGTCGTGCTGTGCAGCTTTCCCACAGTAAGACTGCCAGCCAAGCGGGCTTGGCGTGGTGTCGTGTACTAGCGGTGTAACCTTCCTGCTACTGTGCTGACTTCGAAGTACTCTGCCTTCATTATTACTAAACTCTATACTAACATCTATATAGAAATCAGCTACCGCGACAACCGCAGCGCCGTACTCTGAGTCTTTACATATCTCTGTGTTTGTATACGCATGCCTATACCAGTTTCTTTGGCTCTTCAGTGTATATTGTAAAATCTCCCAAACGATTGGCTATAGTGCAATGTCAATAAAGCATCCCAGACTTTTTACACAACGGATGAAAGAATGCTAAGGGCCATACAATATGACAACAGCACATGAAGACCGCTAAATTGTCTGGGTGGCTGTTGCTGACATCCATCCATACAGTGGTTACAGAGAGAGTCACACCACAGACGATTGGTATGACCCCGGATATATCTACAAAGTTTCCTAAAATCCCACCATTACTGTCTGGGTGTGCACTTTTAATTTCCGCCAGTGTAGTACAAGTAAAAACTCTCAAACCTGATGCGGAGTGCTCAGGATATATGTAATAAAATTTTGTTATACTTTAGATTTGAAAGGCAATAAAAGAAACAGATGAGTGAAAAATTTCCTCCTCAGTTGAGAGATGGCATTATAAATGATTCAGCTTACACATTAAAACCCTAGGAATGGTATGGGATATGGTTGAAAATTAAATCCAGGGTTATAATACCATAATTATGTCTCGTGAAATATAGTCTTCGCGGGTTTTTCCGCCGTATGTTGTTGAAGAGAGACAACAACGAGCTTTCGGCGGCTGGCTCTGCCGCCATCTTCAGGTTAGATGTGTGCTGCAGGGAGTACCAGCGCTGCACTGACAGTGTCTGGCCTCCGCGTGCCGACGGGAAGTGTTTACGGCCCGCCGGGGTTGGCTGGGACCGACGCCCCACCAGCCAATCAACGACGAGCGCAAGACGGCAGCCGCGGGACGGAGCGAGGGGAGGGGAGAGGCCAGGCCTTATTAGGGCGCGCGGAGGCCAGACACTGTCAGTGCAGCGCTGGTACTCCCTGCAGCACACATCTAACCTGAAGATGGCGGCAGAGCCAGCCGCCGAAAGCTCGTTGTTGTCTCTCTTCAACAACATACGGCGGAAAACCCGCGAAGACTATATTTCATCGATACGCCGTGAAAGCCTTCGTTCTCACATTATGTCTCGTGTCATAAAAACATTTAGCATTCCAGAGACAAGTTGGCGTTCTACAATAACATTTCCTCTTAGAAAATCATGTAGCTATTAACAAATCTACTGTAGTACTTGGCAGCTTAGGATATTTGTTAGATGAATATTGTGCTTTCTGAATATCCAGAGAAAATGGCATAAACTTGCGATCCTGCATCAGTAGCTTTCATCACGTCATGAGAGAATACAGTAGTTGTGTTCCAAACTTCCGAAGTAGATGTATTTTCTGAAGAAATATTATTTTGTCTAAAAATTTCATGATTTCATGTTTTCTAGGTTGTTTTACATTGGTTGTAGTTCGTATAGTGTTAGCAATACTGACATCTGATGGCACCTCCACGATTTTCCAGTAGGTAATTTATCTTATATTTCATAGTTATTTTCGATATAAGTCAGTTTCTAAAGGGTCTCTGAATATTGTGATGTTAATGCCTGAAGTAACATTAGCAAACTACGACTTCAAAATTTTCCAAGGAAAGTATCAATCCAGGAATGACGAAAAAGTGATGGACCTAAATATGATAGTTAATTACTTCCGATCATTGTTATTTACGTAGGTTACTGCATGCTTAAGAGATACATCAACAATGTCTCGCTTTTATTCTTCCTACCGCTATTATACTTATTCCTGTTATTCGCCACTACTAAGCACAGCTGACGGCAAACTTTCCCAAATTTTTGGCAAATTTCCACCAAATCGTATGTATAGAGAGATATCTGGTACATAATCTAGTGAGTAGGGGCAGTACACTACAATCCCTGCTACCCCGCTGGCCGAGAACAGAATGACGAAAATTCTTTCCAACTCGGCGGTCGGACCAGATAAACCGTGTTTTAGAGACCTCTGCCAATTTAAAAAAAAAAAAAAAAAAAAATCTACATCACTTAATTTAAGGTTTTAGAATTCGAATATCTATTTTATTTAAGTAAATACTTTAAACTTTTGTTGAATTTTAAACAAATCGGTTCTTCTTCCCTCGAATTATCTCGTCCACGATAGTTTGTTTTCAACTCTAATCATGACATCAACGACGATCCCTGAAGCTCAAATGAAACACAGAGATAGGCGCGCGTGTATTAGGCCTATACATGAAGTAGTCTGACGGGAAGGAATTCGGCCATGGCCTTTTTGAAGGAAGCAACCAGGCATTCACCTGGAGTGATTTGGGGAAACCATGAAAAATCCAAATCTGAATGCCCGGACGGGGATTCAAACCCGCGTCCTCCCGAATGCGAGGCCAGAACGCACAAAAATCGCTGCAGCAATGGCCATTAATGTTTCAAACACTTTGGCAGTTAAAAATTCGTCAGGTAAGTTACATTGTTCTAAAGGATCATCGGTGACCCGCTTATAAAATTGTTCTGAATGCTTCTGGGCTCTGAAAGTTACAATATCAGTCGGCAAAAAAGTTTGATTTAAATCCTCATTTCGTCTCATAGCTCCGCATCTTTTTGATTTATCACTCTACATTCACATCTCTTAATTTTTTTTTTTTATTTTTATTTTTTTTTTCATCCTTGGTTAAATTATACCACTTTTATTTCCTTCCTGCTCCCAAGTACAAATCATTTGAGGCCTTTTCTAAATAAGGTGCATTTTTTATCTCACTTTTGACTGAATTATCCCTTCTGATATGCACCATCAGTTGTGAGCTAATTCAATATGATATACACATTCTGTTATCTCTGAGGAGCAGCTGTGCAGCATTATCGCACAATCGAGAGAAAGCAGAATTATTTTATTTTCCTAGAACAAAATGAGGTACCTTGATATTCCTCTCACAGTTAGTTGCTACTGCGCATTTAATTCTCGTTTGCTACAGCTACTGATCACTGTGGGTGAATATTTCCGGACATTTCGTTATTTTTGCAGCAAATTTCTTTCAGGTACTTTTTGTTTCGAAAATCTCCATTAATTTGATGCTGGATTGCATACTAACCAAATCTTAGTGAAAATTACTGCACAATTACACCAGAGAATAGTATTTTATTTTACGCTGACAATATCAGACGTAAGCCAATCGTTGCAGTGAGGTTCATGGGTGAGTAATAAAGCTCAGGCCTGGCATTCGGGAGTACGCTGGTTCAAATCCCCGTGCAGCCATCCCGATTTCGGTTTTTGATTGTTTCCCGAATTCAGACCAGGCAAATGATTGGATGGTTCCTTCAAAGTGCCATGACCTAATGCCTCGCCGTTACTTGCCACCCATCCTCTCCCTGTTCTAATTTACTAGATATCGAGGATGTAGAGCCCAAAGGAAAGAAAAGAAAAACAAACGTGATGGTAAAGTTGTATATACCTCAACCATTCAACCAACGAGTGACTTTTACATAATATTTTCTGGGTATATTATCTGCTAGAAACTCCCATATCAGGCTGCATCCAAGCCGTTGAACTACAGGATCTAATTTTGCTGCACCAACAGGAACTCTGTTCAAGGTGCTTACCCAGCATACCGTGCGGTGCCGATGTTATCGTTACAAGTCGAGGATATCTGTAGCGTGACACCAAGTACGCGCTTATCATTCCACTAGTGAACGTTCGTTAACAACGTTTTAATTTTCTGACACATTTTGGTTTTTGGCACTTCAATAACAGATTAATTTATCTGTAAAGCCTGCAAATTATCTCTGTTACCGTAGTCTGGGAATTTTGTACTATCAGTTTACGCTTCTTGCTAACAAAAAGCCGATTCACTTTTTTTTCCCCTCGAGCATTCCGCTTCGTTGACAGAGAGGTCATTAGAGGCGGGATGGGATTGGGGCAAGGAACGGGAAAGAATTCGGCCATGGCCTTTTTGAAGGCATTCGCCTGGAGTGATTTGGGGAAACCATGGAAAACCCAAATCTGGATGCCCGGATGGGGATTCGAACCCGCGTCCTCCCGAATGCAAGGCCAGAACGCTAACCGTTCACCCACCATGCTAGGTAAGCCGCTTCACTTACACATTTCAGCCATTTCATTTAATTACTGCATTAGCTACGACAGAAAGAAAGGACAAACGATTACTTCTTTCTAATTCATGAATTGAAAAGGCCATCCAGAGTAAGATATTTCTGTGTGATAACGGCATTTCAGCACCGAGCGTGGTGGATGAGCGGTTAACGCCCTGGCCTCGCATTTTGAGATACCGGTTCGAATCCGCGTCCGGGCATCCAGATTCAGTTTTTTAATCGTTTCCCCAAATCACTCCAGGAATATGTCGGGAGGCTTCCTTCAAAAGGCCATATCTGAATTCTTTCCCGTTCCTTGTTCCCCGTCCTTTCCCTCCTCTAATGGCTTCGATGAGTCGTAAAGCCATTTTTATAAAAGTATTTTTATTTTGTATTTGCTGGTACCCACGACTTCGTTCGTGTTTGTAAAGAATTTGGATTGACAACTACCGACATCTAACAACCATAGTGCACGATACGAGACTCGATGCTATAACCACACACAAATTCCAGGCATCTGAGCTATGTAGGTGAGGCAGATAAGTAAAATTTACGGACACACATGTCTTTGGACGAAATACGAAAATATCCAAGATCGACCACTTTCAACCACCATATCTCCCACACTCCCACATTTACTGAAATTCGGCCAACGTTGTGATTGAAAGGTGCTCTGTGTTACTACCACACACAAACGCCAGTGATCTGCGATAGATAGTTTTCACTGAAAAGTGGTAGGGCCTACACCAAGACACATGCGTCTTTGGCAGAAATATGAAATTACCACAGGTCGACCACTTTCAACCCCTATATCTCTCACACCCCCATAGCTACCGACATCTAACAACCATAGTGCACGACAGGAGACACGATTCTACTACCACATATAAACACCGACGGTCTATACTATGTAGTTGTGGCAGAAAAGAGACATATACGGAGAGACATGTCTTTCGTCGAAAACCGAAAATATCCTTGATCGGCCATTTTCAACCACCATATCTCCCACACTCCCACAGTTACTGATATTCGGCCGACGTTGTGATCGAAAGGTGACTCTGTGTTACTACCAAACACAAACGCCAGTGATCTGCGATAGATAGTTTTCACTGAAAAGTGATACACCAAGACACATCCATCTTTGGCAGAAATATGAAATTGCCACAGGTCGACCACTTTCAACCCCCATTTCTCCCACACCTCCATAGGGACCGACATCTAACAACCACAGTGCACAACAGGAAACACGATTCTACTACTACAAACAAACACCAATGGTCTATGCTATGTAGTTTTGGCAGAAAAGGGAAGTATAAGGAGACACAAATTTTTGGTCGAAATATGAAAACGCCCTGCATTTACCAACTTTAATCGTCATATCTCCCACATCCCCACAGCTATCGGCATTCGGCCAACGTTAAGCACTACAGGAAACTCCATGCTACACCCACACACAAAACACCAGTGATCTGTGCTAGGTGGTGGTGGCTGAAAAGTGAAATATAGGAAAATACACGTCTATTTTTATATATATATAAGATTTCGCATTCCTGTCGAGGAGATTTTAAAAAGAAACATATCGTCTGTTGTCTTTATACATGAATTTATGATTGTTTACCTTAGTCTCTTTTATTCTTAGAAACAAATCATAAGTGACTCCATATCTCATTGCTTGAATCAAACTGAAGCGTAACTTCTTATTGATTCTCTATGTTCTTCACTTAACATAGGGTATGAGATTTTTTTAAGCGAAGATATTATCTGTTTTAATAGCAGCTAGCGGTTGTATGATTGTAACATGTTAACAGTTAGGAAGCCCTGATCGCTGAGCAGTTGGATATTTTGGTCCAAGCACACGAAATACTTACATTTGTTTTAAGGTTGATAGGGTTTTTTGTTCCTTTTCATTTCAGAAGGTAAAATTTTAATTTCAAATATTTTCCATTTCAGTTTAGAAGTCACTATGGTATAAATTTCTAAATGAATACAATTTAAACTCTGGTTCTTAGGATCTTCCCTACTACTACACTCCTGCAACAGAAATTATTTATTTTTCAGTAATCTCTTTATAGGGAAATTAACTCACATCTCGACAAGAAACACTATTTAGATGTACTAGAGGAAGTCACATTGACGCGCAATGCGCTGCAGTTACTGTTCTAGTTATGTAAGGGGGATTGCTAGTCTTGATCATCAAGTTTGCAGAGCAATTTCCAGCTGTTTCCTGATTGTGAGTGCATATCGATTGCTGTTCTCGGTGATGCTATTGTACTGGTAATACTACCATAAGCCGTTACCTACATACGCACGAAAGCCGAAGTCAGAACCCAGGACGTTCCAGACGTTGACATAGGACGGAAGAGGAGAATACTTGCAACCCCAATTCGCAGATCGAGCACAGTGTCAAGGTTCTCGCTGGATAGACCTTTCAGATAATGCTGACTGCAACTTAATTCATTAGTTCTTCAATTAACGGGTTTTTACCGTCCGGTCACCAGGTGATTTTTTTTCTCTCCTTTCACCAAAGAATGATAGACACAACCTCTAAATTGAATTATGATATCTATGAAGTAACAAGACGGTCGAAAACACTTTTCGTCACTTTTTTTTCGACGAAATCTTCATAACAAACCGATGTGGATATGGCAAGACTCGGCCAAAGATACTAAATCACATTACAAAATAATTAGAGCGATCAAACTTGAGAGAACAAAACTGCTTTGGACAACCACCGCCACTTCTGACGACCGTTCCTGCTCGCCCTTGTCGCGAGCTTAAGTAAGCACCAGAGAAATATCCAAAAACAATAACGAGTGCTTACAAAGGTTTCTCGAACGCTAACAATTACGTTAACAATCAAATTCATATGTGAATAATTACAAATTGTACAAAACAAATTACAATCATTAGAAAACACTTTAAAAGTGAAATTAAAGATATTTACACGCATTAGAACATAAAACTGACAGCCTCAACCACTCCAAGTAGCTGAAAATCGTCCTCAAAACACCGTGACTTGAACTATATCAAAATTTATAATTCTAAGCTTTCAGTTAATATTTCAAACGTCATACTACTTCTGAGCATGTTACGCGTGATGTACACAGTTTTTTTCACAAAAGCAATATTCATTTATATTGAAAATATATAAATTAATAATTAATCAACTTTCATCTCCCTGTACTTAATTCCTAAGATTAAAAGTCATAAAAGGCCGGGTCTGAGGTCTGTTACAACATGGTTTCAGGTGTAGTCACTCGAGAGTTTGTCAGCCGCAACTTCGGAGGATATCCCGTTATTGGTTTGAGAACTAAAAGGAACTTTCCGGACAACCAGCTTTGAAGAAAAACGTTAGAATTCATCGGATGCCGGTCAATAGCAGTCAAAACTGAAATTTGTAACTGTAGAAACCGAACTACGAATCGCATCGCTTCCATCTGTGTCAACAACATTCATTTAACAGAATCAATTTTTACCTTTACCCAATCATTCGTAGAATCTATTTATCCATACTAACTTGATATCTTTACTGAAGTAAGCAAACTCAAAAAAAACAGAATACGGTATTTGAAATATTGTAAAATAATATTCTGGAGGGTTTAGTAGAAGGGGTTGGGAAAAAATTCTGCCCTACCGTGTGAGATATAGATATTCATACCTTATTGAGTAGAGAACTACTTTTTTTTTTTTTTTTTTTTAATTTAAAAATAAAGACGAAGTAGTAATCAAAATTATTGATTTTAGACCATTTTGATCACCGATTGTCTCTCGAAAACGGTATTACATCCATATGGATAGTCATACCACTCACTGCTATGGAAATATTAATGTGGTGATATCCCGATACTTTCCACGTGTATTGGATGGATGTTGTGTTGCCATCTGTCTGCGAAACGTGTAACTATGTTATGTGTTTGATAAATGTATTTTTGTTTGTTAAATGTGTAGATTATGAGGCGGAGATTGGGCACCGTCAACAAATTTGTCATGATAATTGTGTAAATTGCCTAAAAACAGCAAGCGGGACGACTGGTACACGGAAACCAGAGCTCTGGCCTAGATGCGCTGTACCTCTCCGATGCAGAGTAATGGCCCTTAACGCGCGCAGCCACACTGACCGGTAAAATGTGAATAATTTACACCAAATTTAAAATTTGCGTATGTTAAATAGAAGTGAGCGGCCTGATGACTCAGTGGTTAAGGCATCTGACTGGAGATCGAAAGGACACCGGTTTAAATCCCTGTCTTGGCACAGATTTTCGTAAGCCCTTAACCCGACCTTCACCTCTGGAATAGCTTACCGCGTAGAGTGAAGTACGCCAGAACGCTTCCGTGGTTCTGATTCCACGTTAAACTGTAGGTTCCCTCAATGGCTAACAACACTGTAGTTGTAACACTGATGTATACACATTCACAGCAAATTCAAGCTAAACAGAGGCTTAACGTGGTCCTAGCTGGCCCAAACGAACAAACATACATACATACATACATAAATAGAAATGGTAAACGATGATAAGTGGTATGCCGATTGATTAAACGATAATATATGTGTCTTAATATAGTGTAATGGCAGTTAACCGGGACTTTTCTTACTCATCCCGTAACCCGGATAATACCCCCAATATTATATTGTAATTATGTTCTAAAAAAACTTTTGGGCCTTTCCAATCTCAATATGTGAAACAAAAAATTATTTTTAAGATATAATATAAACAATTCCGCTGTTTCATATTTGAGTCATAATATGACATAATGGCTAATTACGGTAGGAAGATACAGCGCTATATAGTTATCACTGTTTTAATTAATTATTCACAGCTTTTGTATCAGATTTCTACAACTGTTTCGAAAAGAACTTGACGTTAGTCAGTAAACAGGCTTGAGAAAGGCATAATGGCCGGGTTTAAGCGGTACTTCTGATCGAGTTGTGTAACCGAGCAGCCCACTGAGAACACCTGTGCCCAGCTTCACCTCACTTAATATATTCGGCACCGTCAACAGCGGCGGCCAAGTTGTTGTTGGCTCGGCGGCTGCCTGCCAGCCACTAACCAAAGTCTCGCTAAACACAATAAATTAGCCGTTTATCGCGTTGGGGTGCGGCCCCGCTGCTGTGCCGGCCAGATTAGACAGAACACACAGAATAAAACACGCCACGGCAGCCGCGTTATCGCGCCCGCCCCGCAGATTACCTGTCGAAAGGCCGCCGCCCTAAATTAGGCCACCAGCAACACAGTTCCGACGCTGTCGTTTGAGAGCGGCAATTACAACACAAAGCGACAGTGAACCGAGAACGGCAGATTCCCATGGATCACCCGTTACATTAGCATTATATAACCTTCATAGAATTTTGGACTCCCACCCATTTTCACATAATTTATTTTTTCTCTCGATAGGCAAAACTAATGCAGACAGAATTCGAATTAAAAATGAATCATCCTACCAACAGGAATAATTTTCAGTTTGATATTTCTCTTAATGGTACAAATTGTTATGCCTTATAATTTTTCGTCGTATTTACAAAATACTTCTTTAGAAAAATTTTAAAAACTGCCTGTTAGCAGATTTACACACCAACTTCCCTACTGATTTCCTGTATGTCATTTCAGCAACAATAACAGAAACTGCGACCATAATAAGAAAACGTCAGAGGAAAAATTATATTTTTCACTTTACTGCAGAATTTTTACACGGAAAAGTTTGTTGATAATCTGGGTATAATTAATTCCTGATTAAGTTTTTCTTTTCTCTTTCTCTCTCTCTCTCTTCATGAACTTAGCATCAAAGAAAATCAACTAAGTCCATGCTATAGCTGAGATGAAAATTTGACGAACTTGATCAGAATATTCTAGGTATTTTTTTTAATGTGTTTGTTTAGGACATGTAACTTCTATGGTACGCTGTTAACAACATAACCTTCCATTTATCTATTACAAAACATTCTCGTGCCTTTTACTTTTCTAGGTCATATAGTGAAATAAACTATGACTAGAGTGAATCTTCGGCTTCTTCGAATAGCACAGTTTTACTCTCATACAATTCTGTTTGTAGGCAGGTGCTCAAATATGGGACGAGGAAATAAGAAATTCCGTGGTAGTCTGATAATAATTTATCAAATTCACAAACAAGTGCGGGGAAAAATATTATATTTTACGGAATTCTGTAATTACTGCTCTATTTAAAATACTGATAAACAATCCATGATTGACAAAAATAGTTATAACGTCTACTGGAGTGATTGCTAGTAAACTTTACATTGTGACTTACATTTATCTAACTGTAAAAGTTTATCGTGCAGATGAAGAGGTATGAAGGAAAAACAGACACTAAGTGACAGTAAAATGAACTAATTGTAAAAATTAGTGGGTTAAAATTTCAACGTTTCAGTCATTTGTCTCAAAAATGTCTAAAAATATGTATTAAGAAATCTTTATATCCATGTTGAAGAATATCACATTTTAGAATATTATGAAACTAATGTAGCCTGTGATCCATCATTCTGTCAATTTCAGCGCAGTCAGAACAATGCAAAATGACACGATGCAGCAATATCGATAGAAAGGAATTGAAAAACCATGTTTTACGAAAAATGCAACGCCGCTAAAGAATCGTTTGATTATATCATATTCCGGAGCGGTTCTGAATCTTAAAGACATGCAAGTTAGTTAATCTTCATACTTCCCTTTGAAATTCTGCAACTGAATTACGCTAGTTATCATATACAGGAATTGTCGTAAAATCTACCTATCATAATATAGTTTGATTTAGATTTATACTCAACAAGAACGAAATATAAGTGCAAATGATTGTTGTTATTTGAAAGAAACAGCTTCAAGCTACAGGAAAAAATGTACCATTGATAAGGAATGCCTGTTGTGAACACAAAATTAAAGTGATGGTGCCTGACCGATCCAACTGCCTTCATTATTTCGCGAGTGATGGACTGAATGCTCCTGGTAGAGAACAGCATAATGGGAAGTCACGATCTAAAAAATCTCCACCCCAGTGATTCCCAGTTAGCGGTAGGCGCACCCCCAGGGATACGTGAGGTTGCTTCAAGGGGTTCTCGTGGAAATCTCTTCACTAATTTAATTACTGAGATAACTGAAAAACAATTAAGCAAACATTATTATCGCCAAAACTCTTTTTAAGACAATCAAACAGTGTGTGTTGTGTCAGTAGTTATATTACGGCAATATTGTGGTTTGGGATAAACGCAGCGGCACAGGCAGCTACAAGGGATAGCGAGGTTGAGCTCTTCATTGAAGAGGATCTCGGGGAGGGCGGGGGCGAAATTGGGAACTACTGTTCCAGCCAATTACGTAAAGCTTAAAATTAACTGCCACGAAGGTTTTTCGGTTACTCCCGACGACTGGCCATCTGGCAGGTTTTTCCAGAAAAAAAAATAATAATAATTTTTAACTAGAGAGCAATTCCACAAAACTCAAGAGTCAAACAAATAATACAGTTTGAAATTCCAGTTCAACACTTCATCAGAAGCGGAAAACTCCATCTTTGGAATGGTACCTCATTTATCGGTTTTTATTGCATGTGAAAGGAAAAAAAAATCTCCTGAAGTACAAATAATACACTGCCTGACATAAGAAGTGAGGCACCCAGAAATTTATGGTATGAAAGTGTATGTGATATCTATCTATCTATATAAATGAGAAAATGAGAAAGTTTGGATGTATGTTGGGATGTACTACTGGCATCAATCACGCCTTTATAACTCAACATATTTAAATGAAATTTGGCAAGAACTTAGTTAACTGTGTGCGAAGTGACATAGGACAGATTTTATCTCGCAAAAACGCAAAGTTCTTTTAGAAATTGCCATTAATATCAATTCGCAAACAACAAAGAGTTTCCCCCTTCGTAGATAGCAGTGCCACGTTTCCTCTTTGCTTTTCATGTAAATTGCAAACTCTACTATTCAGAAATAAAAGCAAAAACCTTCTGACATATGCAAGTTTGTGTTTAGTTTGAAAGCCATAAAACCGATGCACTTGAAAAATAATAGTTTGGAAGCAGGAAATATAAATCTGTACTTAAACTTAAAAAAAGGTAGGCTACTGTTGTTAAATTCGCAAAAAGATGTCTTCAGTTGCGTACATGAAATAGTATGACATCTTAAACATTACACAGTAGTGGGGGAAGACCGATCCTGGGACAAAAGATCTTAAGCCGGCCTCAGAAGAGAAACCACTCGTTGGCGTGACGTCACAGTTTTAAGTTCTTTGCATGGCTGGCGACCAATGGCGGTAAAGGTCGTATGACTAGATGGCAGCACATGCTGGGCTGATCCACGAGAAACCTTAATATGCGCATGCGCCGCGAAAAGATACTCCACACTGCCACGAGAGAGAGAAAGCTAGTGACTTCCAGCCCAGCTACATTATTATGTCACTTGTTGAATGTTTTCCACTAATAAATCTAGCATGTACCATCAACACATAGAACACCACCACATCTTTCTCACATTTTCTACCATTCATTAGCAGTGCCCCAGGTACCATGAGTTGTAATAGACACTTGACTATCAGCAGATACCACAACCCCTCATATTCATACCAGGTATCACCTACAAATTCATACATCACCAAACACAAGCACACACCAACATAAGTGTAGGATCAGCATATCATACATCCAGACATACGAGTTAAAGGAAGGTATCACTATATTTATGCATACATACACACGTGCATTTCCATGCCTACATCGAGCTCAACACAATAACTAGCCCAATCATGGCAACGTAAATATGGGACAGATCCCCATGACTGACCAAAAATAATCGGACAGACGTGTTAGAGTGTGCGCAAAAGATGACATGTTTTCGCCATTCATCTCAGTACTTATCCCATACGGATTATTCATCACATCCAATTGATTACATGTATTATCAACACATAGGTATCCAGTCATTATGGAATCTCGAAGTCGAGTATAATGCTGTCGTAATAGACACACAACCACATAGGAAGACACATGTCCATACATACATCACCACACACATACACGTAACTGGAGGAAAAGAAATGAACACCCTAGGTCCAGACTGAATAGTTACAGGATGTGCGAAGTGTGACTTGTCTTTGCCACATGCCCCAGTGCTCATCACACCCAACTTATTACATCTACTGTCAACACATAGGTGGCCACTGATGGAGAAATCTCGAGATCGAGTAGACTACTATCACCACAATTAGACACACAACCACATAGGAACACACACATACACAAATATCCCTGCATACACCACAATTCCATATGACAGCACATACATACAAGTAGCTGAAGGAAAGGGACTCCACGCCATAGGTCTAGACTGAGGTGTTACATGATGGGTAGAGGATAGCCTGTCTTTACACTACAGTGCTCATCACACTCACCTGATTTCGTGTGCCATCAGTATAGACGGCTACTGGAACTAAACTCTTGGCACTGTTTGGTCAGAGTCATTTGTTAATAGCAGCTTCTGAAAGAGCAAGTTTTCACAACGCCTAATGGAGAGCAAACATAGATAACAGTCTCGCATACCAGAGCGTGTTGACGCAGGCCCACATTCCAGAACAGAAATAGCCCTAGCCTCAGGCGTGGATTTTCTCCCGCAAGACAAGGATAGAAGAACTAGTTTCCTCTCTCTCATGGCAATCTGGAGTATCTTTGGCCTCTATGGCCGGCGCATGCGCATATTAAGGTTTCCTGTGGATCAGCCCAGCATGTGCTGCCATATAGTCATACGACCTTGACCGCCATTGGTCGCCCACTATGCAAAGAACTTTGAGACGTCACGCGGACGAGTGGTTTCTCTTCGGGGGACGGCTTAAGATCTATTGTCCCAGGATCGGTCTTCCCCCACTACTTTACACCATAATTTCATTCGTAAAATATTCTTCATAATATATGTGAAAAATCAAAGCTTGGGGGTAAGGGCAGGGGGGGGGGGGTGGACGTAAAATGCTATGAGTATACCAGCACGAAAGGTCGGTTCACTAAGAGTGCAAAATGGCCGTGCCCGAAATGTCGTTGTAATTATAAAAATGTAACAGATTCCATTCTATCTCGTTTCAATTTATTTTCTGTATGTCTTCTTTTTTGCTACTATACAGTCTCTGTAATATTATAAATTATTTTTGCCAAAATTTTAAAACTTAACTGACCTTTTTTTATTTTAGTTCAAAATTTTTGTACAAATAGTAGACTATGAATCACGAAACAGTGCTTTCTACTTAATGTTCAATGTCTACAAATATCCAATAAATCCTTCACTTAAAACGAATGTATTCTATGGCCTAATGTAGAAACTTATTGTTTCATGAAACAATATTGGAAGTCGTTTAAAACACGATACACCTCATTTACACTGAGCTTATGAAAGCTGCTTATTTATTACTAATAATAACTAAATTCCTTCTGCCTTATGCTGTAACAAAAAAGTTCTGTTCCAGGCAGTATTTCAACCTACCACTATCTCTGCTAAAATTGCCGCTATAAAATCAAACCATACGAACACACCTCAACACATTTAATGCATTGGAACTGCATTTCGAGTAGTAACAGAATTTTCTATATCAAGATTCCTATTTAGCGTAGCATAAATTACCATCACAATTAATTTCATTATACACCTTACTAAATCACAAGCAGTAACGGCCACTTAATCGCAATCTAAACTTGACCAGGAATGTTAATGAAAGTTGTCTTAGAGTTGTAGAGAATTATGGGCTTTCCGTTGTATACTGTAAGGTACAAGCATTTTAGTATAAATTGTTTAATTACGTTACTGCAATAATTGTCATGATGCTGACGACATTGTTCATGCGGCTGAATGTTTCCCATGTATTCAGTATTTAATTTACTGCGCTTTTACGAGCGCCACATTGTCAGCGTCATTATTAGTGACTGAAATAATACATTTAGTTTATTTCGCATCAATGACGTCACTAACATGCAATATAGTGAATGTATTAATGCGCGAGTGAATAGAAGCTTCGATTTTCTACCGGAATTATTAGCGGAGTTTGTGACTTGGTTGAAATGCAGCCCAGGCCAAAATGAGAACTGAAACATTATTAGTTATTTGAGCTTCTTTCACAAGCACCATTTTAGTGACGTCATGTAACGCTTTATACTGATATTGTATCAAAAGATCTATAATAAGCTTGGATGACTTAGCAGAACACTGCGGCATTGCCCGAAGTAAATTTTTGAATTTTATAAATGTTTTATAAACAGACAAGCAGAGTGGTGATTTGCCGGTAGACATTCAATTCTGTTTGCAGATTGGGAAACCGATTGTGAAGAAAGAATCAATTACTACTTTAGCATTGAAATTTATATTTCAGAGCAGAATTAAATGATCGAAACTGGCCTACAACTCTTTCCACGTATAGAGAAACCAACATTAACACTGATCATTATGAATAAAAGAATCAATTACTACCATAATACGTAAATTTCTGTTTTAAAGCAGAATTAATTGATGGAACCCATATATCATCAAAACAAAATCAATATTCAAAGAGCAAATTAAGTTCACTTAAAATAAAAAATAAAAAGTAATTTTCAAATATTCAGCGCAAATCAAAATATTCATTTTTAATGAGAACGTCCTTGGCCACCTAGGTATTTATTTGCTCTATGAATGTTAGTATTTTTTAAAAAAATATCTTTAGTCGCTTCCATCATATTTTGACGTTTTGAGTTTCCATTAATTAAAACTATATTAATTTTTATTCACAAGTCTTTAATTTTGTAATTTTAAGAGTTGCAGGTTAAACGAAAGTGAAATCTTTCAATGAAATGTAAGAAAACTGTGGCTATGAAATAGCCAAACCCAGGAACAAATCCGCAAGCAGAGCTGCAAAGGGTTGAGCACTTGGCACGTCTTGGGGCTTCAGCGGATGCTGTATTGCCGGAGCAGTCACAATTTTGGCTATGACAGCAAAGTGAACACTTGATATCTGGACGATCACCACCGGGAAAATCGTGAACTCGGTGCAAAGAGCAAGCGGAATGGCAATAGATTTCAAGAGATGCTGAACGACCGAAGCAAACAAAAAGACAGCAACAGCTATATTCCGCATATTTGACATTGCATCGAGTGCTATAATAATAATTCCATGTGGTCGTTATTACCTAGTGACAGGGTTTCAATTGGCGCATTCCACCCCTATCGTAGCCACCTTAACCTAGCCCAACAACCCTGCCGGGTACAGGGGACCTACAGTTTAACATGAAATCCGAACCACGGAAGCGTTCTGGCGTACTTCACATTACACAGAAAACTATGTCAGAGGTGAACACCGGGTTAAGTTTCAATGAAATCCCCATCGAGACAGGGATTCGAACCGGGGACCTTTTCTTCTTCAGTCAGACGCCTTAACCACTGAGCTGCCAGACTGCTCTGTCGAGTTGCTGAAATGCCTGAACAAATGCAAGCTCATTACTAATGTTTTCCAAAGCATTCAACTAAATATCAATGACAAAAACTGGTTATGTGAGAGGACAATAATTGCTCTGAAAAATGATTCTAGACATATGAAAATCCTCTCTGAGACTGGATTCAAGCTGGGGACTTTTCCATCTCCCGTTGGACAGTCGTTATTTAAATAATTACAAAATCGAGTCATATTTACAAAGAACTTTGCAGAATGAGCCCACTTATGGCTTTGCAGCCTTCAGGTCTGAATGCATGCACTGATTTGGTTCTGAAGGGTATCATAAAGAACTTGTATCATCTCCTGAAGCAAGCTGGCCTACAACTGTTGTAGCGATCATTGATGACCTGGATACTGGCACGGAACAGAATTAACTTCTGAGCTGGTGACATCTTCTACCAGAGGCAGTTGAGGGAATCTTGATGGTCACAGGAGCTCCTTGACCATCATGCATATAGTTCATGGAGACACAGTAGTCTGTGAGTGGAAGAGCATTTCCTGTTGAATGCTTACTGTCGCATGAGAGGTAATGCAGGATGTCTGTGACGTACTGTTGTCACAGTCAGAGCTCCCTCAATCAATATCAGCCGTAATCTGAAGTCACATCCAATAGCTCTCCGCACCATGATGCCAGGATCGGTGTTCCTCTATGAAACATTCGAAGAATGGGACCTTTCCCCATACTCACATCGATGGTCATCTGAGATAGTACAGAATCATGATTCATCGCTGAACACAGTGCAACAACATTCATTAGCAGTCCAGTGAATTGTGGTTCTGGACTACATTGTCCTTTTGTTTACTTATAGATTCGAGTATTCAAGTAGTTAGCAATTATTGGCATCTAGTTTCTTAAGATTCGATACTTCTTATTAACTCCTTATATAATTAATAATGTCCAGTTATTAACTACCAACACTTCAATAGGAACTAGCTCTAAGAGTAATGTTTTTAAACTTCACCATGTAATAAATGATGGGTCATTTACTTGTTTTAGAAAGGGCCTCAATACCACAAACTGGGAACATGTTTACAGTACACAAGGTATGAATGAAAAATACAACATTTTAGTAGCATAGTATTAAATTACTTTGAAAGTTGCTTCCCTTTGAAAAAGGGTCGTGCTTCTCGAAAAGAACAAAAACCAATTGACAACTATTGGGCAGAATTTTAAAAAAAAAAAAAAAATAAAAATAAAAAAAACAAAAACCATTACCAGGCAGTACTACAAAATACTGAAAAAGGTTATTAAAGAATGCTAAAGTATGTACTACAAACATTAAAATTCATTATTCTGAAAATAAAATTAAGACAATCTGGGGGCATTGTAAAAGGAAATTGGAAAAAATAATCAAACAAGTAAAGACATTTTTATCAAAGAAAATTCAGTAGAATCTAAATTTTTAATTTCTGATATTTAATTTAAAAAAAAAAAATATCTGTTGCTGATAAACTGACTTCCAACAGCTCAGTGACACTCAGTATGAATTTTGTCTTAACAGGCTTCCAAGAAAAATTAAACACCAGGTCTTTAAATTTATCTACTCCAGAAGAAATAAGAAAAATTATCAGGTCCCTTAAGAGCAAATACTCAAGTGGCTATGATTAATTAACCTGTGCTCCACAGAATTAAGTAATATACTAAGTTATCTGTTTAATATATCTTTACTTGAGGTACTTTTCCAGAAAGGCTTAAGTATGCTGTAGTTAAACCACTCTATAAAAAGGGAGATAAGGCAGCCGTATCGAATTACCGACCAATTTCATTACTAACAGCCTTCTCCAAAGTTTTGAGAAAGCAATGCAATAGAGTTTAAGAACACCTTAAAAATAATAACATTCTAACTAAATCACAATTTCATTTTGAAAAAGAGTCATTGAATAGAACAAGCTATATTGGAATTCACTGTCAATATTTTAGAAGGACCTAAATGATAATTAATTCCTGTGTGAAATTTTTTGTGACTTATCTAAGGCATTGACAGTGTAGATCATAAAATTCTGATACAGAAAATTAAAGTATTATGGTATAGATGGCATTGTTAATAAATGGCTTAGTTCTTACCTTCTGAATAGAAAACAGAAAGTGTTAATGAGGTATTTTAAGGCTGCCTTAATTGGTCCTCTGTTTCTGAGTGGAAATAATCAGATGGAGGAGTACTCAGGGTTCTATACTGGGACCAGTATTGTTTTTAATATATATTAAATGATCTACCCTGTCTTTCATCTAAAAACTCAAAACTTTCCCAATTTGCAGATGACACAACCATAGGAATTAAAAATACTCCTGATTTATCTACAGAATATATTTCAAAATTATGTCTTTGATCTTATTAATAAATTGGTTTGCCGCTAATGGCTTGTATTTAAACTTTGATAAAACGCAATATAGCAATTCAGCACATCACACAGGATTAACACCAGATATAGACATAAAATTTCAGGCCAGTCCATTCAAGTGGTAGAGTGTGGGAAATTTCTAGGTTTGTTGAATTGATTATAATTTAAATTGGAAGGTACATGTTTCTGTCTTACTAAAGCGATTGGGTTGCAGGACACATTTACAATTTGTACAATTTCTGCTATGGGTGATCTCTGCATGAGGCAGATAGTTTGTTCTGCTTATTTTCACTCCTTAATGTCATATGGAAATAATATTCTGGGGCAATTCTACCCCTAGAGACAAAGTGTTCAGGGTCCAAAAGCGAGTAATAAGAATTATGTGTGGTGTTAGCAATAGAACTTCATGTAGAGAGCTGTTCAAGAAGTTAGGAATTTTAACATTGTTGGCTGAGTAAATACACACATTAATGAACTTGTAGTCTCAAATTATACTTTGTTCAAAACAAATAGTAAAATACACAATTATGGCACTAGACGTAAAAATGATCTTCACAAGGATTCCAAGTCATTGTCATTTGTTCAAAAAGAGATCTGATGTCCAGGGATACATATCTTCAATAAGCTCCCAACACATATTAAATGTCTAGCAGATGATAAGAATAAATTAAGGAAAAAATTGAAAGAATTTTTAAGTGACAACTCCTTCTACTCTGTGAAGAATTAATTTCTAAGATATCTACAAAATAAACTGCCAGTAGTTTGTGAAAATGTAGTTGACATAGTTAATGTACCAGGTAGGGGTGAGCGCGGAGGGTTCGGACAGTTTTTTTAACTACGAATTGTAGCTTTAATTTAAAATTAATATTTCCAAAGTTTAATTATTTCCAATCTCCAGGGATTAAGATTTCATAATTTCAGTAGACTATGACAAAAATTATTTTAGTTTTTGCACAAATATTTATTTTTTTTTTTTTAAAACTTGAAAATAGTCCGAAATCTCCCACTATGTGGGAGACAATGGACAAGTTAGGGGGAGATTCTGGACACACTAATTCAGAATTAAAAAGTTGTGTTTATTAATAAAAATCACAAAATAAGCACCACAAAACTTAAAAATCACTTAGTAAGAGATTTATTTTAAGACAAAAAAGATGTTACTAGAACAAAGAAAAATCACTCAGGTGCATATTAAAATATATCATATTTTTGAACCTTTCACGAGTGTCCATTTGAGCAGAGGGAAGTTTCAACATCACATCGTCGTATGGCCCTAAGAATGTATCTTCATCAGACAAAGTAAATCTATATGATAAGCTCTTTCTTTTTAGAAACCTTACTATATGACCCCCCGTGTCTTCTTCTTCAGTTCTTACTACATGGACTACATGGACGTTAACAACTGTGTAGACACCAACAGGAACACTAGTATTATCTTGATCAGAAGAAGTAACTTCCTCCCATTCCCCTCCAGATGAGTCTCCAATATTTGAAAGAACACTGTCTGATTCACTTTCAGACGAAGAGTTTCTTTTCTTTGCATCTTTTTGACAATGATTGTTGGATGCAAGGGGATGGGCTATTGCTTCTTTTTTGGATGAAGTTTCAAACAGTTTTTTAATAGGCCTAGCTTCTGTTCTTGAACTCTTTTTCGACTCTTCTTTCGCGGCAGCAATTTCATTTTTTTTCTGGGGTGTCTGTGGCAATCATGCAACGTCCTCTCTTATGACCTCGGTTTGTGGCCTTTCTTTCTTTAGCCTTTGGAAAAGGTTGAATATTTTCTGGTGATATAGTGCTAGTTGAAGGAGACACAATGCTGGTCAAGTTGGGAGAGCTGTGTAAGGATCTGGATACAGAAGGTGTTTGAAAATCCAAGTTTTCATTTGTGTGGCAATCATTCTTCAATCACCCTTCAGACTGATTTGTATCACTTGGTAGTGGTCTTTCAGTAACATAAGCCCCCAGGAAGTCTTCCTCGGTGACGATTCCCTGATTGAATGGCACAATGCCAGTGGATTCAAATTCCTCCTTGATGTTTGACGGAGTAGCAGATTTGTCCCAGCCTGAACAGCATATGAATGGCAAATCATAAATGCTGAGGGATTGACCAGGGTGATTTGTCATCCATGAGTCAAATCCTTCACTCACAAATGCCTTGAAGGACTTATAAATGCAAGTGTCCAGAGGTTGCAACTTATTTGTGGTATGGGGAGGAAAAGTAAGGACAACAATGCCATTACTTTTACAATAGTCAAGAGCTTCAATAGAAAGGTGGGTTTCATGATTGTCCATCAATAACAATATCTTCTTGTCAATAGAACATTTACTATATTTTACCAAATGCTCTTAACACTTTTATAAAGTTTTCACTGGTCATCCATCCAGACGGATGCGCCAACCCTAATGGACCATTATCGGGCACACCTTGCATCATACGCTTTTGATCAAACCTATGGCGTGGAAAAATTAATACTAAAGGGAGGGCATTTCCTGAAGCACTAACTATTCCAACATGAGTTATAAGCTCTCCACGTTCTCGTGATACCTTTTGACCGACTTGGCGTTGACCTTTCCTGTGAAATAACTTTAGGCACTCGAGGAACGGTCGTAACTCCAGTCTCATCCAAATTATAAATTTCATGAGGTTCAAATGCATAATGTTTCAAGACCTCTTCCAACTTGTCCTGAAAAAGTTTTAAGTTATTTGCGTTAAAACTACTCATGGAAAGTTATGGAAAGTTAATGATGTTGATGCATAAAACACTTGAACCAATCCCGAGATGCGGATCGACTTGCATTCCAATTTTCAGGTACAGACAAGTTATTGTTTACCGAAAATTCGAATGCCAGGCGTTTTGCGCAGGCTGGTGTCAGTCCATGAAACATCTTGCTACTTTTAACAAGATAATCTGACAATTCTTCCTCCATACAAGGTGTCAAAATTTAACTTTTTTTAAAGTTTGGGGCATAGCTAACATTTTCTGGATGCACCTTTGTTCTTTTTACACAGTCAAGAAGTGTTGATTCCTTAAGCTGGTATTTACTAGCAGTTTTTCTAATCGATTATCCCCTTTCTAGGACTTCGTTAACTGCCATTTTCATCGTGGCAGCATAAAAGGTCCTATCTGTCCTCTTTTTGTAACACCTTGGCATTTTATGACCTAAAACAAACACATTCTCTAAAACCAAATGTATATAACAAAAACGGGAGAGATTAGACAGAAGTAAAACATTTTCAGAAATAAGGGGGAGACTTCGGACAGACTGTCCGATCTCTCCCATATAGCCATCACAAGAAAAATGCACATTTGAATGTGACTAATATGGAAGTAGTTGAATCAATTGTGGTTTATAATATTCATTACTTACCTTAGTTTCCACAAAAAATATTTGCTTATTTTCAACTGAATACTGTCAAAGTCCACACCTTCTGAATGGAGTACCAAAAATTACATCAGAACACACAAAATCAGAAAAAGGGTTGGGATAACAATGCAAATTGTTAGAGCCTGACTATTGGCATCGGCCATTCAAGAGCAACTGATAACTCACCAAAACAAGCAGCAGGGCTGCTAACTATCCCTCTCCTTGTATGAAATCTAGCAATGTCCAGTCTCTCCCACTGTCCGAACCCTCCCCGTTCTGCCCTGTGCTATGACTGTACATCATCTGGTGTATGTATTATTTGTTATGCAATGTATGCTATGACTGTACATCATCTGGTGTCTGTATTATTTTGTTATGCAATGTATGCTATGACTGTACATCATCTGGTGTATGTATTATTTGTTATGCAATTGTTTAATGTACTGTACATCTTCTGGTGTATGTATTACTTTGTTATGCAATTGTTTATTTGTAAATTAACTCCCACATCCCACAGAGCCAGTCTATTACATTGGGGTCAATGGAAAATGAATGTATTGTATTGTATTGTATTCTATAAAATGTCCAGGGTAACTATCTGGGTAAATGAAGTGTGAAAACACTTCGTTAACTCAGCTAGTTACCTAAGAGCATTTTATAAATTCTCAATGCCAAGAGAAACCTTGTTCTTATGTCCTTATATAATGTTATCTGTCACACCATCTACATGAGCAATACCTACTCGTAATTAATCTTCCCATTTAAAATTGAGCATTAAACGATATGCTGCATCTTTTTAATTAAGACTTCTTTAACGAATATTTTTGATCATGTTTAATTGTCAATGTTAATAATCGAAATGCCGCAACCCCTTTGGCTCGAAAGGAAATTCTTCCTTGACTCAATGCTTTCCTTTGAAATCGCTCAGGGCTAAACTGTAGTACTATTAGTGGCTGCTATATCAACTTAAAATGAATAAGTGAAAAGTGTAAGTAGTGTGTAAACAGTGACCATTTGGCAGTTTCTAATGTGACTCCTGGGAATAATGACACTTGGTCATTTTAGAACTTCCAATATTGGTTTCATGCTGTGACCGTAAAACGTGGGGACTTATACGAACAGATATTGATGTTGAACTTCAACAAATGCATTCAAATGAATGAATATGCATTAACAAAATAAATTGTTGAATTAATAATACCTACACTATTGTTAAAAATTGAAAATTGTATTTACGAAAAAAAAATTTAATATATCCTCTGGTACTTAGAGAGTCTCCAGACTCAATCTAGATAATACTACAAGATATAATATTGTAGCCACCTATGTATCACATATCTGTAGTAACGACATCCACACTGGTTCCTTCATGCTTTTTTACCTTTCTATGTTCCTTCATAAATCATAAATACCCACTGGATAGGTTTCAAATTTTTGAAAGGAAGAGCTAAAATAGACAATTCTCACCACCTTACTTCTGAAGCCTGAAAGCATTTTGTAAAAAATCTGTAACCAAACTATCCCATTTTCCTAAATAAAAGTTATTTTGGAAAACTTGTTACTAAACAGGATGATTTAGTACTCACAGCTCCTCCTCTGATTTACTCCTTCTACCCCTGAATGAAAGTTACTAATTGCCTCATTATCTCTGCCTTTTCAAATCCTCAGAAACTTCTTATCCACCCTCATCTACAATTGTTGTCTGAATACCTTTTCTTACCGTCGGTTTTCTAATATAGCCATAAAAATTGCTGGTTGCATCAGTCAGAGGACCACCTGCATCTATAAAATTCTTCATAAAAACTGCATTGTGTTTCATAACTGTTGATTTATTTGTCGTATAATCTTTACTGTGCTCAACAAAAAAACAACAAAAATTGAAGTCTTTACTATTTTCAGCAGGTTTAAACTTTATTGTTGACCTTTGGTCTATCTCCTCCCAGAACTACATTTGAGTGATCAAGTATCCAAAAATTGCAGGTTCTTTTTCAGCAATAACTAATATTCGTAGCAGCAACTCATATAGCCGATCTATGCTGTTCAAACCTCACTGTATTCTCACTTCAGCATGGTAACATAAACTTTCTTTTCTCTCTTTCTCTCTCTCTCTCTAAAAGCAATTGTTATTCAACTGCATCCATGCCCAAAGAACAAAATATATTTTTTTCATAAAAACTATTATTATTAAATCCTGGCTCAATCTAAAACTATTTCTGTTGTGTCAAACAACCTCTTCAGCCTCCTTGTAGTAAGTAGTTTCCCAAAACAAGAAGTTGATTGGTGATGATTGTTTGAAGGTACAGTTTGTGGCAGAACGAAGAACAAGGGTTTATAGATTACTCTCTCTGTCAGTAAGAGGTTGCTATGGTAACAGTTGGTTATCAACGAGAGCTAGCGTGAGAGCATAGACACGAGTTGGAACGTGAAGTTATTGTTAAAAGAACCTGCAATCTTCGGAGTTAAAGCATATGATTGAACTTTAATAAATGTTAATTAATCGTCAGACAAGTTTACTCATTATTTAAATAAAAGTTTAATAAAGTAAAAATCAAATCGGCACGAACTACAAATGAAAGGTGACATCGGAAGAAAAGCAATATAAAGTAGAACAACAATCTTCATAAAAAGATAAATACGACCGAACACAAGAAATACGACATGAAGTGTGACATAAAATGCGACAAGTTCATGTAATGCTGAAGAATTTCAAATGTTCAAAGAACTCCAAAACAGCCACCATCCATATACCTCGAGGAATTATTAATCTGACTTCTTCTTTCAAAAATCAGCAAATTTATTTATTGAAATGCAAAAAGTTAATGTTCACTTATCATTGACTTTCATACCTTCTCAAAATCATACTCCAAAACACCACCTTAAAAATTTCTTTACAATTAAACTGAACATTTATACTTCAAAGATTGCAGACTTACTTTGAAAAAACTGGCACACTGTTACAGTTAAAGTTCCCACTCACTAAAGCAAAGTATTGAAGCTTTTAAGATGGCAAGATGTTGCCAAAATTAAACAGAATGTTTAGTTCAATTCAACTATTTGAGCTCTTTAAAGTTTCAAATTCTTTTGCTGACCAAAGACTTCGATTCTAATAATCACATTGGAATGGTTCCTAAAAAGTTTTTCCTAGCAGCATAAGCTTACTTAGGTTGTACTTCTCTCCCTCAAACAGCAACTTTCCAGCTCCAATGCAATCTACCCAAAAACAAAAAACCCATTTTTACACCCCCTCAGTTATAGTGTGTGCCCCTGTTTATTCTCAATGCTGCCACATTCCCTGATACAACCTTTCTTCTGTCACCAAACAGCCAACTCTAGCCTACCTTTTAGCCATCTTAGCAATTGATTTACAAAAAATAATCAAACCAAAATAATCTAACCAACCATTTTCTTCTCTCCTTTTGATACTTTTTTTAATTTAATTTAATTGCAATGGAGCATACGCTCCGGCGGCAATTTCCCTACACACCCAACTTCCCCCTATCATGCACCCACCTACATTTGCTGTCTACAAATTTTAACTTTAAATTCTTTTAACATTTTCGGTAAGTTATTCATCATTTCTCTCGGTAACTCATTCCAATCCCTGACACCTTTACCTAAAAAAGAAAATCTTCCCACACCCTTGTGCCTGAAATCGAGTGCCAGCTTGTGGTCATGGTCATCTTTTCCCTTCCATGAACTACTTTTCATACCTATTGCAATATCTTTCCATGCCTCATCACCAGTATATGCCCTGTATACTCCCATGACCCTCCTCATCCTCCTCCTGTCTTGCAATGAATCCCATTCCAGCTCCTTTATCATATCCGTCACTGATTGCATTCTGTGATAATTTCCAGAAACAAATCTAGCAGCCCTTCTTTGCACCTTCTCCAACTCCTGTATTTGATACTCAAAATGTGGGTCCCATACTACACTACCATATTCAAGCAATAGTTTGATCAAAGTTTTGTAACCCAATTCTTTTACTTCTCTCGTAAACAAATTAACTTCCTTTCTTGAGATTTGATACACCATTTCTTTCTTTACTTATGACTTGTTTCCATTCGTGTGGTAAAAAAGAAAAAATTATGACCACAAGGGAAGTGTCAATCATTAAGATTGGGATAAACTAAGTACATTTTCAAAGTTTAGAGGTGAGCATAAAATGGTCTTTATGGGGAGAAGGGGGAAATTGAAATTTACCAGGTGTCTGCTGGGATGGAAACAAGATTACTAACACTAGGTAATAGAAATTTTAAAACACCTTAGTAAGGTAAGGCAGCAACCATATTGGATATATACCTAATAAGGCCTGATGATAATCTTGTAGAGACTCAAGTAAATAAAGGGAAAATGATGATGAACCAGTTCTTATGAATATTAGAGGGTTCAGCAAACCAATGGCCAGATTTGAAGGGGGTAATAGGTACAGTTATAAAAAGGCACATATTTTTAAACTGAAGAGATATTTCAGAGGATAGTTCAGCAAATAGAAGGATGGCACCAGTAGAGTGGAGTCAAAATGGGAACAGTTCAAGGAGATAGTAAGAGTGGGGGAAGAATGCTTATTTCAAACAGAAAATAAAGGATTGTGTTGAACCTATATATTATAAAAGAGAGGTTATGAGGTAAAAGATGACAGTAAGAAGAGAACACAACAAAGTTAAGAGATGGCAAGACTGGAACAATCACTTGAAACAACTAAACAAGGAATAAATAGTAGCAAAGGGGGAAACTAAAGATGGGTTTATAAAGAATGTTATTGGTGCAGAGATGTGAAGTAATTGGTTAAATGAGACCATTAAGCATTTAGGGGTGAGAGGGAGTAGATCAGAGGAGGAGTTTCTGTATATAAATACAAATAAGCAAACTAGAATATTTGAAAAAGATTCTGAGGAAATTATGAAGGACTCAAGAAACCTTAAAAGCCATAATGGGGGTGGTGTAGATAACATTACTACAAGGACAGCAGGACATAATAAGTGAGCAGAGACTGAAAATATGCAAATTATAGTAACTTTCTTGTTTTTACATGAACTATTCCAGCTATTAACCTCCATAAAAATATTGCAGAATCCAGTTTTTAAAAAAAAAAAAAAAGAAAAAAAAAAAAAAAGAAGAAGTTATTGAATACATTGCTTCCAGTTCAATTTTTTATCTATATATACACCCAGGAATTTTGTGAAACTGCTTTCATTGATTGCTTTTACTACCAATATCACATTATAGCTGTCCTTTGTTTTATTTTTTTCAACAAAATTGAAGGAACTGTGTCTTTTCTGCATTCAGTATTAATTTGTTAGCACTAAACCACCTGTTCATTTTCTTTAGAGCATCATTTGCTGTGTTTTCAAGGTTTTGTGCTGCTGGGTGTTTCAATGATATGCTAGTATCATCTGCAAAGAGCACCATATATTCACTATCACATACTATACTTGGGAGATCGTTTATACAAATTAAGAATTACGAAGGGTCAAGAATTGAACCCTAAGGTACACCACATTTAACTATACCCCATTCTGAATTTATATCATATCCTGTATTAACATCTTTCAATGATAAAATATGTCCAAGATGTTGATAATATACACATAGGTAAAAATTAAGCCCATATAATATAGTGGTCTCCATCATTATTTTTGACAGTTCACTGGTCCTCAGGTTAAAATGAGTTGAGAAATGCTGGTCCAGGATGATTGATATGGATGGAGGAGCACTGGCTAAAGTAAAAGAATTTAAACGCCATGGACGACTGTTTAGTGAGAAGAATGTCATGGATACAGAGATTTGGGTAAGGATACAGGGAGGAAAAAGGTGCACTTTTTAGATGGGTAAAATGTGTTGTCAAAAATACAGCATATACAATAATATGTGCAGAAGTATCACCAAACTATAAACTTAAATTAATGGCTTTTGAAAATGGGATTCTCCGAAAAAATTTAGTCCAGTTACAGAGGAAGATGAGTGAAGACGAAAGAAATTTTGGATGAAATTGACATTTAGGCCAAATTGATAGTGTAGCATTAGAACTTTCTAAGGCTTTTAACAGTCTGAGCCATTAAATAGTAGAAAACAATGTAAAAAGCTGTAATCTTGGTTGTACGGGTTAAACCGCGTCAATTTATGGAAATCTAACGTTTCGGTCATCATTTTGTGACCTTCTTCAGAGGATTGTCACGGCTGGAACTGCTACCGCCTGTATATAGCTCCCGAAAAACGCGCTAACCGCTTGGAGTGACGTCACTCAAGCTACCACCGCCAGCGTGGCCAGTCCGCCCGCGTTTTCCTAATCAAGCATGACCACATTTGGTCAAGTTGTAGACCGCTGTCTACGTTCATATTATCTGTTCTTTTTATTATTATTATTAGGTATTTCCAACGCTTCTCTGACACACCTGCGCCACCATCTGTTTTCCTGAACCAATACACTAGTGTCACTGAATAAAATTGCGTGCCCACTTGTAACAGCTCTCTTACCTGAACTTTAAATAGAATTGTATTTAATGAAGTATTTGTAGTGAGCTAAAGTTTGCTTGAATATGATCTGGTATGTTTGTTTTGCAATTTCTTGTAAATCAGTGTATATAGACTTTATTCGATGAAAAGAAATTATTTAGAGGCCATTTAATATGTTTAAGAACAGAATTGTGCAAGACAATTGCTTAAATGTGTGTAATTCCAAGTATTAATGCAAGTTACGATGTCTACAGGACAATTTTCTACAGTTTAAAATGATTTCTGTAAATAATTTTGTGTTTAAGTATCTTTAATTTCCATTTCTGACCAATTTGTAATGATGTTAAGTGATTATGTATTAATTCTTATTGTTTTTAATATGTTTAATTGTTTGAGTAATTGTTAATATTCGAGAAATATCTCGCGGAAGCTTTTGAAGTGTTCCAGAAATTTCGATAGAGCCTATATAAAGAAATCAGCAGAAGGACAGAGTTAGTTCCTGTTTACAGTTAGTTTTATACATGGAGGAAGATATGGAGGAGAAGTGACGTTAAATCTGTGAAGCAGGCTCTAAACTCTCCCGCATGGCGGCAGCAGCGGTATTGTAACCCAAGCAAATGCCGAGTTCACACTGTGTCTGATGTTCTGATTATTTCATTTTGTAATGTGCATAAGTGTTTTATAATGCCTTCTTGTGTTGCATACGGTTGCATAAATAGGCAAGAGAGGAAAGAACCTGGAATATCATTTCATAAGTAAGTTGAATTCTAATTATAGTGGTTTAAGTGGGCGGTAGGAATTGTAAACTTCGATGACTGTCCATAAATATTTAGTCATAGCTCTCAATGGGATGACTCTGTTCTCAAATTTTTGTTGGTGTAGTGTAGAAAATCAGCATACCTTGCTATTTTGCACATAATAGACTAGCATTAATTTTTAACGAGTGTTGAAAATGAGATTTAAAGGGGTGTGTTTTACATCGCGATTCAGTTTATTTAGTATTACGATATCTTTCGTTACGTTGCTGTTTAATTCTGACAGTGTATGATGAAATTATTTGTTATGTGAGAAGCTGTGAGTTTTATTCATTTTTTTAAAAAAGTTCAAGCCATTAACTTAGGTTATTTTTAAAGCTTCATATAAGATCAAAAGAATGTTCAATAAGCTGACAACTTGTGTTTCAGTTTGCAAAATTTTTAACTTCTTTTTAAAAAATAAACCAAAATTTGAATGCACATTTCTTCTAAAACATTTTTCAAATGTTACATATATCAAGTGAATGATGAATAAGACCATCTTTCTTTTGTGCGTTATGAGAGATCTCCGAAATAATTGAAATGAGGAACACAATACACTAACACACTCTTCACATTTTAATGTTTTTAAAAGTTTGTGTACTACAAATCCTCCATTGTAGTATACAATATGATCCATTAAAACAGTTAGTGCACCTGCATCAAACATACAATCGTGGTCGAACTTGGGAGGAAACTGTAATTCCTTTTCCTCTTCAATAATTTGATGATTCTTTGATGTAAAATTTATACTATGTTCTGGAGCATGATTGATAATTGTTCCAGGAGTATGCAATTATCAGTGTTTGCATGTTTCACTTCACATTTCAAGAGTAGTTTCTTTTTTTTTTTAATTAGCTGAAGCTGTTTTAAATTGTATGGGCAGTGGGATTGTTTGAACCACCCCCCCCCCAAAAAAAAAAAAAAGATCTGATACATTGTAAAAATATTTCAAAGTGATCCTGACTAAATTTATATGATAATATATATTTTAAGATTTTTTGATCAATTACTAAGGAATTAAACAAATACTTCAATCAGAAAACCTAAGAATCCAGTGCTCCTACTGCTGTCAAGTATTATCTTGCCCTTTGGGGACACTTTCAAATTACTTTATATAACTTTCTGTTTCAATCAACCTTGTATCACTGCTTCCTAATTACACTTAGATATTCCTGAGCGTGTGCTCCATTGAAATAAAATAAAATCATAATACCCCTAGTCTTTTTTGTGGCTGTAGATGTTTTGGCCCTCTATTTTTTTATTTTATTTATTTTTTGGTCTAGGACGCATTTCAGCCTAACCACAAGTGGTAGTAATAAAACTTAAATATCTATTCTGCATGTCAACCATTGTCAATCAATGTGGCTTAAGCAGAATTAATTTATAGTCCAGGCCACATATCAATCCAATCCCAGTATATCCCGAAAACTAAGCAAGTTATCGAAAAATTTTATTCTATATTTTCGATTTTTCTCGTCGTGTTATATAAGAATCGATCATTACATTTGACTTTTGCGAAATTTTTCTTATGCATTTCAACTCAAGACACCTCACTTTTGATACAGTATATCTCGAGAACTATGCGAGATATCGAAAATTTGTATTCTTTATTTTGTATTTCTCTCGTCTTTTTAAATAAAAATCCGTCATCAAATTTGACTTTGACCAATTTTTTCTTCTGAATTTCAACCAAAACCATTTCACATTTGAGACAGAACATCTCGAAAACTAAGCATGACATCAAAAAAAAAAAAAAATATTCTTCATTTTTTGTCTCATCGAGTTACATAATAATCCATCTCCAGATTGCGACGTTATGTTAATCCTAGAGTCCCCTTGAGGTTTTTGTACATATACGCCGTGTCTGTATGGGTTAGGCCATGCCTCCCCACTCCCCCCACTCCTCCTCCGCCCGGCTTCAATTGATTGCGTGGTGAAGATCGCTTGCGTCGTCTCCATATATTTCCTTCCTCCATGGTTTTATACAGATTCACTTTGGAACTGCCAAAGATTGCGTCAGTAGTATCTCTGGATTGTATCTTTGCATGTAAACAATATCGCTGACGTTGTTTTGAAAATAAACAAAAAATATTAAACTGAACTTTATGGTGGACTACTTAATTAATTACTCCTGTAATTAAACCACCGAAGTACCTGACACACTGTCAGCAGAATATTGTGCTACAGCTGATTTGCTGACGTCGTTATTTTTAAGATGTCTTATGTGTTCACACAGCATTTCCTTGACCGTCTGTCCAGTTTCGCCGATATACACTTGGCCACGGCTACAGGGTATTTGGTACACACCCGCTGTCTGCAACTTCTCCCACCGGTATTTAACCCTTACAAGCACATCAGAAAACTTTCTAGGCGCTCTGTATATTGTACGGATATTTTCTTTCTGTAAAAGACGGCTGATTCTATCCGTCACCCCCTGGACGTAGGGTAATACTGCCATGGATTGTTGTCTGTTTGTCTTCTGGCTTCAACTTTCGAGTTGGAGAACAGGGTGGTGCTCGAGGTTCAAGCCTTGCGGTGGCCTTATTGATGACGTCACGGCTGTAGCCATTGGCCAGAAACGTCTCCTTTAAAATTTATATTTCAGTGGCTATGCCCGCATCGTTACTGACTATGGAAGCACGGATGGTTAAAGTATTTAAAATTCCGCGTTTCACTGCTGGATGGTAGTGGGAGGCTGCATGTAAATAGTAATTCGTGTGCGTGGGCTTGCGATAAACTCCCTGGCCTAGGGAGCCATCTTCCTTCCGCTTCACGAAGTCGTTTGTAAACTTCAACTACCATGGTGAACTTAATTTTGTCGTGGGCACTATTTAAGTGTTGGAAAAAAGCCTGGAAGGATTATCGCCCGTGAGGCCAGATAACAAATGTGTTGCCCACGTAACGCAGCTATAAAGAAGGTTGCAGATTGTATTTGTTGACCACTTCAGCCTCAAACGCCTCCATTAACACATCGGCCACAATTGGAGACTGTGGACAACCCATCGCTGCTCCTTCATTCTGGTGGTAGAAGTCACCCTGGTATTGAAAGAAGGTAGTCCAAAGGCAGAATTCAGTTAGCGATGCCCATTCTTCCGGTAGATTGAGATTTTCTAGTCGTTTCCTGATGATATTGATGGCTTCATCAATTGGCACGTTTGTAAATAATGACGTGACGTCGAAGCTAACTAGTAAGTCGTTGTCTTCCAGACGCCTGTCCTTGATCCTGTTTATAAAATCAGAAGAATTCTGAATTATAAAAGTATAGTTAGTCAGATTCTTTAGCTTCTCCGCCAGACATCTTGCCAGCGGATGTGTCTGAGACTGATATGCGCTCACAATTGTGTATCTTGGGCAGGCAGTACAGTAGTGGCGTCAGGTAATTGGACGTAGTTAATTTTCTTTTGACCTCCGATTCGATTGAGGTTGCTTCCCGTATTTTATTTACAACGTTACGTCGAATATTCTGTAGAGAATTTATTGGCAGATTTCCATACGTTCCATCTTGCAATAACGCCTCTACCTTTCAATGATATTCTTCCGCATACATTATGGCTGAAGAATTTCCCTCGTCAGCGGGTAACACCACAATGTCTTCTCTCATTCGACGCGAGGCTTTTCTTTCCCCTCGAGTGAGGTTCATCGGAGGTAGTTTGGAAATTGATAATATCCTCGCCGTTTCGCTACGAATCTCGTGAGCGTGATGTGGTGAAAGAGAAGAAAATGAAAATTCCACCGCAGTGATGACTTCATCCACTGGTAACTTTGCTGACGCTATAGCGAAATTCAGTCCTTTGGAAAGAACTGAGTTCGTATCAGTGTCTATCGTATCGTTTGTGAGGTTGACCACGAATCTTTTTAGCAGATTCTCCTCTGTTTTTGGATGTTGCTTTTCTTCTAGTCTGGAGAATTTAACCAGTTTTCTATTCTTTTTTCAAATGCGTCATGGGCCTGGTTCCACGATAATTTGTCCAGCAGGTTCCAGTCATCGAGGTTTAATGTTTTACTAAGGAACAAGTGGAGGCTAAGAATTCTTACCTCCATCGCTGCCAGTGTAGTGAATGCGTTCACGAACAAGTGCCTTGCTACTTCTCAGACGTCATGATGTGATGCCTGTGTCGTTGCCGAGATAAGGACATCATTCCAGGCTTTCTCAACATCAGACATTTAGGCAATAACTTGATATAATTATTTATCTCATTTAATAAAGTATAACTATTTATCTCATTCAATACAGTTTAATAAAGATTAAAATACACATGGAGTATATTGAATAAACGTGCTTTGTATTGCCGTTACAATTCGCTGGTCATTCTTAACAAAACAGATGAAGTCGAAACTTTATTGCGAGTAGACGTCACTTCGTGATATGATCAAACTGCCAATACTAAAACCTGCAATCTTTTAGGAAATGAAGTATCAAGTCACAACCCATATAAATTGTATGACAGGTGATGGTTTCAGTTATCGTTTCTATTAAATGGAATTATTGTAAACTGAGCCTTTCTTAATTTAAAAAGTATGTACTAATTATTTCTGATTCTGTGAGAAGCACAAACGAGTAAAGAAGTTAACAGCGAAGCTGGTTTCAATAGAGAAATGAATAATATACCAAAACACTGAAAGAATTTAAAGTTCAAGTTATTAGAGGTCAAGGGAGATTGCCACAGGAGCATGCTCTCCATCGCAATAATACCAAATTTAAAAAATTAATATTATTAGTAGTATTTTAATTCCGTTGCATTTGGTGAAATTGTATCATATACTTTTGGAATCAAATGTTTATAGTAACTGAAATAGAAAATATATGAATTCTCAGGCTTTTGCGGTCATTTTTGTAAATAAAAGCTGTATTTTGCTGGAATGTCGCCTTATTTATTTGACATTCAGCTTTCGGTTACCATTCTTCCAAATGAAGGAGGCAGCAGAAATTTTGAAAAATGCATTGACAGCAGCCAATTTCTCTGCGATCCTTGGCGTTCATTGCTATGAAAATATAAATAGTATCACTGACAAAGGTAGCAGAATGTCAGCCGAAAGCTTAGACTGTCATTTAAATATCGCGGCATTCCCGCATTCACATTTAATATGATCTACATACCTCGTGAAGACTGCATCAATTGTCGCATTAGATTTCATGGTTGAAATTTGTGGATTTCTTTGCAAAGATAATTGAAGTTACCTCATCAATATTCAGCCAGCTCCTTGGTTTTGTCTAATGACCTGGAGACAAGGATTCTATTGGCTGCGCATTCCGTCCCTGCCGTAGCCGCCTTAACCTAATCCGGCAGGGGACCTACAGTTTAACGTTGAATCCAAACCACGGAAGCTTTCTGGCGTACTTCACATTACACAGCAAGCTGTGCCAGAGGTGAAGGTCAGGTTAAGCGCCTCTGAAAATCCCCGTCGATACAGGGATTCGAACCGGGGACCTTTCGATCACCATTCAGACGCGTTGACCACTGAGCCACTAGGTCGCTCTTTATGAAGTAAAGTAGAAACATGTACTGTGTACTGTAATAATGAATCATGTAAATAATCAATGTACACTGTAACAATCGTAATTTTTTTCTTATTTTAAAATTGACATTGAACCATACACAAGTCGCCAGTGGTTGATGCCATTAAAACAAACCCTTAGGGCTCTGCACATGCGTATAACGTTGTGGCGCTTGAGCAGTTACCGCGTAACATAACGCATAACGTTGAAAAATTTCACCCTATCGCGGCCAAAGAAGTTTAATTAAAAAAATTAAACAATTTACAAGTGGTACTCGATTTCAGGCAATAGACAGTGGGAATTTTTTTTATATAGTCTGGGATTGAAATAAATTACCAAGGAACCGATGAATAAATTATCAAAAACACTGAAAGAATTTAAAATTCACTAGAGAATGAATAGTTTTATAGTTACAGTTAACTTAGGGCATTAAATTGTTAAATTAAATGGAATCTACATAGTACTATAAAATCAATGACTTGTCATAATTCATTTTGCAATTTATTGTATGTAAATGATATATAGGATGAAATAAAATGAATGAATGAATTAAAATTCAGCAAGATGAAAGAGATAACAATGAAAAAAAACAATGAAAAAAAAAACAAGAAAGGGGGAAAATGGGTGTGTAGGGAAATTGCCATCGGAGAAAGTGTCCTATCACAATTAAATCAAATTAAACTTGATATTCTACCATATCATTGCCCTTTAGTGAAATACGTTGAAGATATCTAAATCTTGATAATCGATCTGATCTATGTGTCCATCTCAGCTGGCCTGAGCATGAAGTTTTCAAAAACAAAAGTTCTGTTTAACAAACGAGCCACGGCAGGGAATGAACAAAACATAATATATCTTTGGAAACTGTTAATAAATATATTATCTTTGCCATCTTGAAAATGTGAGAGGAAATACAGGACCAGAAATTTTCCGTCGCATCAAGCTAGGGTGAGGAGCTTTTGTGAAGAATCAAATATGCAGACGAATCTATAGGAAACAGTTTACAACGTAATCATCACCGGAGCCAAGCCGGATGGTGTCGCGGATACGCAAAGTGGTGACAAAGACGACAAATCTTAAGCCATAAAATCGTTGTAAAAAAGAAAAAATTATTGGAGTTGATGATAGAGGAAGTTTTTAAAAGGTAGAAAGCAAAACGTTAGGGTAGGAAATGCAAGTGGTAGTAAAAATGAGAGTGCCACAGGGTAACGTATTGGGGCCATTGCTATTCATTATTCTAATGAATGATTCTGTTATGGTTTACTGTCAGAAATTTGGTTGTTTGCAGATGAAATAATGCGATATAAAAGTATCAAAACATTAGTGGACTCTGAAAAGCTGCAGGGTGATCTGGACAGGATATCTAGCTGGGTTAGTAAACATGGGATGAAGATAAATACAAAGAAGGGTCAGCTAATGCACAGTTAAAAAACTAAAGGTTGATTATGAATATATGGTGGGAAAAGAATTACTTTCTGAAGACTTGAAATTTAAATATGTAGGCATAACATTTGATTACAAGTTAAACAGGGCAGGACGCATTAGACATTAGGAAAAGGCATCAAAATCCTTCACTTGTTGGAGAGAATGATGAGGGGATGTACGAGAGAAGTAAAGAAACTTGGTTACAAAACTCTGGTCAGGCCCTTGCCTGAATAAGGTGGAGCAGTATGGGATCCACATTTTGTGTTTCAAATACAGGAGTTGGAGGGTGCGCAAAAAACGGCTGCTAGATTTGTCTCTGGAAATTACCGTAGAACACAATCAGTAACTGATTAAATAAAATAGTAGGAATGGGATTCATTGGAAGACAGGAGGAGGGTGAAGAGAGTCATGGGAGTGTACAAGGCGTATATGTGTTATGATGAGTGGAAACCTATTGGTGTAAGAATCCAATTTAAAACATGGAATAGAAAAGATGACCATGATCAAAAGCTGGTACTCGATTTCAGGAAGAAGTAGGTAAGGCGATCAGGGATTGGAATGGTTACCAAGAGAATTGATGAATAATTGACCAAAAACGTTAACACAATTTAAAGTTGAAATTTGTAGAAGACAAAAGTAGATGGGTACAGGAAAGGGCGAAATGGGTGTGTAGCGAAATTGTCGCCAGAGAGTGCGCTCCATCGAAATTGAATTAAATTAAACCTTTTGTTTTCACTACTCTATTAGGCTGGACGTTGCAGTATTAAGGCGGCAAAGTGTCCATTCACACAAAGTTTATAACCATGTATTCTGTTCGTGCTGATATATGGGGGGAAGATATGGACACTGAATCAACTAATAAAAGGAAAACTTACGACAATGTTTGGTTTCACTAGAAAAGACAAGTCGAGAGCAGTTGACATCATACCAGTTACTAAGGTCAAAATCACCTTGGAGAAACAGCCACCCTAAAGTGAAAGTGAACGGGTAATTTGACCCGGAGGAAAGATGGACAAAACAATGTTGGAATGAAGCGCAGGATATCATCAGAGATCGACAGCGAGACCATTAATCTGATGACACAAGATATATACAGGGTCGCTGTCGTAGGTGGCAAAGAATCCCCTAAGACCATTCTATCTGTGGAAGGTTACAGAAGTCATGTCCGGACTCATGATTGTAATATCCCACATCATTTTATTATTGGATTAGCTAATAATGATTTTTATTTATTTTTATTGGCATTTGGTGTGTACCATACAGCCAGCGGATTACATCTTATCAAATATTATATATTATCCTTTAGTTAATTACAGGATCAAATTTACAATTTATAAGTGCATATACATTTATCGATATATGGCATACAATATATGTGGTTGAATTTCAGTCTGGAGACAAAGGATGTGACCTTCCTTGCTGTTGGAGTGTTGTAGTACCAGTGGGTCCGTGGGATTGTTGGGTTGATCTGTCTATAATGACTAGGTCTTTTGATCTCCACTCTCTGTTGCATTCCGTTCTAGCTTTATTATGGAGTAGGGAGATGAAGTCAGAGGCCGGAATATGTTTTGTTTTCATGCCATGATGCGGTGCTGCCTTATTCAGCCGATCAGCTAATTCATTGCCTTCTATTCCGTCGTGACCTTTAGTCCAGATAAATGTTACCCCCGAGGCCTTTTCTCTAAGCCTTGATATCAACTGTAGGACCTCGTATACTAACCAGCTTCTTCCGTTGTCCGCTACAAAGTTGCATAATCTCAGTAGGACGGATCTAGAATCTGATAAAATAACCAGCCGGTCTGTCCGCAACTGTAGGCCGTATTCTAAAGCTTTTACAATGGCTTGTAATTCAGCAGTATAGACCGATGCTTCTTCTGGGAGGTGATATAGGCCCCACTTTTCATTCGCAGGATCCACAAAGGCGCAACCCACCAAGTTATCGGATTTAGAGCCATCCGTGTATAGGCATGTGGGATTGCCTGCTAGATTCGCAGTGTGGTCTTTCAAAATACCTTCGTTATTACTACCTTCCGTCATAAATTTTATGTCCAGGATAATATCTGGTTTCATCATGGCGCTCATAGTTTTATGTACTGGAAGGAAGTATGACCTATAGATTATGTTACTGTACTTTCTTACCTCCGAGAAGGCGGTTGTGAGGCCAGGGGCCGCCTTTCTGTTGCCAGTACTTCCGATTCGTGAGCTGAACTGTAAGAGCAGATTTTTTTTCAATGAGTTGGTTATCCTTTATTTCAAGTAGTCTTAGGATGAACTTCCGCCTAAGGAATGCCCAACGGATGTATAGGAGCGGTTCTAAGTATTCCACCAACAGTGCGTTTGTAGGTGTGGATGTCATGGTCCCGGTGCACAGTCTTAGCGATCGATACTGGCATCTATGGGTTTTGGTTACTAGTACTTCAGAGGCAGATATAAAAAAACATATCACCATAGTCGAGATGAGGACGGACGAGTGCTCGATACAGCATTAGTGTGGTTTTAATGTCTGCACCTCAAGCTTTACCTGTCACTGCTCAAATGATGTTGATCGCCGCTTCGCTCTTTTTGAGTATATGCTGAATATGACCTGACCATCTCTGATTGGAGCTTTAGACCAAGGTATGATACGGTTTTCCGCACTGGGAAGTTAAAAGGCCCCAGGTACATATTTGTTGTCTGAGGGATTCTATGTCGTGCAAATATGATGACGGACGACTTTTCAGGGGTAAGGTCGAAGCCATTGCTCAACACCCAAGTCGTCAATTTGTTAGTGGTAGCACTTAATGTTCTTTCGCAGGCCTGCAATGACAGGAAACTTGTATAAATGCACACATCGTCCACATACTAAAGGATCTTAACATTCAGTAATGCAATTTCGTATAGGTCACTGGAGTAAATATTAAAGAGTAGTGGCGATAGAATCGAGCCTTGTAGTAATCCATTGGACGACAGTCTTGGACCATATGTTTTGCTCCCCTCTCGTATTATCAATATTATATTCTCGAGTAATACAATCATTTTGTCTATAAAACTGTCCGGGAGCTTCAATCTCCCTAATTTACTAGCCAGGATAGGGAGAATAACGTTGTCGTACGCCTTAGAGAGGTCAGTGAACAGTTCAGTTAGGTTTTGGTTATTACCATGACACAGCTGAATATCGGTGACTAGGTGCGCTTTCGTTTGTCCCCTTGCCTCTATGGAATCCAATCTGTGAGTCTGGCAATAGGCGCTTGTGTTCAGTGTACTTCTCCAGTCTTTCCTTTATCATTCATTCCAACGTTTTCAGGGAACAGGACAGTAGAGAAATTGGGCGAAACGACGAGATGTCTGAAGGGTCCGTGTTTGGTTTAAGTATTAGTAATACTCTTATTGTTTTGAGGAATGGTACTTGAGTTCAAGATGTTCTTTTTTATTTTTTTATTATTTATCTGTACATTCAGATGGTTCGTTCTCTAGGATCTACAACGAACCGTTATTCCTTAATACTGTAATAAAATTTATTCTAAACATAATTTTGTAAAACAAACACTAATCCTATACACTACGAAAATGGTACAAATAATTAACTATTATTACTACACACTGTAAATTATCAACCTCTTAGTAAAAACTGTTACCCACTAATACTAAATAACTAAACATCTTGAGTTTTCAAAAGTTCGTTTAACGCTGGCATCGGTTGAAGAATAAGCTTCGGTAAATTCAAGAAACCACACTTCCGGCATCAGCGTTCCACTTAGTTGTTTGTATCTCGTTCGTTTATAGTATCTTGTCTCATTCCTTGCTCATGGCTTGCTGTGTTCTGGCAGGTTGCTGGCTATGCTGAAGCCGATACCGTTCCCTTGTTGTATCTGATATAGCATCTGCCAGCTTGTCGAGTTCATTTAAGAGGTGGTTGTCTTTCAGAATTTCCGTGATAGTTTTCCCCGTGAGCTTCACTGTGTACTGTTTGATTTCATCATCAACTAAAGCACATTCAAACAGTTTGCGTTCAAGTGTTCCTGGACATTCGCACGTGCATAGATCATCCTCTGTCCTATTGATCTTATGGAGATATGTTTCATACGGTCCATGACCGGTGAGGAAATGTATTAACCCTCGGGATGGATTGAAGTGCTTCATATGTATCCTCTCTCTGGTGTCAGGAGGAATTTCAAATACTCTCCTTCCTGTTACTGAATTGATCCACTGCTGTTGCCATTCATTTAAAATACAATTTTTGATGTCCGCCTTCTTGGAAGCCAATTGACCCAGGATTTCTGTTATCTTGTCTAAGTTTCCTTTTCGTAGCCAGTAACATGCTGCTCTTTTTCTTATTTCCAGATCTAAAGGACATATTCCGAGAATGACTGTAAGTGCATCAGATGGAGTACTTCCGAATGCGCTTGTAAGACGCAAGAGAATTCCTCGTTGTGTTCATATGATATCCCTTGCAGGTTTAACCAATCTTAATCTATGCGCCCATGTGCTTGCCCCATATCTTGCAATATCTGTGGTAGTGGCACCATGATATGGCCTTATAGTCGGCAGTGGTATTAGAAATCTTCTTTGCCCAATGTTAATTATTTTGTTTATTGCTGCAGTCGTTCTTTGGCATATATAATCAATGTGATCTTTAAAATTGCTATGTTCATCCAGAACAACCCCTAAGTATCTTACTGTTTTGCGTCTTTTAATGGAATTTTCTCCAAGCTTCACAGTGGGTTGACGTTTCAGTGTTCCTTTCATCAAAATGTATTGGGTTTTTGTTGATGCTAGCTGGAGCTTAACTTGTTTACACCAGCATTCCATTACTTTCATTATTTCTTTGGTGTTTGTCTCGATCTCTCTTCTATTATTTCCTCCAACTAGCAGCAAAATATCATCTGCGAAGGCAACGATTCCTTCAAGCTCTGCCAGACCCATGAGTCTGTTAAGGACAGGTTCTAGAGCAATATCCCAGAATTCTGGGCCACATACTGAACCTTGTGGACATCCTTTTGTGAGATGTTTTGTCAGTTGCTGACCAGAGCTGTAAAGTGTTGCAGTTCTTCCGTGACAGTAGTCTTTCAAGCTCTCATACAACACTCGTGGGCATCCTAACTCCCTTAGTCGGGAGAACATACTCGGCCACCATAAGTTATCAAAGGCGCCGGAAATATCTATACATATGCCAAGGACATATTTTTTGTTTGTCGAGTTGACTATACGCTGAGCTTCATTTATTGCATCGTCTGTCGACCTGCCTTTCCGGAAGCCGAACTGCTGCTGATTCATACCCTTCAATAATCTGAATTCTTTAATTCTTTTACATTGTAATTTTTCTTGAATTTTCCCAGGTGTATTTAGTAGGCAAATTGGTCTGTAAGACTTTGGTAATGAAGGGTCTGTATCTTCTCCTTTCCTTATAATTTTTATGCTCGGTGTTTTCCAATAATGGGGTATCCTTCCCTACAGTAGGCAGGCGTTCAGCAATTCGGTAAGGTAAGGAACTATTTGCTGACTTAGGGCTTGCACCACTTCTGCTGTTATCCCATCAGGTCCTGGTGCTTTATTCCTCTTCAGCGTTCTTATTGCGGTACTTACTTCCTCTTGACCGAATGGTAGAACCACCATGTCATTTTCATATTCGTTATTCCTTAGTTGTCTTGTGAGTTTGTGTTCCTCAGAATCGTACTCCTGCTGGTCGTCCAGCAAGAGCGTTTCCAGGAAAAGTTCTGCCGATTCCTGCCAACTGCTTGTCATACTTCCATCTCCTTTCCTGAGTGTAGAAAAAATGGTAGGTGATTTTACATTCTGCGCAGCTAGCTTGTACGGAAGTCCCCATGAGTTTAATTCCAAGTTTTTGCTTAGGTATGTCTCCCAGCTGGTTAGTCTAACATCCTGAAGTTTCTGACGGTACTCAGCTTTCGCTGATCTGTACTGATCCAGTGTCCAGCTACGTTCAGCGGCAGTTTTAGCATGGTGGTAGTGTCTTCGAGTTCTCTAACTTTTGTCCTTAATCTCGGAACATATCGTTTCACAGAATTCATCTTTTATCATTGAGCTTTCTCTTTTGCACTATTGATACCCTCATGGCATGTTGTATCGTATTCGTCAGTTCTATCGCCTTTAAGTCAACATTATCTGACATGTGATATTCGAAAGAATCTTCTTAATAGGTTCCAGTCTGTTTTATAGGAATATGACCAACACTCTTCTGTCATATCTTGCGCTGGGGCGTTTGATATGGAGAAATAGATGACGTTATAGTCTGACGTTGTTAAATTTTGCCCAACCTTCCAGTTTGGGACTATTCGGAAAGCTTTCCCATTTGCTAATGTTGCATCTATGTTTGTTGCTGCACCAGCTCTATTTTGAAATGTGTAGGGATTAAATGGTTTATTCATAACTTCCAGATTTAGTTCGAAAATAGTCTGCTCTAATGATATTCCTCGCTCATCCCTGATCTTACTATGCCAGAGGGGAGATTTAGCATTGGCATCCATTGTATACACTACTGGTCTGTTTCCCATTGCTTCTTCGATTTCCCTCATTTTTTTAAGGTATCCATGTATTTCGTCACCATATTGAAATTACAGATTAGCAATCACAATTCTCTCATTATGTGTTGTTATTTCAACGAAAGTAACGTTCTTATTACACAACTGGCCAATTTTCGTGACTGTATAGTTCCTGTTAAGTACATCTATAGCAGCCATTGGATGTTCACCTACTATTTATGATGTCACAGGCATATGTAATACCATCCCTGCACTGGTGTACGGTTCTTGAAGACGCAGGACGTCGAAATTCATTTCCTCTGCTAGTCTCCTAACATCTGATAACACGGCCTCAGTGCGCCTTCCATTAAGTTGTGCTACATTGACTCTGGATTTGTTCATGGGTGGTGTGTATGTATGTTACTCTTAGGCTATTGTTGCCTATAATCAATAGCAATGCGGCCATGTGTTATCACTAGTTGTCTGTCCAAATCTTCAAGGTCAAATTCTTCTTCTCTTCTATCAAACACTTCTAGAACGAGCTCCATAAGACAAACTGTACTTGTGGGAAGATTTGTTGCTTTTAATTGTATCATATCAATGGCTTCCGGAACTGGAAATGTTATGCAACTTCCTTTGCTGTAGCCCGTTCTAACTAAGTGCCTTAGTGCCATTGTGAGTAGTGACATTTCCTCTAGTCTTGCCAGTCGCATTGCCTTTTCGCATTCTTTATAAATTTCGATTGGGTTGCATTTTGGAATACATTCATGTTAGTTTTCGTGTTAACGTCCTGGGTCTATTATTTCTTGGTTATTGCCTCCCCAATTCTAGTTCTAGATGTCCATATACTGTTCATAATCTGCAAGTAGATTTTCCGTTTTTGGGGAAGTTGTTCAACATGTCGTAGTGGATATAATCTGGGCCCGGGCTGGAATTGTTTTTTTTGTAAGTGCGTTTTCTAGCTCCTCGAAAGAAAATGGTTTTAGAAGGGGGCGATGAATATTGCTGTCCTGGGTGGGTGCAGATTCTTCTCTACACCAGTCTGGAGTTAGAGTCCTAAGAAGGTTCATGGTGGCGGCCAATGAGATTTGGGTATGAAGGCTTGTTGTCTTGTTCTGGAATGATCTAATCTTCCTCCATATCACTGTTGGCGGGGTTTTAGAGTTTAATGGATTACAGAAATTTTCCCAGTTTTCTCTCTTCTTCCTCTTCAGTAGTCTTTTCGTAATTGCTTGTGGCTTGTTGTGGAGGATGTAGTTGATATTGGTAGGTTCTTTTTTGTAACGCGACAATTCTAATCTCCTATCCCTAATAGCTTGATTGCACTCTTCGTCTCACCACCTGGAGCAGGTTCCCCAGCGCGGACGCCTTGGTTTAAATTCCGGAATGGATGCTGAGGCCTTTTGTTCCACTATTGTCATGAATTTTGTATAATCTTCTTTGTTGTCCCCTGTTAGCTGGAAACTTTTGAACTTTTCTGTAGCTATCTGTTTATATTGGCGCCATCTATATGTAGGAGTTAACGCCGGGTTGTCTCCTATCTGAACTGGTGAAGGATAGTGGTCGGAACCCGAGGGGTCTAATAATGCACGTTCCGGAGAGATAAGAGTTATATCCACAGCTGATTTTCTTCCTGTTGGTCATACTGTCTCAAAAGAGTGGAGTTTCTGGTTGAAATTCAGAAGAAACATGTTCCCAAAGTCAAATTTTATGATAGAATCTTATGTAAAACGACGATACAAATCGAAAATAAAGAATAAAATTTTTCGATATCTCGATTAGTTCGCGAGATATACTGTCTCAAAAGTGAGGTTGTTATGTTATGATGTTATGAGGAGATTCAGCGATAACCGTGGCGCCGCAATTTGATGACGAATTCTTATGTAACTCGATGGGACAAACTGAAAGTAAAGAATAAAATTTTTTGATATCTCACTTAGTTCTCGAGATATTGTACCTTAAAATTGACGTGGTTTGGTTGAAATGCAGCCTGGACCAGAAGAAAACTTTGGCCATATCCAAATTTAATCACATTTAGTAGTTCGCACAGCACAAATTATCACAATTAATTTCATAGTACACTTTCAGTGTAAACTGAAAATTGAGTGAAGCCTGCAGAATACCATATTCACTGTGTCGCGATGTAAACTTGACCCGCTTAAATTAAATTTTCAACACTTGTCTACAATAAGACTAGCTTTTCAGGTGCAAAGTAGTAACATATGCTAATTTTCTACACTACACCAACAAAAATTTGAGAAACATATGATCGTATTGAGAGCAATGAATAAATATTTTGCGATAGGTCCTAATATTGCAGTTACCTGTCAGATACTTCAAGAACGATAATTACAATGTGTCTTACTTATGAAACGCTATTCCAGGTTGTTTTCTATCTTGTCTGTTTTTGCAACCATATGCAACACAACTTGGCATTATAGAAACCTTTAGAATATTAGAAAATTAAATATTCTCAGCAGCTGACATAGTGCAAACAGCCTAATGTTTTGGGGGGATCCCTATGGCCGCCGCGCATGCGCAGTAGGAGAGCATTTAATTTAATTTAATTGCAATGGATCACACGCTCCGGTGGCAATTTCCCTACACACCCAACTTCCCACTATCCTTCACTTACCCACATTTGCCCTCTACAAATTTTAACTTTTAATTCTTAATTTCATGATGTTTCACGGATCTAGCGTTATTTCGTTTCCATATATTCCTTCCTCCATCGTTTAATCCTGATAATGATCTTGTTGTCTACTGTATCTAAGTTTCTATGTTCCCATGTCGTTTACAATGAGAATCGATAGATTTGTTCACGATCTACAAACGATATTCAACTATATATTGTCTCTGATATTCGATATATATATTTGAAAATTTATCAGTTTGTCTCTGCTTTGTAGGTTAATGGAAGTTTGATGTGTAAGCTTAGTAAATATTAATCAAATATGCTAGGATACTATTATGGCAAATAATTACAGACGGTTTCTAAAGTTGCTTGAACGATGGCCAGTCGATTCAACCAAGTCTGAACGGTCTGTATCTCCTTTAAGAAAAATTTTGCTGCTGGCTAATATTTAAATGAAAATGTACCCTTTCTGTTGTAAACTTACAACGTCGCTGCTTCTTGTTGGCAGCAAGTTTTGTAACAATTTTTACTGTTTTGTGCCTGTTTTTATAAAACTATTTTTTTTTTCCTACAGTTTCACATAAACCTGCTTTCTTCATTTACGTGTCTTAGATTTCACATTTTTCCTATAGTTCCATGGCATTCTTCTCGCCTCGCAATCGGGAGGACGGCGGTTCGAATCCCCGTCCGGGCATCCAGATTTGGGTTTTCCATTGTTTCCCCAAATCACTCCAGGCAAATGCCGGGATGCTTCCTTCAAAAGGCCATGGCCGAATTCCTTCCCATTCCTTGCCCCCCATCCTTTCACGTCTCTAAAGACCTCGATGTTAAAAAGAGACGTAAAGCAGTTACAAAAAAAACAAAACAAAAATCCATGGCACTCGAAAAGGGATTAATATATTCAACTATAAAGCGATATGTCTTCCAATTAAAACACCTCAACATCATATTTCTTCTTTGAGTATATATTCTATTCGTGTTAATTCTTCTAATTCATATTAATGCTTTAGTCGTTTTTACTCATTTACTGCACGTCACCTTGATTGAATTATGTACGATTTTTAGGAGCAAATTTAGAATATTTGGTGATTTTCATAGGAAATGCTGGTTGCGCGAAATCAGAAAACAGCTTTACATATTAGGGTCAATCCATTAAAAAAACACCCAGATTAAAAAAAAAAAACAGTTACTCAACATTTTTCTAAATTTTTTTACCAGTTGCTCCCCAATACTAAGTAAGCTGAAAACTGTTTTTGGCTTTTACTTTTTTTTGCGGCCGTTTTAAGTTCGCTTCCAAACCGATTTTTAGCTGAAATAAGTTTTGCGTAAATGTTTATAACTCTGTTAAATCTGAAGATATCACGACAAAATAAAAACCAAAATGTTCAGAATAAAAATTTCTAGATTTTTTGTTATGACATAGTTTTACCTAAGTAGTAAGGGGAGTGGAGAGAAAAAATATATAACTTCAAAGTTTAAATTAACTGAAAACAACTTCAGAGCTGTAAAATCACTAAAAGGAAGAAAGACTAGCCTTCTTTTTTTTTTTTTTGTAGATTTATTATAGGTAAGCTTGCTGTAAAATATGAAGCTTGAAAAGTTTGTCCTTTTTTATATAAATTTTTAAAAAGTCCTAAATGGCTAACTATTTCAATATTTGAAGAAGAGTATCTCAAAAAGGACCAATTCAAAAATTATTAAATTAATTCACAAAGGACATCTTCGTGGTATAAACATTTGTTAACAATTTGGTGACTGAGACTCAACTGGTTCTAGAGTTACATGGAATCAAAGTTTTCAAAAAAAACTGTGTTGAATGCACAGTACGTATAATGGTAAATAAGGTTTGAAACTTACTTATTCACTAAGAAACATACTTTTCAGTTAACTGCTAAAAACATTAGGGATTTGTAAGAACACACTGAACATTATCATTAAATTTGATGTAGCCAGTCTTACTAAGCATATATAATTAGTCACATTTAGATGAAAATAAAACACACACATGACTGATGCACTAAAAAAGTGTTTCATTAATATTTTAATTTTACCAACATTAAAAAAAGTTTGGCAGTTCATTTACCCATAAGGCCTTAGCATGGATGTTCATAATTGATTAAAATATTAAAGAGTGTAGAAATTTCGTTGCACAGTTTTTCACTAATGTTGTGGGTTCTCCCAGAAATTGTTGTTAGTTGTATGAGTGATCTTCCTTACAATTTTACTCACTGAAACCCATACCATGTCCTTTTTAGATATCTGGAAGACAGTTTTTGGGCCAGCTGGATTAAAAAAATGCACCAGTAGTTCATTGTCTTGATCGCTCGTCTTTGACGATACCCAGCCACCACTAATCTTTGTAAATGCACGCCCAAAGTCATTGTTTTTAAAGGATGTTGTTTTAGTGAAAACAATTGAAGTTTTGTGCTCATCAAACATGAATTCATGTGGTGGGTTGGGCTGTGACCACATCTTTCCCCCTGCCATATGTCTTGCCTCTCACATGATTAAAAGTTGAAATATTGTGCAATTTGTTTGTGTTTTTACGTGTTCGTTTCGCCCTCCTGCCTTCATCTGTGGTAAGTGATGTGTATCTATTTATTTTACCCTATCATATTTAGTTTTATGGTAATGGCAAATATTATTGTTAACTCTCATTTTTAGTAAGTTTTGTTCTTGAAAAGGTATGTCACTCACCTTAAGTATTTCATTTGGCACAGCTTCATAGTCTTGCTTATGACTCTGCTCGTGAATTAGTTCTCCTACAAAACAACTCATTTTCATTAACACAAATGCACTGGTTCAGATCAATGAGTTCACTCAATAATAAAAATTATTAAAAATATTTTTGAGTATTAAAAATATAAAATTTTTGATTAAAGCACTATAGTAAAATATAAAACTTCACTACACAACTTCACTACATGTTCACTCAGGAAGGTTCCAAGAACTACTGGCTAGATTACTGAGTCATTGCATCACTAGTTTGTGGAGGGGGGGGTTTGAGTTTGAACATGCAGACTTTTTACACCTGCAGATGAAGACTTGTACATACATGAAAGCTTTAGTATCAAAACTTAAACCAACAAGTAATAAATTGAATATTGCTTACAGGTGTCTAAATTAAACATTAAAATTTATTATTTAGATTATTTATTTATTTTAATATAAATAAGTATAAATTTATATTTATATTACGATTTAAACATATGCTATCTTCTTTTTCACGTTTATGCATTTTTATGCAATGTGGACTGATTTTTAATTAGTTTCTTTTAAAGGAAAAGCATGTTCATCCTTCATTACCATTCATTGTGGACATATTGCATAGTTTTTCTGAAAACTTTGATTCCATATAACTCTGGAACCAGTTGAGTCTGTCACCAAATTGTTAACAAATGTTGTTACCATGAAGATATGCTTTGTGAATTAATTTCATAATTTTTGAATCAGTCCTTTTTGAGATACTCTTCTTCAAATATTGAAAAAGTCGGCCGTTTAGATATTTTTTTTAATTTATATAAAAAAGGACAATCTTCTCATGCTTTATATTTTTACAGCAAGCTTACCTATAATAAATCTACAAAAGAAAAATAAATTGAAGGTGAGTCTTTCTTACTTTTAGTGTTTTTCAGCTCTGAAGTTCTTGTTTTGAGTTAATTTAAACTTATATTAAATTGGAAGTTATATTTTTTTTTCTCCACTCCCCTTACTATTTATAACAAAAAATCTAGAGCATTTTATTCTGAACATTTTGGTTTTTATTTTGTCTTGATATCTTCAGAATTAACAGAGTTATAAACATTTATGCAAAACTTGTTTTCAGCTAAAAATCGGTTCGGAAGTGAACTAAAAAAAAGTAAACGCCTAAAAAAAATTTAAACATGCTTTTGAGCACACTTAGTATTTGGAGTATCTGGTAAAAAAAAAAAAATAAGAAAAAACCCAAAATGATGAGCAACATGGGCTGGGTGATTTTTAATGGATCGACCCATTATTTAGCTTGTACTATTACGAAGAAGACTACAATGTGACTGAATGTGAATATTTATTTCAAACAAAGTGTCACCGATTGACAGAAATGTTATAAATTGTCATACATCTTACTCTGATATAATAGCTAATAACGGGGGTAGGTTGTAACTTTTTTTCCCAACATATACTGTTTCATGAGAAGCCATATTCTTCTCATTCTGCTTACCTGTTAGATTAAATATTCTTGTAACATTAATGATTACTAGGGAAAACTTCTTAAAAATATCATGTACAGCACAGAAAACATCAATGAAATATTCAAATGTTGCATCAGGTGATTCAGTTTCCTGAGATGTGGAGTACAGATTGCCTGTAGGTTGTCTGCACAATCATAGTAATAATATCATAATTTACATAGAATTGACTACACTAAATTTAACACAATATTGCGGATGCCTGGTTTCCATGTCCTATTTGCCACTATTATTGAGGTCCAGGCTGCATTTAAACCTAAATGCAAACAAATTATGTTTAGGTTACCATTCTGACAAGAGTCTGATCAGTTGTGTTAAAGGATACCTGTATCGTCTTAAGGGGCCACTTGTGGAAAAAATTAATTGCTAATTGTATCAGGATTAATTTCCCATTAAGTCAAGTGCCTTTTCAATCCAATTTCATTACACAGTAAATTTTTAATAACAACAATTGCAGATTAATAAAGATTGCTAAAAGATGGGTTTATGAAGAGTATTGTCAGTGCAGGAGGACCACTGACTGATGCATCTCGAAATTTCTATGGCTATATCAGGAAAATGAGGGGAAGGGAGGGTGTAGAGATGCTCATAGATAAGGATGGAGAAGTAGTTACTCGGGATTTGAAAAAGGCAGAGATCTTAAATAACTGGTTTAGTGAGAGCATTAGGGACAATGAATCAGAAACGGGAAGGTCTAATTCGGAGAACGAGCTTAACAATACGATTAGAAATGAAGATACTAAAAAAATTGAAATTCATCCTGAAGAGATCGTGAAGGAAATAAGAAAGCTGAAAAAACATAAGGGGGCTGGTGCAGATAATATTACTACAGATATCTTAAAGATAGTCGGATGTGACATTGTACCTTATCTTGAAATATTATTTAAATTGAGTCTGGATACTTGCTGCTTACCACAAGACTGGAAAAGTGCGATAGTAGTACCGGTACATAAAGGAGGGGTGAGAAATAGAGTCGAAAATTACAGGACAATCAGTTTGACTTAAGTGGTAGGTAAATTAATGGAAAGATTGATATGCAACCACATCAGAAACGTATGTGAGGAACGTAAGTGGTTTTCAAGTAGGCAACATGGGTTCAGGCAAGGATATTCATGTGAATCTCAGTTGGTGGGATATATGCAAGATATTTCAGATGAAATGGACAAGGGAGGCCAAATTGATAGTGTAGCGCTGGATCTTTCAAAGGCGTTTGACAGAGTAAGCCACAAAATGGTAGTAAATAAGGTAAAAACTATTGGAGTGGATGAGAAAGTGATTTGCTGGGTAGAAGAATTTTTAAAAGGTAGAAAACAGAAAGTTAGGGTGGGAAATACGGTATCAAAGGAAGTGGAAGTAAAAATGGGAGTGCCGCAAGGTAGCGTATTGGGACCATTGCTATTCATTATTCTAATGAATAATTGTGTTGATTGTTTACTATCTGAAATTAGATTGTTTGCAGATGACATAATGCTGTATAAAAGGATCAAAACGATAGAGGACTGTAAACAGTTGCAGGGTGATCTGGACAGGATATCTAGTTGGGTTGGTAAACATCGGATGAAGATAAATGCAAAGAAGAGTCAGCTAATTAGATACACAAATAAAAAACAAAAGGTAAATTATGAATATAAGGTGGGGAAAGAATTGCTTACTGAAGACTTGAAATGTAAATATCTTGGCATTACATTTGATAACAAGCTTAACTGGGCAGGACACATTGGACAGGTGGTAGGAAAAGGTTTCAAAACTCTGCACTTGTTGGAAAGAGTGATGAGAGATGCACGAGAGAAGTAAAGGAATTGGGTTACAAAACTTTGGTCAGACCATTGCTCGAATATGGCAGTGTAGTATGGGACCCACATTTTGAGTATCAAATACAGGAGTTGGAGAAGGTGCAAAGAAGGGCTGCTAGATTTGTTTCTGGAAATTATCGCAGAATGCAATCAGTGACAGATATGATAAAGGATCTGGAATGGGATTCATTGCAAGACAGGAGGAGGATGAGGAGGGTCATGGAAGTGTACAGGGCGTATACTGCCGATGAGGCATGGAAAGATATTGCAGTAGGTATGAAAAGTAGTTAATGGAAGGGAAAAGATGACCATGACCACAAGCTGGCACTCGATTTCAGGCACAAGGGTGTGGGAAGATTTTCTTTTTTAGGTAAGGGTGTCAGGGATTGGAATGAGTTACCAAGGGGAATGATGAATAACCTACCGAAAACGTTAAAAGAATTTAAAGTTAAAATATGTAGAGGGCAAATGTAGGTGAGTGTAGGATAGGGGTAAGTTGGGTGTGTAGGGAAATTGCCACCGGAGCGTGTGCTCCATTGCAATTAAAATTAAAAAAATTAATAAATAAATAAAACACATAGCCAATAAGCAGCTAGCGTCAATACATCATGCCCAATCTCAAACTCAGGGTTAAAAAGGCCTTAATTTTCATTTTGATTGTTAAGGGCCTTTAAAAGGCCCTAAAATTTGCTCAAAAGCCTTAAAATCTTTGAAACAGCCTGAAAAAGTACCTCTGCTGGATACAGACATTTTTTAATGCTCAGTCGAAAGAAAAACTTAAGCCTGTCAAGGAGACATCAGATGTTGCTGTTTTATCGGCTAATTCTTTGGATTTTGTTGTTCCTCCTCCAAGTACAACAAATACTTTGACAGTTCTCAAGACGTCAGTACTTGATGCTGAAATAAGGTAGACTGTTAAGTGTGTGACTAGTCATTACTCACATAATTCTTGCAAAGACATCAATTTGTTATTCCAAGAAATGTTTAGTGACAGCCAGATAGCTAAACTATTTTCCTGTGGACCAACAAAATGTGCTTTGTTTTGGCCTTGCACCATTTTATAGAAATTTGTTGAAAAAATGCAGTCATTATGTTTTATTGTTTGATGAAAGTTTAAACAACTTCTTACAGAGTAAACAACTCGATGTCCATGTGCGATACTGGAATGAATGTTCAAACACCTCATATTTAACTTCTGCTTTTATGGGCCTTGCCAAAGCTGAAGATTTGATTGAACATTTTTTGGAAGCAGTTCAGAAGTTATCTCTCCAAAAAGTTATACAGGTTTCAATGGATGGTCCACCCGTAAATTTGAAATTTTTCAATATGTTGCAAAAGAAATTAAGAACTGGATTTAATTGTGAAATATTGGATGTGGAAACATGTGATTTTCATTTTGTAATTAATGCATTTAATCATGGTTGCCAAGCTTCTGGCTGGCACCTTGATTCAGTCCTAGTTTCCTTATTTTGGTTATTTAAAGATTCACCCGCGAGAAGAGAGGATTTCCACTCAATGTCCTCAAAATTTTGTTCGCACAGGTGGTTGGAAAATTTACCTGCAGCAGAAAGGGCATTAGAAATATGGGACGATGGTAAAAGTCAAGGAATTGGGTTACAAAACTTTGGTCAGACCATTGCTCGAATATGGTAGTGTATGTAGTATGGGACCCTCATTTTACGTATCAAATACAGGAGTTGGAGAGGGTGCAAAGAAGGGCTGCTAGATTTGTTTCTGGAAATTATCGCAGAATGCAATCAGTGACGGATATGATAAAGGAGCTGGAATGGGATTCATTGCAAGACAGGAGGAGGATGAGGAGGGTCATGGGAGTGTACAGGGCATATACTGGTGATGAGGCATGGAAAGATATTGCTATAGGTATGAAAAGTAGTGCATGGAAGGGAAAAGATGACCATGACCACAAGCTGGCACTCGATTTCAGGCACAAGGGTGTGGGAAGATTTTCTTTTTTAGGTAAGGGTGTCAGGGATTGGAATGAGTTACCAAGAGAAACGATGAATAATTTACCGAAAACTTTGAAGGAATTTAAAGATAAAATTTGTAGAGGGCAAATGTTGGTGGGTGCAGGATAGGGGGAAGATAGCTGTGTAAGGAAATTGCCACCGGAGCCTGTGCTCCATTGCAATTAAATTAAATTAAATTAAATTAAAGCTACATACAAAATGTGGAAAAGGGCTCTTTGCCTAAACCTACATGTAAGTCCTTTTTAACAATTCAACAGGCAGTGAAAGATAATCTTATTAGTTCAAAACTGAAATTTTTCATTTCGGTGTTTAAAATGACAATCCCATTCTTGGCTTTTTATCAGAGCACAAAACCTCTCTTGCCATTTATGGCAGAGGATATAAGAAAATTAATTACAAATTTTATTGTTATCTTCAATGTTTTTAAGAAAGAACACACAAAAGTATTGACTAATGTACAAAAAGTGGCAACCTGAGTGATGTGTCGAAGCATTCCTGTGCTGGCAACATCAGTTTAGGAGTTGCAGGCAATCAACTTATCAAGGCTATGATATTCAACATGAAGGGCCTGAAAAAGAAGTTTTCGAGATGAAAATAGAGGTCAAAGACTTCATTTTTACGATGTTGCACATACTGGACAAATCTCCTATAAATTGAGTTGTAAGAAGTATGACTTGCCTTGATCCTAGACAGATGGTGCTAAATAGTAGCAACTGGTATGAAAAGATGAAATATCTTCTGACTCACTTGTCAAAAATAAATTTAATTGGAGAAGGAGACTGTGATGAAATTCTTATACAGTGTCGGGGATTGGAATGAGTTACCAAGAGAAATGATGAATAATTTACCGAAAACTTTGAAGGAATTTAAAGATAAAATTTGTAGAGGGCAAATGTAGGTGGGTGCAGGATAGGGGGAAGATGGGTGTGTAGGGAAATTGCCACCAGAGCCTGTGCTCCATTGCAATTAAATTAAAGTAATTAAAGTTGCCTCAAATGCTTCGAACCACTTCAGCTCATTTAATCCACATGATAAGCATTCACGATTAGATATCTTTTTAGAGGCGTATCTGGGCAAAGAAGATTATAAAAGAGTGCACAAAGTAGTAAAAATATTGTTGCTATTATCACATGGACAAGCAGATGTTGAACGAGGCTTCTCTGTGATCAAGCAGTTGGAAATTGAAAATTTAAAAGAAGAGTCTTTAGTGGCTCAAAGATTAGTTAGTCATCATTTCAAAAACAGCAAAAATAAGTTGTTAATAACTAAGGAGTTAAGGATGTATGCAGCTATGGCTCGTCAAAAAGTATATTGCGTACCTGAAAGAGAAAAAAAATGCAAAGAATACAGGGATTCAGGGAGTGAGACGCAAATTTATTTTAGATGATTTGGAAGATTTGAAGTGTAAAAAGGCACATCTAGAAACTGCAGTTAAAGATCTTGAAGATAATGCTGATAAACTAGCAGATAAAGCTGAGGTTATAGGGGATGTTAAGTACATCACACAGTTCAGTAGTTTTCGACAAACCGCTAAAGTTAAAAAAGCTGAATTTGAGGATGTTGAAAGTAAAATTAAGGCTCTATTGAAAGATTTAAAAGAGAATTGACCTTTGTTTTTAAACAATGTGAAAATAAAAAATATCATTTAAAAAAGTGTATATTTTTTATTTAACCTGCATACATATTAACAACTCTTACCAGTATGTTTTATGTTTACCCTTATAACATGTTGTAGCTCATCTGGTAAGTAAACTTTACTCATATAAGAAAATATTTGATCAAATATGCCCAATAGGAACTACTGCTGTAACTCGAAAGATGTTGAAAAAGTTGTATTTAACCTATTTCTTAAACCTATGGAAAATGTTTAATCTTTTACGGGTCTTTTACATGTAGCTTTCAAAAAAAAAAAAGGGCGGGGGGTGAGTCTTCCTCATTCAACACTATACCTGAAATCTAATAAGTAATTGAGCTGACAATTTGGCAGTCTTTCTCTGATGTAACTGCTAATGTGCTATAATGTATAAAAACAAATTAAGTTAAAGTATATACTTATATGTTAGTAATTCTTATTACTAAGGTGGTAATGATTCTTTTTGCCCTTGTGTCAGTTTTCTGGGGTATAGTAGGTTTTTTTTAATTTTATGTTTAATATATGAAAAGGGAAAAAGTTTCAATATTCACTGTATTATGTGAAAACAAAAGTAAATTTATTAATTTATAAACTCAATTAAAGGTTATTTCATCATAATCTTAACATGCATATTTTAATTTCTTTGCTGTAAGTTGCATATTTGTTTTTTTCATAACATTTTATATACGTTAAATATAGCCTTAAAAATTATGAAAAATTGCCTTAAAAAGCCTTAATAAGGCCTTAATTTTTCTTTTGCTAAAAGAGTGTCAACAAAAGTTATTCTAGCTGATTCTTGGTGTCATGTCTGTTTTCCATTGTTACCAAAATAAGCTTTCAATTCATGAGTATTTCTTGAGTTTACTCAGTCTCCATACTGGATTAATTGAAAAATTACTGTGTTGTATTGTATTTCAAAGTGATAACAATTTGGCCAGCTCTAACTATTTAATTTGGTGCATGTTTCTATAATTTCATAGACTTATATTGGCTACATATTGAGTCAGAATTGGATTTTTTTAATTTTTTTATTCATCTTCATTTTTAAAGTAAAAGATGTGTGGAAACTTAGCTGCATTGGTTACAACTTACAAGTTTTCAGCACAATAAGTTACTTATTATTAATGTTTAAGGAACGACATCCCCCAAGACCATTCTAACTTGAGGCATTTATTCTATTTTTGTTCAATGTTATTTCTGGTTGTTTGCTCAATTCATTTGCCCCAGTATAGGCCTATATGTACTAAAGTGTGTTTTTGTTTTATGAAAAATGGAAGGGAGGCACATATATATATATATATATACATATATATAGTCCATTGCTTTTAATTCTTTAGGAATACTTTTGTTTGCTATCTCAATTTGAATTAAATGTTCTTTCTTAATTTTAAAGTATCTCTGATTATTTTTCTAAAAAGAATTCTTTGTTTTTAGTGATATTGGAATCCATATAAGGGAAAGAGTGAAGAAAGCATTCACTGCTGGTGAATTGTTCCAAGGTGATGAGGAAAAGTGTTCCAGGGATCATGCAAGCCTAAAAAGATTAGCTGACAATGTGTATGGAAAATTATACAAGAGGAAAGTAGGGTCAACAGCAACTGGATTGACGGCTGATCAGTGTAATTCCGTGTTATCAAGCGAATTTCTGGAATTGTTGCAGAAAGAAAATCGCAGTTTCTTCTCTAAACTGTTTAATCGAAAGTAACTTGTCATCATGGCATCCATAACTTTTAATTTAATGAAATGTATTTCTGCATATAGATTCACTCATATCTTTAAAAGATGCAACCATGTTGCTCAGTCAGTGGAGAACAATGCCCAGCATTTACCAGTTATGACAAATGAAGTATTAGCATGTTTCCAGCCTAAAGCAGATCAAGTATTTGTAGATATGACATTTGGTGCAGGAGGTCACACAAAAGAAATACTAAATTCAGCTTCAAATGTCAAAGTTTTTGCTTTGGATAGAGATCCAGTAGCTTTCAATTTAGCTCAAGAACTAGCTGAAGTACATCCTGGTCAAGTTGTACCTTTGCTAGGAAAATTCAGTGAACTCCCCAGACTTTTAAGTAAATACGGTATAAAACAAAATTCTGTCGATGGAATTTTGTTTGATCTTGGTTGTTCCTCAATGCAGTTTGATATTGCTGATCGTGGATTTTCCATTAGTAAAGATGGACCTCTAGACATGCGAATGGATGGAACCCGATTTCCATCAGCACCAACAGCTGCAGACGTTTTAGCTAAAATAGAAGAACCAGACTTAGTCAAAATTCTGAAGATTTATGGGGAGGAAAAACAAGCTAAAAAGATTGCTAGAGCAATCATAGAGGCACGTTATCAGTTCATAAACATGAAAACTACTAAGGATCTTGGTGATCTTGTTTATTCTGTTTGTAATAATGAACACAGGCTGGATAAGCTGAAGAGGCCTTCACATGTTGCTACTAAAACCTTCCAAGCTTTACGAATATTTGTAAACAATGAGCTTAATGAATTAAATTATAGTTTGATATTGGCACACTGGTACTTAAAGATTGGTGGTAAGGTTGTGACACTGTCTTTTCACTCATTAGAGGACCGTATAGTAAAAAGACATTTGTGTGGTAATGTCATAGAAAATGCTATAAATCCATTGCCTCTTAAATATACAGATCCTTGTTTGTGGTATGATAGGGATGATGTTGACAGCTTGCTTAGCAGCAATTGGAAACAATTACACAAGCATGTTCTTATACCAAACACTGAAGAAATAGAAATAAATCCCAGAAGTCGTTCCGCAAAACTTAGATGTGGTGTGAAAGTTGGATAATTTAGCTATATGTAAATTTGTTCTTTGATATTAAGGTTTGTAAATTCACTCACATAATAAAGAAAATTTCTGTTGATAAAGCTGTGTGTTTTAGAATATACATATTCCTCTCAACAAGTGTTTCCTCATAAATGCATTTTAACCAGTGAATTGGCATATTTCAAAACTATAGCCAGTTAAGTATTATTTTGCATAAAATAAATGTTACAATTACTGATTGTTAACAATGTCAATGAAACTGCCATTAGACAAGGGGCCATACACGAATTTCATGATTTTGGACCCCTCCCCTGGTGTGACGTTATATTTTGCAATTTTAAATTTATAAATTAAAACAGCACTTCCAAAATGATTTATGTATTTCTAGTTAAAAATCATATCAACAATAAATCAAACATTTAAGAAAATATAAAAAATCGAATTAATGATACAAAATTGAGTCGTCATGTGTCCATGGATTTTGAACCCATTCCTTGATACTGTTTATTATTGGCATAATAGTTACTTCATTCTTGATTTAGATAGTGTTGGGAACATTCGATGTGTCATCATCATCTTCATCCAACCATAAAGCATCGTGATCGTTTAATAAGCAAAGAACTTCCCTGTTTCGTCTAGCGTCAATGCTTTATGGCCGAATCTTCATGATGGGGAAAACCTAGTTGTCTCTTATGTAATTGTTTATGTTTGTTACTGGCTTTGTATGATGAAAAAATATGGTCCACAGATGCCACACGATCGTTTAGATAAGTATGCCTCGACACTGGGGCAAATGAGCCAAAAAGTGATACAAATTATGCATGTGATGTCACAAAGTTTGACACGTCCCCCCCCCCCCCCCCTTGTCACCCAGTGTCACACTTTGTTGACCCCCTACCCTCCCTCAAGATGTGACGTAATGTATGGATGGCCCCCAATGAAAGACGGAAAATAACTTGCCACCACAGATGAAGGCATGAGGGCCAGGATGAACACACACACACTTTCTCTCTGTCTGAGTGGCTGCGAACCCAAGTCTTGCACAAGCCCATCCACCTACCTGTAACTTGAAAAATGGGTTTTCACCCATAATATTGTATTTTTTTGTTTGTGTATTGTTTTGTACTGCTGCTTCCCTTCTCCCTTCAACTTTGGTGAGTGTTGGGTGCTTTTTTCCCTTTCTTTTCCATGTAAATATTGCCTCACGGCATTTCTTTCCTTTCATGTTACCTATATATATTACTCATGACACATGTCAGGGGAAAATATGTGTATACCACAGCTGGCCAGAAAACTGTTAATCGTTAATTAATGAAGTTAACAAAACACTACGCCACTCTCGACCATTTGGAGAGTCGGATGGTGAACGAATTGGGTAATACGAAGAGCAAGTGTGATGCATATACAAATGTTATGTTAGGCATGGCATGATTATGAGCAGCAAAGCTAGAGTTTTGGAGCGTTTCTATTTTACAGCTGCACTCTGGAGCTTTCTACTCGTTTCTAATTTGATCGGTGATTGATTTAATTTTTTATAATCTAACCTTTTTACTGCCAGGAAAATGTCACTTTTTAGTTGGTATTGGCTTGGTGTTCATTTGTGAAATAAATTAAACTGACATTCGTTACATGATTACATCATGGAAACTAAGCTCTTGAATCTGTTAGTGAAAGCAGTAACACTGACAATAGCAACGAGAATGTTAAAAAACCTTGGCCACATTTATCCGATTATGTTGCATTTAAATCAAGACTGGGAGAACAGTTGATTTATGAATGCAAACTGTGTTTGCCTAAACTTTCTGCAATCAAGGCTCACGTGTCTATCCCTAATCTTAATCAACATATGAAGAGGATGCATATATCCAAATAGGAACAGTTTGTAGAAAAAGTAAAAGCAGGGCCAACTCATGGGAAAAAGAGAAATAATTCAAATCCTTCTTCAAGTGCTGTGACTTCTTCTGATGTAGATAGCAGCAGAATTGATTTGATTTCACCTTCATCTGCTAATAAAAGTTTATGTCAATAAAACATTTTGCCTCGTAGCTTCTGGCAGCGTCGTATTCCAAGCTGGTGTGGGCCAATGTATCGTAAACCTTTTTGTTGCCAACATGATTCCACTACATGTTGAAGAATCTGATATGTTTGAGAAACTGGTTAAAATGTTGAAGTAAAAACTGAATTTCCAGAAGGATATTAGGTGGATGTATTATTGATTCACAGTACATAGCACCTTGGTACTGCTTGCAGTAATACCTATTGCAAAATATAAACATCAGTACCACTTTTGGATGGTTAACTTGTAATAGTTAACCTTAACTCGCATAAAATTTGAAAAAATGTAACGCTTTAACGATTATCGAAATTAACTTTTTGATTAACTGTGCCCACCTATGGTGTACACATAATGAAGGTTATTTGTTGAATTATTGTGAAGTGTTCCTGTGTTTTTTTTTGCCCTGCCTTCATCTGTTTAAGTGTCTATTTTCTCTATTCTTCCTTCTTTAACTAGTATAAATGTAGCAGATAAATTTACAAGAATACCGTGAAACATAGCGTTGACATTTATAAAAATTCAATCAATTACCAACTCACTTCAAGGTTATTTATTTTTGTGTCAGAGTAATTATTCATTAATTTTGCTTAAAACCTCCCCCAGAGACAAGTTAGAAATAGAATGAACCATTTTGTTCCAGAGTTGTGCACACTATCAACATTACCCCATGACTGTCAAGGCAGCAGAAGAAAGGGTGTGGGTAAACTGTTTAGAAGTGGACTATCAATATGTTGGGAATGTCTTAAGTAATATATACAATATAACAGGTGGTGAAAAAATGAATACATATAGTAAAGGTCACCTATTATTGACACAAAAAAGAAATTTGTTAAAAAGTATTGTTACTAGTTAAAATATATGCATATTACAAATAAAAATATTAAGTGAGGATCAAATGGTACGAATTTATTGGTGGTTGAGACCAGGTGGATGTCTGGTATCCAGGATATTCTGGTATGCAAGTTCCCATCTCCAGAGTTCTGATTCAGTGGTGTTTCAGGGAAAACTCTGATTGCTCTCACCGTAAAGCAGTCATTGAGGTTGCTGGAATCGTGACTGTTGGCATGTTCTGGTATTGTAAAGGAATAAGTTTGTCTGTGTCCATTCATTCTGACTGAGAGATGCTATGTGGTGAGGTCATAGGTTCCTGCATAGACCAAGTTTTTCAAGTTAGGTAGTCTGTTAAAGGCGATGCCAAATGTTGTAAGAAGAATGCAATCAATTTTGGGAAAATATCCAAGTCATAGCCATGAAGGGATTCCAGGCCAAGAGATAATGGATTGAGAAAGACAGGATTACAGTTGGTTTTGGCTCAGAATATCTGTTTACAGACCAGCTATGGGATATGTTTGTTGGACTAAAGGATTCTTGAGTGGAGCAGATTCTGTTTTTCAAGTTTGGAAGGAAGGCAGTTTGTGCGATGTGGGTGACAGTGATCAGGGTATAGATATTGTTAGAGATTTGATGTGGACAGAGGTGTGTAAATGACCATTATGCGTAGAGATATCTACATCGGGGAAGGTGATATGGCTGTAAGAATAGAATTTGTGCACAAATACCAACTCTTTGATGCTTCTAAACCACCCTACTTCTCTCCTCATAATAAGCCTCACAAAGCATGCAATATGTATCCAATTCTCACGTCCCCCACACGTCATGTCATCTGTACTTCATCCCATCTCCATATGCACCTCACCTGTCACCGTTGCTCGAGTTCTTACATCAGACTCGCCATGAAACAGTTAATAATCAGAATGGTCATTGAAAAATGAAATCCCTCTTTCCAAAATCCTTCCCAACCCTCCCGGGACATACTTCAGTAGACCTCATAACCCCTAGTCCACAAACAGTCTTCCCAATCCCACTAGATAACCATAAGGCTCTTTTGCCTGTTGAAAAATATGCAACACATATCATGCCTCCACCACCTTCGCCTACCCAGTAACTGGAAAAAGATTCCTCATCATAGAACATGCCATCCATGAAACCTCCCACACAGTTAACCTGCAACTATTGTCCTATCTCCTACATAGCTCTGACCACGAATCCACTGGCCATTAGAAAGAATGGCCACAGAACCCTTACCTATGTACCTCTTACCAAGTATCTGTTCATATCACCACTAATGATATTAATAAGTTTAATTCTTGCTTCACTGTCTGTCCTCCCAAACAGAAGCAACTTCTCTAAACTATAAAGCTGGGAACTGGCTTGCCAGTATGAGATGGGTCCCAGGCAGCCACTGGGTCTCGACTTAAGTGAGCAATTTTCCTCCTCCCCGCCCCCCCACCTTTACTTTCTCTTCCCAATATGAATCACTACTTACCTTTAGTGCATAATACTTTTGAATTTCTGTTCTTTTTATTGTAGTTTCTTTATAGTTTATCTTACTTATTGTTTACAAAAAAAATCAGTACAATATTTGCCAAACCATGTCGTATTTCCAGCGATATAGTTTCCAATTGTACAATGCTCCTGTTTATGCTTTTTCAGTCCCCTCTCCACACTTCCCACCATGTTAATTTCCCATATCATGAGGTACAACCAACAAGGTGAGCCTCTGGTTAGCTGCTAGCTGTGATCTCGTTCTATTATTGATGAAAGGACATAAGCCCAAAAATTACAACACGCAACGTGTGTATTTGCCTATCCGTGTTTCGACACTCTTCCTGCCTTCAAACCCGATAAGTGGTGGTGATTCTCTTATCTAAATATTTAATTTATCCCACTTTATAATGTCTTTGTTTCCTAACATATAAAATAATGACAGCAATGAACAGTAAAATTCTTTAATGCAATGACCTAAGGAAGGACAGGGAAATTGAACTCGACACTTACTACATATTACAGCAGCTGGTATCAACAAATGTGTAACACCATATTTCATTGTTTTTACTTTATTCTTGGAAGTAGGTAGGACACTTATCGAGGTCAGATCTACACCCGCTGCAGTTCCACTTGGTGAACTGCTAGCCACCACCACCATTCAGCTACCTCACTCCATTGTTGAAACACAGACATATACTGAAAAATTTCAGTGCTCAATATGTGTACCTGTTTGGCCATGTTTCGATGCCACCTTGCCTTAAACTGTATAAAGCAGTGATCATTCTCCTATCCAATGATTATATATTCTGTGTGTGGAAAAACTTCCTCCCTAGCTTTGTCTACATGTAGGAAAGCCAGTATTAGTTTTAGGGAGGGGGTACCATAGGAAAAGAAGGAGGGAGGGAAGTTTTGTTTACTGTCAGTTCTCGGTTGCTGCCATGCCGGGGATGTGTAACCAAAACTCTTTCACTGTGGAAGCATTTCTTCAAAAACTGTAATTGTGTTGTCGCCACTCAGTGTGCTTTACACAGACACATCCAGTTTGCACCTCATATAGAAATATTATAACGTGGATATCAAATTTTAGGTCAAGTGATTTTGTGTTGAAATACAGAAAGGTCACACAACGCTCAAACTCGTGGAAAAATCAAAGCAGTTAGATGTTGTTTTCTACAGTCTCCAAAGCAATTTGCTTGCAAATATGCTGAAGCGTCCCAGCTGTCTAATCAGAGAGTGTATCAAATTTTGCACCAGTATTTGCAATTTATCCCACTTTATAATGTCTTTGTTTCCTAACATATAAAATAATGACAGCAATGAACAGTAAAATTCTTTAATGACAAGATGGTTGTTCACAAAACTTTCCATAAGATTGGCAAATTCATGTGAAAGCATTCTTAAAATGTGTCAATGATGCTGTTGTTTACTTTAGTAATGAAGCTTTTTTTTTGTCAGGATGCAAGAATAAGCAAAACTTTCATTGTTTAAGAGCATTAAACCCTTGGAAACTCCATGAAATGCCCTGCATGTCGACTGTGTTGCTTTTTACAATGCAGTTAACAATATTTGTATCACTGTCCACCACTTTTTTGAAGAAGCAAGAAGAATTACTGAGACAATTAACTGTGAACAATATGTTCAAATTATTCAGACTTTTACTACACCAAGACTCGGTGTATTGCAGATTCAGGAGGATAAATGGTTTCAGCAAGTCGGAGCATCACGCATCTGCATGGAGATTTCCCCAACGGACGAAACAGCTGTTCTCAGAGTATAGTCCAGTCATTTAAGCTTAAATTAGGTAAGAATCTCGGAATTCGAGATACCCAGCTGTAAGTCTGTAAATACCTGTATATTGACGCCCTAAAAGTTGTCTCAAAACCTACATATGGTAGAGTGTACGCGACTATTAAATTTCAAGGTCAAAGGTCACAAAAATCGTTTTTTTTTTGCGCTTTTTTTGTAAATATCTCATTTCCTATGTGTTTTTTGCTATTTGTATTTATTATCAATATTGTAGAATACAAAGTTCTCTACAAATTTTGTCTAAACAAATTTTTTATACGGTGAACCGATTTCGATATAGAGGGCGGAGAGCGCGCGGTCACAGCATCACTTCAGGTCAACCGGTGCCTCTGGTCGAAAACGCGCCATATATAGTTGATGAACTATCGATAAATCAATGATTATAAATATTTGTCAATTTTTATTAACTATTATATCATATTTATCATTTTCTTCATGCATTAAATCTATATCTATTCAATAATACTGATAACCGTTTCCTAAAATTAAAAAATAATTAAGGGAAAAAACTTAAATCATAATATAATTATATTCCCATTTACACTAATGACATTTTAAATAGAAAATGATTAAGTGCATCTTCTTTAAAATCTGTAAATTTTAAAATCCTTCCACTACGTCCAAAATTATACCTGGGAATTATAAGGGCTCCTATTATACACTACGAACCTTTCTATTTATAGCCAGTAGGGACAGATGTTCAGTTGTATTGTATAGTTACGACCGTCTTCTCTTTCTTTCAGTTTGAATCGTATCTTGGTAACTACGGACATACAATTTCAAGAACTATGGCTGATTTGTGTCTTCTATGTAATAAGTCAGATTCGGGAGGTGAATCGCTTATTGAAGTAGTGCGCGGTATGAAATCTCTACGAACTGCAAGTGTCGAACGAAACGACGGAAAAATTGATTATTTAAAATCAGTAACCTCCGTTAAAGTGCATGAAAAGTGCCGAAGTGTTTACATTAGTAAAAACTGTATCCAAGCAGCTAAACGGAAACAAGAAGAAGGAGAAACTATAACTTCTCCATTAGTACTCCGTAAAAAACGAGGTGAAGTGTTTGATTTTGTGGCGAATAGTTCAAAGATACTGTTATCAAAAAAGCAGAAGAAGGTGGGTATGATTTCAGAGAACTGGTGAAAAGTCGTATAATTTTACAGTATGATTTGATCGCTGCTGAAGCGAAGTACCATGCTACTTGCTTTACAAACTTTTCAAATAAATCATCATCATCATCGCCTCTTGAGAAACCTCGTCAAGATAAACAAGTTACAGAAGCTATGTTAGAGATTTTCAATTACATCGAAAATAATAATGATTCTCAATTCACACTAAAAGAGCTTAAAGATGTCTTGACAGAGTATGTGCCAGATGATAAAACTATCATTACAAGACTACAACAGAAGTACTTAATCGATATCGTAATTACGAAGAAAGTTGGAGCTTTCACAATCATTTCTTTTCGTGATGCACAAGCTAATATTCTATCAAAAGCATGGTAAGAAAGTAAAAAAATAGATCCTGAAGCAGAAAGGCTAAGAATTGTAGAAGCTGCAGCAGCAATTATTAGAGAAGATATCCAAACATCTATAGTTGAAACTAAATCTTATCCACCCCCTAGTAAAATGTTGGATAATGTTAATCAAGAAATTCCAAAAACTTTATTACATTTCTTAGAAGAAGTCATCGTCAAAAACAGGAAAGGACAAATTGATCATTTAAAAACAAAATGTACTTCAATAAGCCATACAATTATGGCTGCCATATGGGAACGTTCTTTTTCATCACAGTTACTTTTGAGCCTTTCTGTATTTCTTCACAGTAGATATGGATCTAAAAGACTATTTTATCATCAGAGTCAGGTGCACTTGTACAATATGTTGGAGACAATGCCGATATAAATGTCCAGACTCTTGATGGTAAAATACTCTTCATGTTTCATGTTATGGAGATTATTAAGATAGTAACTCCAAAAAATGCTGTTCTCTACGATGAACGGATACAAAAATGTACAACCAAACCAAAAGCGAAAGAGTTGGCAGCCATATCATATGTATCTTTACAAGTTTACGATAAACCAGTCGTACCTGGATACAGTAAAGTTCAAGTTGAAAATCTGCATGACGGTCGAGCACTAACAGAAAAAACAATCAACGGAAATGATTTTTTTTTTTTTTTTTTTTGCAATTCTGCCATTACATGGGCAGGTAAGTGTTGTTAAATAAATTAATACTGAATAAAAAGTGGATAGGTTAGGAAAAAAATGATAAAATATAATATAATAGTTAATAAAAATTGACAAATATTTATAATCATTGATTTATCGATAGTTCATCAACTGTATATGGCGCGTTTTCGACCGGAGGCACCGGTTGACCTGAAGTGATGCTGTGACCGCGCGCTCTCCGCCCTCTATCTCGAAAACAGTTCACCGTATAAAAAAAATTTTTAGACAAAATTTGTAGAGAATTTTGTATTCTACAATATTGATAATAAATACAAATAGCAAAAAACCCATAGGAAATGAGATATTTACAAAACAAAAAGTGCAAAAACCGATTTTTGTGTCCTTTGACCTTGAAATTTAATAGTTGCGTACACCCTACCATATGTAGGTTTTGAGACAACTTTTAGGGTGTCAATATACAAGTATTTACAGACTTACAGCTGGGTATCTCGAATTCCGAGGTGAACTTACTATAATGACTGGACTAGTACTTGATTTGTACATGGTGACATCATGTAGCCAGTAGTCCTCAGACCTTATGCCCCTCCATGATTATTTTCAATGGTGGTTTCTACAGACTGAAGTTTACAAACATCAACCAAATGACATGCGATACAAGAAGAGATTGCTTGTTTTCCTCAAGAAATATTGGTTGGAGTGATGGAGAACATCTAAACTCCTACTAGTCAACACACTGATAATGAAGGACACCATGTAACATAATTTCCCATTATGTAGATTTCGTTCATTTTAATATAGTTTTTACTTTTTAATTTTTTTATTCCGCCTTCAAAGTAGGGAGGAAGTTTTACTGCCCCCCCCCCCCTTTCCATGTACCAAGTGTATAAATATGTGTGAAAATATGCATGTGTTGTATAAAAATGATACAAAGTACCTTATTCAAAATATTGTCCATTGCTAGATGCTAGATATACATTTTTCCTATCTCTCTAGTAATTTATGAATGGCACACCAAAAAAAAAAATGCACTTTTGATGCAAACCAGTCATCAAGCCATTTTCGTACATTTTCATAAGAAGTTCAGCGCTGCTCAGCGAGTGTGTGTCCCATCAATGTAAAGAGATAGTAATTGGAGGGAGCTAAATCAGGTGCGTAAGCCGCATGCATCAGTATTTCCCAACTAGGCACCTCAATTATTTCCTTGACTGGTTTTGCTGTATGTGATGGTGCGTTGTGAAGCAAAATTGCTTTGTGTTGCCTTTTCTTGAATTCAGGTCATTTTTTCCGCAATGCTTGATTCAAATTGATCATTTGCTGTCAATGTTCAGTATTAACAATTTCACCAGGTTTTAGTAGCTCGTAATAGATCTTGCAAAAATGAGGTTCAGTACCAAAATAATGGCCTGGTGGATCAGTGGTTATGACATCTGACTGGAGACCAAACGTTCCCCAGTTCAAATCACTGTCAAAGGCCCTTATCCTAACCTTCACCTCTGGAACAGATTCACGGTTTGAATTACACATTAAATTGTAGGTCCCATATACCCAGTAGGATTACCAGGTAAGGCTAAGTGGCTACGACAAGGGCGGATAAGAAACCCTGTCATTATGCCCACATGAATTTATTTTAAGACCAAAATTGTGTTACACGTGTTCGAATTTTTTGTGTTCATTTCAGCCACTGTCGTCTGTGTTTTTTTTTTTTTAAAACTGCTTTATGTCTCTTTTTAACATCGAGGTCTTTAGAGACGGGAAAGGATGGGGGGCAAGGAATGGGAAGGAATTCGGCCGTGGCCTTTTAAAGGAAGCATCCCGGCATTTGCCTGGAGTGATTTGGGAAACCATGGAAAACCCAAATCTGGATGCCCGGACGGGGATTCGAACCGCCGCCCTCCCGAATGCGAGGCGAGAACGCTAACCGTTACACCGCCCCGCTCAGTTTGTCTGTGACAACGTTGGGTTGAATGTACCCATTCTGTCCTTGGTTTCATTACCTTAAAGCATTTTCTTGCTCATTATTGTTGTTGCATATATGGAAGGGTATGGAAAGTAAATGCAACACACACCATAAATGGCAGCAGCAGAGCAGTGATGAACACAATTTATGTAAAACAACATTTTGGAGTTAATGAGACACATGGCAAGATCAGATCTAATCATATAAATGCCCAGTTATTGAATTTATAATACAACACAGAGATAGTAGTGAAAGTCATCTTCTTCCTATTCAGGTGGCTTGTTAGTCTCAATCCATCTGCATTTCTCCTGTCTCTGGGATGGTATTTGAAAATTTTTTGTGGGATCCGCTCCATCTTCATCCTTTGTGCAAACCTACAGACGAACCTGGACAGACCATGTACTGTTTGTAGAACTGGCTCAACTGAGTTCTTTAAGGATTTCGTCAGATATCTGTCTTGTAACATGTCGCCAACTGTTCTCCTCATCAATCGCTCTGGCCTCACATACGGGAGGATGCAGGTTCAAATCTCCGTCCAGGCATCCAGATTTGGGTTTTCCATGGTTTCCCCCAAATGTCTCCAGGCGAATGCCAGGATGCTTCTTTCAAAAGGCCATGGCCAAATTCCTTCCCAGTCCTTTGCCACCTCTAACGATCTCAATATCGATGAGGCATAAAACCATAAATCTCCTCATGAATTGGATCTCAGCCACCATTAGCCTACACTTGTCGCCTTTGCTGAGTGTCCAGGCCTCGCTGCTGTACAGTAGGATAGGTTTAGCCAGGATGTTATACGAGGGGGCATTTGAAAAGTCTGTGCAAAGTCCGAAAGATAGCACCACCGCCACGTATCGAGGTCATGTTTAGTTAGTAGCATCTCTTGAATGAGTGCACACCAAGGTTCTGCCATATTGGTCTATTTATTTGTGTTTGGCATTTGTATGAATCGAGGAAGTCAAGTGATTTTCAAGAAATTGACGAAAAAGAATTTCGTGTGGTGATTAAACATTACTTTATGAAAGGCAAAATGCCTCAGGAGACTAAAGAGAAGCTTGATAAACATTATGGTGACTCTGCACCTTCGATTAGAACAGTTTGTAAGTGGTTTCAAAATTTTCGGACTGGCCATATGGGCACAAGTGACGCTGAACGTTCTGGACAGCCTGTGGAGGTTACAACTCCAGAAATCATTGATCAAATCCATGATATGGTGATGGATGACGGAAGAGTTAAGGTGCGTGAGATTGCTAGTGCTGTGGGTGTCTCAACTGAATGGGTACATAACATTTTCCATAAACATTTGGACATGAGAAAGCTATCTGCAAGATGGGTGCCACGATTGCTGACGCTTGAACAAAAACTGAATCATGTGAAGTGTTGCAAGGATGGTTTGCAGCTGTTCCAAAAAAATCCAGAGGACTTTAAGCGTCATTTTGTCACTGTGGATGAAACGTGGATTCATTACTATACTCCTGAGACCAAACAACAATCTAAAAAATGGGTTACCAAGGAAGAATCTGCACCAAAAAAGGCGAAGACCGTTCCTTCGGCCGGAAAGATTATGGCGACTGTCTTTTGGGATTCGCAATGGATAATCCTCATCAACTATCTGGAAAAGGGTAAAACTATTACAGGTGCATATTATTCATCATTATTGGACTGTTTGAAAACCGAGCTGCAAAAAAAAACGCCCACGATCGGCCCACAAGAAAGTCCTTTTCCATCATGACAACGCACCAGCACACGCCTCAGCAGTTGTGGTTGCAAAGTTAATGGAAATAGGATTCCAACTCATTTCACATCCCTTCTATTCTCCAGACTTGGCTCCCTCTGACTACTATTTGTTCCCCAATTTGAAGAAATGGCTGACCGGATTTTATTCAAACGAGAAGGTGATTGCACACACTAATGGATATTTTGCAGACTTGGGCAAATCCTATTATTTGGAAGGGATCAACAAACTAGAACATCGTTGGATGAAGTGTATAAGCCTAAAAGGAGACTGTCGAAAAATAAAGAAGGTTTACCCCAAACACGTAAGTAGTTTTTATTTTTTGCAAGGACTTTTCAAATTACCCTCATATAGCCCCATTCTTGTGTGCCGTTGGACAAGAGAGGTGGTCTGAAGGTGCTATTTTTTATTCCTGTAACTTTTGTTAAATTTGTGATTTTTTGTTGCATATTGGTTTCTACGGTGTAGCTGAGATTGTAACCTAGGCATTTAAATTCTGCTGCTTGTTCTATGGGTGTGTTTTCTATTAAAATTTTGATTCTTTTGTCAAAGGCCATAACTTGGTTTTATTGAGGGAAATCTTCATGCTGTACTCTGCAGATCATCATCTGATTCAGCAAAAAGTACTTGATTACCTGCAAATAGTAATGTGTCCAGGTTGGTCTGTCTATTTTGATTCTGCCATGGGGTTAGGCAGGTAAAATAAAGAGACTTAAAGTTTGTACACACCTGGCATTCTTGCATGTATCTCAACAGTGAGATTAAGATTTATTACCTAAATATTGTAAATTGTGATGGTGTTTGGATACAGTATGTGTGATGAACACAAACACTTAAATCATCCAACCTCTTGCATCCTACCTTAGTCACAACAGTGATGTAGACCTATGGCCACCCTACCTGTTGAAGTGTTTTGCCAGGGGGAAAATACATATTTGTTTGAGCCCCTGCACCCTCTGCCATAGTAAGTATTTTTCCTCCTCTCTATCTTTAATATTATTGCACTAGAAAGCTCTTTCCTTCCTTTATAGCATTTATATGTTAAGTGGGATACAGATATTATTAATCTCATACTTCTTGCCTCCTGTTGCACACATCCCCTCTTATCCTTGCTTTGCAATTCTCTTACAGCCATTTTGACAGACACAGTGAAGGAATAAGAGAAATTGAAAGCATCTTGTAACCTTAACCAAATGATTTTGGTATCATCCACTTTTTGCCTAAAATTTGTATTTCAGTATTGTTTCATCAACCCCTTATAACATGCACATAATGTAACGTAGAAAGCCTCTCATATCGATATTTCTACTATCAATATATCGAGCATCGATAACACTGGCTGAAGAGGAATATCTGAGGAAAAAGACAGCAGTAAAACGTGGTCTTGAATGTAGTGTGGTTGTAAGGTGAGCTGAGAAACTTGTGAATAGTTCCCACGTGGATGGCTTTTACCTGCAACAGCACGGATAAGTTGTCCGATGTTAGACACAGTTAAACGTTTGGCATGGTATCGGGGTGACCATCATTGATTTGAACGTAATTAAACATTGTAACTAGGAAACCATCAACTTGTGTTTCAATGTGGTAATATAACCTGTAGTGTGCCCATCCATGACCCAAAATATTATCTATTTCGGTAGAGTGGCAGCCAAAACATTTTCTTAATTGCAACTGGTGTTGATGACAGCATCAGATATGTGGTAGTTTTTCAGCCAATGTGATGGCTTTGTCAGTAGCTGATTGGAGATCAAAATGAGATACATTTATTCCAATTTGTGGACATGACAGCAGATGTACCATGGTTTCTCTCTCCACACATGAACATGTGGTATCTGGCTGTTATACCAGGTATCCCCAAGTGGCAAGAGTATCTTTGCAGCGGCCAACTCGAAGCCTGTTTAACGACTTCCATATGGGCCTTGGTTGTTCAGACCCAGGTGGTAGACCCTCTTTTGACTTGATCCAATCGAATTCATGTTGCACTCTCTTCTCCCAAGCCAGTATTCTTTCATTGCTTGAAGTCCGCATTAAGCTTGGTAGGGACTTAAGTCTAGATGACGCTGGTGTATAGCCATGTAGGGGGTGTCAGGCGTCTTCGTTCACTTTAAGCCTTGTCACACTGGTGGCAACTTTCTGGCGTATGTCTCCAGGGGTGATACCTCCACTTTGCTCACAGGCGATGGTCTGAGACAACCTGTGATGAGCTAGCAGGTTCTGTGGAGCACAACGTCTACTGTCTTAGCATGGCTGGATTTTTGCCACACAAGACATGCATACTCTGCTGCAGAGGTGCAGTTGATGCTAGGGTTAGCTCCCCAGCTAGATCCATCAAGTTTCTTAAGATGATGTTGCATGATGATACTTTCATCTTGGCATTGCGACAATGGCTTTTAAAAGTGAGACCTCTATCAAGAGTTACACCGAGGTATTTTGGGTTTTCACTATGCAACATTAATTCATGTGATATTTTCTTATAATTACGTTCATATTTATCTGTAATTACTATAATAAATTTTAGAATAAAGGAAGAATTGGTAAATGTAGAGACACGCATATTCACATGGTTTATGTGGCATAGGGAAAATTTAATTCCAATTTACACCGTAACTAAGATTTTTAAATCAAAATTTACTCCTTTACCCTCTTTAATAATAACAATAACAGAATAAAGCATAGATTATGAAATATCTAAGCAATTTTATACTCTTATAATTTTTTTAAACAAGTTAAAAAATAAACAATTATCAGTCTCAATTACACTAAAGTGTTTCATACAATAACTGTATTTGAGCAACTTAGCAAAACACATTGTCTGCTCTGAGACTCCTGCAAACAACAAAAATACTGACTAGCACAATTAAAGATGGAGACATGTAAAGAATTATAAGGTTTGGCATAACGCAAGTAAGTAGTGATATGGATTTTTTAAAACAAATTACAAAATTTATATTACTTGAATTTACAATGCTGATACAATAATAAAACGAAACAATTTTTTGATAAATATTAATAAAGTTCATAATAATTTTTGTTAACAAATACAATTGTCAATCCTGTTGGACCAATAACTAATTATTTGAATGATGTTAAACTTATTACAGATTATAAATATAGTGTATTGCAAGAAGGTTAAAATTAATCATTGCTGTCAAATGAATAGAGTGCAGAGACATGTGTAACACTAATTATACAGGTCATATTTCACATTATATAACTCACTCCCAATACAAACATCTAAGAACTGTTTTGCTCTCCATAAAAAAAACACTTATGCACCACTTTTTTTTTAATTAAACATTTATCATCATACAATTCATTTGCTCTTAAATTTGTGTTAATAGCCTACCTATATAAATGTTTATATGAAGACTTCATTTGGATGCTCAGTTTTTCTTAACTGCATATTTAAAGAAGCATAAAATAATGGTAAATGAATGAGAATTTTTGCTATAAGCCAAACATATGGAAGAAGAGTGTGTTTGTGCAGTAAATGAGAGAGAGAAGGATTATCAAACCTATCATCAACAATCAAGCATAGTCATTGATTACTTAATGATAATTTTGTACTTTATTTAAGTTTTAATTGAGTGTAAATGAACTGGGGTATGAAACAAAGTAAATATACCACACTGAATTACAATGTGGGCTAAAAGTACAAAGTAACAATGCTATTCATTTTTACCTTTAATCCTGGCCTCAATTACTTATTATAAAGTTATATAATCTGTCACGTCTAGTATAAAATAAAAAAAAATCCTAAAATTATATTACAAGCTGATTTTTCAAACAAAGGAATGTAAAGTAAGTTGTGAGTGCACACCATTAGAACAATCCTTCAATTATTTCATTTTCAGTATCTAAATCCATGTCATAGATATTTGGCCTTGTTCCCAGTCCTGGCATTTTTGATATCTGTAAACAAGAGAAAGTTTTAGGCATAAGTCTCACAAATTTTTTAATTCTCTGCATAAAATAAGTTTATAAACTGGATTTTCAGGGAAATGTCTTTTCTAAATGATTGTTTTAATTTATTCTGTGTCAATAACACACAACATGCCTTTAATTACATTAATCATAAGCATGCACTGTAAGATGCTGTTATTTTAACTAACAAATGGTAATAAGGAGGTAGGGGAAGTATGGTGACGACTGTATGACTAGAGGATGGTGCAATAAGAAAGTTGGCAAGAGAGAGATTGAATGAAGCAATAAACCTCTTACCTTGTTTTACTGGTCAAGCCTTTTTTTTAATTGCAACGGAGCACATGCTCTGGTGGAAATACCCTTAGTCATCTAATTCATTGTTGCAGATGCCTATCTAGCAGATCCCCACTGCCTTTTACATAGTCTCTTTGCTGCTATGACACTATTTCCTTTAATTCATTTTTTAAAGTGTAGCTACCATCATTAATAGCAACTGTTTTTTATTTCCTTTTTAGACATACATAATAGACCATTTTTTAAAAAATTGAAGGAGGAAATAAAATATACAAAATTTACCATATCAGAGCAGAGGAAGTAACAACACAAAATATGTTGCAGAATTAATACTTCATTATTAGTTGCAATGGACAAAATAATATGAACACCTGACATTTACATACTATTGATTTATGAATATGGTGTTGGGCCAACTTTTGCTTGTAGAACAGCTGCAGTTCTTCGCGGAATAAATTTGTAGAGTGTCTGAATGTTGTCGGAATATTGTTACAAATCATTTGCCAATTGCTTCAATGATGTTGGAGGTGAAAATCTGCTCCCCATAACTCTTCAATTATATTGAGGTCTGGCGATTGTGCTGGCCAGGGAAGATGTTTGATGAAATTCTAATGCCCCTCGAACCAGGACAGAAACTTTTTGGCTTTGTGTATGGGGGCATTATCATCTTGGAAGATGGCAGTGTTTGGCAGCAGTAGTGATAGTAAGAACTTCATCACTGAGTATGTCGAGATATTCATTCGCAGTTCGGCCAGTGATGTGAATGAGAGGGCCAGCTGAATACCACAATATAGCCACCCAAATCATGACTGTAGGACACAGGCAGTCCGGATCGTAGGCTTCTTTTGGTGTTCTCCATACACAAACCCGGCCGTTAGTAGGAAACAATGTGAATGATGATTCATCGGATCATACCACATTCTTCCAATCATCAAGTGTCCAGTTTTTATGATCGTGTAACCACTTGTTTCGCAGCTTAGCGTAGGTAGTCGTTATAAGGGGTTTTGCAATTGCAGCCCTTCCATGAATGTTAGCTTTGTGGAGATCCCGCCATAGTGTTTTTGTCTAAACAGTATTACTCAGGTGTGTGTTGAGTTGTGTTGTCACTTTTGCAAAGGTAGTTTTGTGTTGTCTGGCCACAATCCTTTTTAATGTTCGTCGGTCTCTGTCAGTTAACTTTGGTTTTCGTCCACTATTCCTCTTCCGCGACGATGTTTTACCATGTTTTGTGTATCCTGTCATTACCGTGGATACTGTCGCTCATGAGACGTTAAACAGTTCCGCTGTTTTCGTCACAGACACTCCCGCTAACCGAGATCCAACAATTTGCCCTCTGAGAGATCACGCATTTCACCGATCGCTTGTTAAAACCATCAAAGAACAAAGCGTATAATACACTTACAAATAACCTACAAGACCTACCACGTCAACTATGCTGTACATGCTCATCGCAGTATTCACACGGAAGTAGTGGTGCCAACATGCAACAACCTGTACTCTGTCGCATGGTGTTCATATTATTTTGTCCAACCTCTGTGTATATATATATATATAATAACACATAGAAATAGACCCATAGTGTGCATGTTCATTAACTTTAAAAAAGCATATGACTCCATAGACAGGCAAACAGGCAATGCTTATTTACTATCTTAAAAGAAAGGAATTTATATGACAAAACCAGAAGATTGATAGAACAGACACTAACCGAAACCACATCCAAAGTTAAATTCATGGGTGAAATATCTGAACCATTCGAAATTAGAACAGGAGTAAGACAGGGAGATGGATTGTCAACACTACTCTTCAGCATTGTACTAGATAAGGTAATGACAGAATGGGAAAAAACAGCTGAAAGCAGAAAACTTGCGGGCACCCATAAAAACTTAAGGACTATACATATCTGGCATTTGCTTATGACCTAGCAAACATCACAGACAAAGAAGAAGTGGCCACCGGGCAAATAGAAATCCTCAAGGAACGCGCAGGAAAACAGGATTACAAATTTCATAAAAAAAAAAAAAAAAAAAAAGAATTCATAGGGAACAAAATAGAAATGCAAAAACTAAGGACAAAATATGGTGAAATCAACAGGGTAAAACAATTTAAATATCTAGGCGATATAGAACCAACAGGACTAGAAGTGAAAGCACAGGAAGCAACAATACAGACGATGAAGAAAGCAATGGCGTTAGTACAAAATATTTACAACAAAAAATGTATTTCAGATAACACCAAGATAAGACATTATAACACGGTAATCAGGACCGCTGCTAGCTGTTTGAACGTCCGTGCCGCCCCCTGTCTATCTACAGCCAATGGTGGATCTAGGAGTTTTCCGAATTGGGTAAAAAACTGAGATAGACATCCCTTCGAACATTATTTGCCACCCCAAGTGTCGCCTGCCGCCTGAAGCAGCAGTTGAGCTAAAAAAAAAAGTCACCTGTCGATCATTCGATTTGCCGCCCCCTTGATGAGCCGCCCGCGTGCTTTTCACGCCCTGACGGTAATTAAGACAGCATGTGAAACATTAGCAATGAACACAAAAAAAAGCAACAGAACAAATCAAGAAAGAAAAATCCTGGGACCCAGAGTGAATGAAGATGGACAGTACAGACTTCAAACTACAAAAACTACAGAGAAAATTTCAAATATAGAACCAGACATGAAGAAAAGAAGGCTGAAATTTTATGGACATCTGAGTAGACTTCCAAAGACTCTCGAGACAAATTTTAGAATACACACAAACAGTAAAAACAACAACCACATGGATGAAGGAGGTAGAGAAAGACCTGAATTCTGTAGGTATTTCTAAGGGAGACGACACAGATCGAAAGATTTTTAATAAGAAGGTGAACTCGTGGGAAGTTATTTCAGAGACAAAAAATGGAAAATCAAAATGCATCTGGACTGCCGAAGAAAAGAAAACCGTCAGTAAAAGAATGAAAAAATATTGGTCCGACAAAAAGAACATCCAAAGAGGAACTGAACGCATCCAGTCAGGATTGCTTATCGTTCTCCATTATGGGGACATACGAAAATAATAATAATATAATAACAATGAACAGGAAAATGGTTTAAGGCAATAAAACTAAGTATGGATAGGAAAATATATATTAAACATTTGGATAGGAGAAAAACCACCACTTACCATAGAGGAGGATTCCTGCGGCATTGAGACACAGAAAAAACATGTACAAACAAAGAGTAAAATTTTCGAGCCTATAGCCCTTCTTCAGTAGTAGAGTGAGATGGCTGGAGGCTAGCAGCCAACTGAGTTAGCCAACAAGACCGGAAGCTCATGGTTGGGGGGGGGGGGGGTAGGGACAACATGGTGAGGGTGGGGGTAGAAAGGCATAAACCCAAAAATAATAATAAATAGATAATCAACCTGTCTATAGAAACCCGTCGCGGAAGCGTGGTAGATAACAGCTGATGGTCGCAAATAGCCTATTAAAACTGAGAAATATGTAAAATAAAAATATATGGAAATTACAAAGTAAAATTTGAAGTTGCAGCCTACAAAAAGATGGCTCTGGTGAGCAATGGTGCTGTGGGAAAAGGTAGGAGGTGAGGGGGATGGGTTGATGGGGGGGGGGGGAGGAAGATTGGTGCTATTTTAGATTTAGTCCTGGTGGTTGTCTGACATACATAGTAAACAATGAAATCAAAGGCACTAAGTAGCGAAAAGGAATTAAATTAGGATACGGAAATGAACCACCACTTACCTTTAGATAACAGATGTAGGGCAAAAACAAACAGAAAAGACACAAATACAACTGATAAAGAAATTTTTGGGATGAGCCCTTTGTCAAAAGAAGAACATTATGGGAGGTGGGAGACTGCCTCACAGAAAAATGGTGGGGGTAAATTCCAACAGAGGAAAAGTTGAGGGGCAGTGATTCAGAGTTAATGCCAGAGCATAGATCAATATCCAAACTAAACTCTGGTCGGTGCGAAGAGCAAGGGAAATGTGACCCGACACTTACCACAGATGAAGGCGGTTGGTGTACACGACAACGGCAGTCTGGTGGCTCACTTCTGCAAGAATAAGACTGTACGCCAAAATATTGCGTGTTTCTTGTGTTTGTTCTTTTTGTTTTGCCAGCCACCTTCATCTGTGGTAAGTGTCGGGTCATATTTCCCTATCCTTCCTTAGTTTTATTGCCTTAAAACATTTTTCACTTATGGCTTTACGGCTCATCGAGGTCATTAGAGGCGGGAAAGGACTGTGGACAAGGAACATGAAGGAATTTGGCCATGTCCTTTTTAATGAAGTATCCCGGCATTCACCTGGAGTGATTTGGGGAAACCAGGGAAAACCCAAATCTGGATGTCCGGGAGGAGATTTAAACCAGCGCACAGTGTGTTATTTTCTATATCTAGAGGGACAAAAGTCAATTTTGACACTAGTCTACACAGGCAAAATAGTTATTCATATTTAAAGTAGACAAACTATATTATTAGGAACAGTGGTTTATTTTCCATGAATCTGCGTCTAACAATAGACAAAATAATTTGAACAATGGGCTTCCTGTGACTCACCGATCAAGTGCTGCACCATTCGACTGAGTTTGGTCGATGATTACGCTGTGTTTCTGTGTGGTATTAGTAATTTGTGTGTTGCTATTGCGTTTGGTGAGTTTCACGGTATGTTTGTGAATGATTTTTCCGTAATACATTTTAAAACATAATCGTGAGCATCATTAAAACAGAGCGAGATTATTTTTGATAAAAAAAACTGCTAAGCCAGTTTCATTTTGAGTTTTAGTTCATTATACCCCACTATACCAATCTCTTACTATATTTATTTGAAAGAGCTACTTACTAACTACAAGAATTGCCTTCATTTGTTTGTGCATGTTTGCGACACCCATACAACTTTTCTTCGTTTTCAGAATGACTGCACAAATTTCGTGTAGAGAATTTTTCGACGTATGGTTTGCTAAAGCAAAATAATCACGGATAGATGCTTTGTTATAGTTTGTATTGTAATAACTAGGTGACACATCGTTTTCAGATGACATTATAAGGAGTTTGAAAGCTCCTATCAGAATTGTTTCTCTAAAAATTGAGCAAAGATGGTCTAAATCGGGAAGACAGAGACCGCTTCCTACACATATATTGTAAGTGGTTAGAAGGAAACGTTTCATTACTTCATATTGTCACCAAAACTGCACTGCCTGGGACAAATTCAGGCTTATATGGAAGACCACGAAAAGACTGAGAGTTCAAGTACTAAAACAAAAAGACGGCGAATCAAGCATCTCCTTGAAACGGCAAGTCATGAAGAAATTTTGATGGCAACCGAAGTGCAGCTTTGCAATCCAGGAAAAAGAGATTCTGCACCAATCATGAAAGAGCCTTGTCTCTATTCACCTAGGTTTCCTTTGCAAACACAAATTTAATGGGACGACAATATCTGGTCGAAGAAGGTGAAGGGTTTGGCAACACAATTTTTTTTTCTGGCTTTGGGCATCTTCTGGGTAGATTTGAATGAGCACCATTGATAGGCCGTATAAACTTTAATCACAGCAATTTTCCTCCAAAAATTTTTTCTTACTTATTTTGTTCAACACCCTCACAACCCTATTTTACAATGATGTCAAGAATCATCAAGTCAGTCATAGCCTTCAGGACCTCTTCTAGTACTTTGCACAATCGTGTGATCCAGAAGAGACTGCAGCTTAATTTCAGCATGTGTTTCAGTGACATTAATATCACTGGGATAGCACCATTGTTTTGCCATTTTTACTTTATAATAAGGTGTATATATTTTACTGTTAATACATTTTGATTGCTGGCATATTGTTTTATACTGGTGTATCGAGAGATTCACATCAACCATTAAAGCGAGAGCGTGGTCCTCCGATAGTCCAGCTGGTTTTGAGGTCTCTAAACACTTCCGCACTTTCTTCACATTAGTGGCTCTTCTAGATGCTTTCATGATTGCTGCAGAATCTCATTTCCTGACTTGCAAAGTTGCACTTCGGTTGCCATCGAAATTTCTTCTTGACTTGTCGTTTCAAGGAGATGCTTGATTCGCAGATTATTTTTTTTTTTTTATGGTCTTCCATATGAGCCTGAACTTGTCCCAGGCAGTGCAGTTTTGGTGACAATTTCAGGTAATGAAACATTTCCTTCTAACCACTTAGAATATGTGTTTAGGAAGCAGTCTCTATGTCTCCCCGATTTAGACCATCTATGCTCAATTTTTAGAGAAACAATTCTGATAGGAGCTTTCAAACTCCTTATAATGTCATCTGAAAACGATGTGTCACCTAGTTATTACAATACAAACTATAACAAAGCATCTATTTATGATTGTTTTGCTTTAGCAAACCATACGTCGAAAAATTCTCTACGCGAAATTTGTGCAGTCATTCTGAAAACGAAGAAAAGTTGTATGGGTGTCCCAAACATGCGCCAAACAAATGAAGGCCATTCTTGTAGTTAGTAAGTAGCTCTTTCAAATAAATATAGTAAGTGAATGGTATAATGTGGTATAATGAACTAAAACTCAAAATGAAACTGGCTTAGCAGGTTTTTTTATCAAAAATAATCTCGCTCTATTTTAATGATGCTCACGATTATGTTTTAAAATGTATTACGGAAAAATCACGCATAAACATACCGTGAAACTCGCCAAACGCAATAGCAACACACAAATTACTAATACCACACAGAAATACAGCGTAATCATCGATCAAACTCAGTTGAATGGTGCGGCACTTAATCGGTGAGTCACAGGAAGCCCATTGTTCAAATTATTTTGTCTATTGTTAGGCGCAGATTCATGGAAAATAAACCTTTGTTCCTAATAATATAGTTTGTCTACTTTAAATATAAATAACTATTTCGCCTGTGTAGACTAGTGTCAAAATTGACTTTTGTCCTTCTAGATATAGAAAATAACACACTGTGCGGCGTCCTCCCGAATGCTAGGCATTAACCGCTCATCCGCCAGGCTCGGTAAAACATTTACCTGCTCATTGTTGTTAATATATATACATATATAAAAATAATTTTAAATTTTTGTTTAAACTAAAGACTATGATATATATATAAATTAAATACCAGCAAATGAAAGCTTAAGGTCTTCCATTCTAGCTGTTGTATTGTTGGACTAGCTGCTACCCACGACTTTGTATACATGTACTAAGAATTTTATCACAAGAATTGGATATACAAAGCTGCAAGTTAGGGGGCATCCACAAATTACGTGAGGTGTTTTTCCGGATTTCTGGACCCCCCCCTCCCCCTTGGTGAGATTTCGTGAGATCTGGCCGGACCCCCCCCCCCCCACCTCTGGTGAGATCAGGTCCGTGAGAACCCCCCCTAGAAATCGCACTCGAAACTTTTGTAGACCTTTTTTTTTTAGGTCACACCGTAACTTTTTGACGAAATACCCTCCTAAAATCGACTTAGGCGCAAATTGTAGACCTTTTTTTTTGGCTCTACTATCCCCAAATTTTTCGCAAAATCTCACGTGAGATTTCCGTAGACCCCCCCTCCCCCCTGGTGAGATTTGGTGAGATTTCGCCGGACCCCCCCCTCCCCTATTTCACCTCACGTAATTTATGGACGCCCCCTTACGTAAAAGATGTCCCAAAAAGCATAGTTGGGATAATATGACAGGGAAGCCATTCTACCATTGAACCTGTATCATGAAGGTAACCAATTTGCAACATTTTTAATAATAGCAACAAACTGGGGGACTACCTACTACAGATCCTCTGGCAGATTTCTGTGTGCGGTTTAAAATTATGTCTTGCTTGGGCATTACACCTCGTCTACAGCGTGGTAATTAGAGGCGGGATGGAATGGGGGACAAGGAACAGGAAGGAATTCGGCCATGGTCTTTTGGAAGGAAGCATCCCGGCATTTGCCTGGAATGATCTGTGGAAACCATGGAAAACCCAAATCTGGATGCCCGGACCGGGATTCGAACCCGCGTCCTCCCGAATGCGAGGCCAGAACGTTAACCATTCACCAACTATGCTCGGTTTAAAATTATGTCAATTTCTGGAAATATATTATGTCAATACCATTTTGTACACAATAGTTCAGGTTTTGCAGTTTTTTAATGCCTGTGAGGTATATCAAAAGAAGACAAAATATACTGATGTCAAAAAATTCTAGGTACACATAAAAGAATAGTCTGATTCAATACAAATCCACATCTACGAGGGTGGTCTGAAAATTTTCCGACCTAACGTAGATACAAGACATTTTTTCTGAATTTTTATTTTTCAAAATAGTCTCCTTGTAACTCTACACACTTCTTCCAGCGATGCTCCCATCTCTGTAACCCGTCCAAATAGTACTCGGTATTTTTCTCTGCAAAATAATTGTTCATGAAAGCGATTGCCTCTTCATTTGACGAATATCTCTGTCCTCGGAGCGCAATTTTTTGATGAGGGAACAAAAAGAAGTCACTTGGGGCTAGATCTGGTGAGTAAGGCGGATGGTCAAGCAGTTCAAACCGTAATTCCTGAATTTTTACCATGGCAACCGCTGAGGTGTGAGACGGTGTGTTGTCTTGGTGAAACAGGATTTTCTTTTTCTGCAAATGTGGACGTTTTTCCGCAAGTTTTGCCTTCAGCTTGACAAGTAATGATGCGTAGTATGCTCCTGTAATGGTTTTTCGTTTTTAAAGGTAATCGATTAAAATAACTCCACGACTATCCCAACAGTCGCCAGCACTTTCCCAACCAAAAAACAGTTTTTGCTTTTTTTTGGAACCGGTTCCCCCTTTGCAGTCCACTATTTGGACTGTATTTTTATTTCGGGCGTATAATGGTGTATCCAAGTTTCATCTACAGTAATTAATCGGCACCAAAACTCGGATTTATTGCGCCTAAACTGTGCCAACAGAGCGTTGGAAATGTTCATTCGAACATGTTTTTGGTCTAATGTGAGCAAACGCAGCACCCAACGTGCAGAGAGCTTTCTCATACCTAAATGTTGATTTAATATGTAACAAACATGTTCTTTTGAAATGTTCATAACCTCTGCTATCTCTCTCACTTTAATTCAGCGGTCGTCTAGCACCAATTGGTGAACTTTGGCGATGTTTTCGTCGGTAGTTGCAGTTTTTTGATGTGCTGAACGTTCGTCTCCCAAGCTCTTACGGCCACGTTTAAATTCAGCTGCCCAAAATTTCACTGTGGTAAGTGATGGTGCAGAATCCCCATACACAGAATCCAACTGATGTTTGATTTGCGTAGGCGTACTGCCTTTCAAAAACAAATATATAATGACAGCTCGATACTCGATTTTATCCATTTTAACAAAAACACTCACATCAACTCACTCAAACGACTGTTACATAACAACTGCGCGTCCAAAATGACTGAAACTTTGGTGAGTAACTGTCAACAGATAAACAACAAAATTCACTAGCTTTTATTTACGAGTGCTGCCATCTTCACGTTGAGGTTGATAACTTTTCAGACTATCCTCGTATAGTAAATAATAAGCTATGTCTGTACATAAAATTTATGATCAGACCATACAAAAACTGACTGCGAGAAAAATAGAGCCTGACAGACTTATACAACATTACGAATACTTGCACACGCTAACCATCTGTCCGTTGCTATTTTGTTGGTTTTCAGAATTTCATGACAAAATATGTAATTTATCCTGAAAAAGTGTCCTATGTCCTTCTTAATGATACATAGTATTTCCTTGTCAAATTTAATCAAGATCAGTTTACTTGTGAAAACAATAAAGTTACTTTCACATTAATAATATTAGTTTAAATGATGGGCTAGTGAGCTCTAAGGACTAAGCTCTGGCGACTGAATGATTCCCGGTATATGGAGTCGCCCATTGCTTGCTAACAGCCTCCTGAAAAGAGGGAGGATTGGTTCAGGGCACCTTCTTGCCCTTGGGGCTGGAAATGGCATATAAAGACATGAATTAGCAATGATCAATGACATGGGAATGTGAAGCAAACGGAAGCCAATACATTAAAAACCCAAAAGATATCCTGAAGAACTTTAATCCTCTCAAATTACACATAGAATGATGGCTGCTTCCTGGAGGTAAAATAGTTCCCTCTTCAGATCTCTGGGTGGAAACTGCTCCGGGTAGGTTTATCAGAATTGTGGAGTCTGAATAGGGCAGGCAGATTAGAAAACTTAAAAATGCTATGTCAAAATTTTTTCAGCACTGCATAACATTCATATCAGGATTGCATTCCATGGTGTCCAATATGATTTTGAAGGTTTGTCTAATGTAATAGAGCTTTAAGGCCTGGATAATTCCTTGATCCATAGGTTGAAGTAAGGCTGCAGTTTATAGTTGGATGCATAGTTTGAAGCTCCCGAAGGTGACCTGGTGCATTGTCCAAAACTAAAATGGCCTTAAAGTAAAAAATGCTTTTCTTTAAATAAGTTTCAGCTTCACGAACAAAACAATTCCAGAACCAGTGACAGAAAATAATACTTTTAACCCATGCTTTCTTATTTGCACACCAAAACACCAGCAGGTTGTCCTTGTTTTGATTTTTCAAAGCACAGGGATTTAAAGATCTATAATGCATTAGTGGCTTTATAACGCAGTCACCTCATGTGTTAGAACACAGCAGCAGTGTAACTCTTATCTTTTTGCTGCCTTGAAACCAGAGGAGCACTTTTTACTTTTGGATATGAAAGTTTTGTTTGGCATTCTTTTTCCAAAACATGGCAGTTTCATCTGTATTAAACACTTGTTCAAGTTTGTATCCACCATCAGCAATTGTTTTTACAAATTTTTCTGTATATCTTTCCGCTGCGGCGGTGTCTGCAGATGCAGCTTCTCCAACAATTTTGATGCTATGCAATGATTGTCGCATCTTGAATTTATTGAACAAACCTTGCAATGCTTGAAATCCTACACTTGTACGTTCATCACCAGGTTCTTTAAAATGCGCGTGGAGATGCTTTTCTTCTCGCAGATCATAGGACCATTTAAGGGCTCCCTTTTCTGGTTACGATCTATAATCCATAATGATTGTGCAGCTTCCATTTTTTCAGTTGCTGGACCACGAACCATTTTTGCCGAGGTTGAAGCTATAAAATTCCGCATTTTGTCTTCGGATTTCTTGATAAATCGACAGTTGATTTTTTAACATTGAAAGAATTTGATATAGATGAAAACGACTCGCCAAGGCGTAAACGGTCAAGATTTCTATTCTACTCTAAGCGGCAACACAATTTTTTTCGCATAGAAACTAATTTTTCTTGACATTTTCTAGACGTTATAAATTGCAAACAAAACAGATGAGACACGTGTTATTATTGCAACTACTGGACTAGTTGAAGTAATAGCAGATTCAGAGCCGAGCTGCTTTTATCAAAGTTCATAGCTGAATGTGTATCACAGCGGCAGCGATGGCTTTTGACAATGAACTTTTAGTTTGTTAGTCATTTCGGTTAGATAGAGTGACTCTCCGCACATGTCAGCAAAACTCAAACAATGTCGACATGTTAGTAAAGGATACCGACTCCACTGAATGTACCAAATGGATCCGCGAATAATAAAAATCTCAAGTGGCGAAGGCAGAAAGTTGTCACAATTTCTTTATCCGCGAATACTGAAACCGCGAATACAGAAAGTTGTCACAATTATTTATCTGCAAATACTGAAACTGAGAATAATGAAACTGTGAATAAGGAGCTTTGACTGTAATCAAAACTGGTAAAGAAACATTAGGATTTAGAAAGGAAAAAAAGCCACCCAAAAACCTTGGATCACAGAAGAATTTTTTTGAGATAATGGATCAGAGGAGAAGGAGCAAAAATGCTCAGGAAGAGAGCAGAACAGACTTTTTAGGAATTGAATAAACATGAAATGCAAGAAAGCAAAAGAAAAATGGCTGCAAGAAAAGCGTGAAGAAGTAGAAAACAAAATGGTCATAGGTAATGCGTATTTGACCTATTGGATGATCAAACAAAATTTCAGAGAAATGAAATTTAAACATAATAGCTGCTGATGTGAAGCCTCTTTTAAGATCAGAAGATAGAGCTACACAATGGAAGGAATACATAGAGATACGACATGACAGGGATGATTTGAACAACAGCGTACTGTAGAAAGGAGGGGAAATCAACACTGATAACTTATGTGATCCTGTTTTAAGAACAGAATCTGTTATAGCTTTGAAAGATTTGAAATCAAATAAGGCAGTTGGAATTGATGATATTTATGCAGAACATCTGAAGTACCTAGGAAAAGAAGGAATCCAAAGATTATTCAAACTAATATCAAACAGTTATACAGGTGAGATTTCAACTGATTTTAATAAAAGTACCATCTTCACACTTTCAATGAAAGCACAAGCCAACAAATGTGGGGACATAACACACTTCAAAATTACTAATCAGGAGAATATACAGCAAAATAGAAAGGATAGTGGAAGAGGTAGAAGGTGAATATCAGTTTGGGTTTAAATTGTGGTAAAGAGAAGCAATTCTACCTTTAAGGTTATTACTTGTGTGGTGGATCAAGGAAAACAAAAATACCCTTATGGTCTCTGTTGATTTAGAAAAAGCTTTTGATGCTGTTAAGTGAGATAAGATGTTCAAAATTTTAAAGAAGTCAGGTTTAAAATATCGAGGCAGAAGAATATTTTATAATCTATAGAAGATTCAAGTGACTACAATCAAATTAGAATCATTGGAGACATGCATCAGTTAAAAATGGTGTGAGACAAGGTTGCAATCTATCTCCATTAAAATTCAACTTGTATGCAGAAGAAGCAGTAAAAAAAAAAAAAAAAAAAAAAAAAAAAAAAAAAAAAAAAAAAAAAAAATGAAAGTTGCCTAAGTGTACTAGGAGACAAAAATCAGTATGCTATTATTTGGTGATCCTGTCAGCAGAACCAACTGAGAATATTGTGACATTACTGCATGGCATGAGCCAAATATTGAAGGAAGATTTTGAACTATATACAAATCAAAGAAAGAAAAAAATATTGAAAAACAGCAGGAATGATAATACTGGTAGATTAAATATAAAAATAGGATCAGAAGTAATAAGAGAAGTGAATGAATTGAGTTATCTAGGAAGTAAAATTACAATTGACAACCAAAGCTGGAATGATGTTTAAAAAAAAAGCATGAGCAAAAGAGCATTCTTGAAAAAGAGAAATCTTTTAGTTTCAAATACTGAACTAGGACTCAGTAAGAACTTTTTAAAACTATGTGAGGACCACAACACTTTAGTTAAGCATGGACTTATGGATACCAGAAAGAAGGAAAATTGAAGCATTTGAAGTAAATTGCTACATAAGGATGTTGAAAAATAAGTGGACAGATAAAGTATGAAATATGTTTTGGAGATGATGAGTGAGAAGAGAAGGTTGTGGAAGAGTTTTAAAGAAAGATGAGACAGGATGGTGGGTCACATTTTGAGTCATGCTGGATTGGTTAATTTGCTATTGGAGTGAACAGTTGAAGGAAATAACTGAATAGAAAAGTTGCAAGGGATATTTTGAGATGAGGTGGTTAGTGAAGATAGGAAGAGATTGAGGACTGCATCAAACCAGTCGAGACACTGATGACGGGGGAAAAAAGATGGGATACTTCCCCACCCATAGAAGGGGAAAAAAACATAGAACTCAGATACTTTCAAGTTGAATACTAGGAGGAAAATAAATATAGCACTAAAGTGACACAAAAAAGCTCCAAGGAATGAAGGACCTAATAGGATATACGAGGGCGGTCTAGAAAATTCTAAGCCTAAATATATAAAACCAATTTGATATTAACCAAATCATTTTTATTTTTCAATATGGTCTCCCTGAACACTGATACACTCAGTCCAACGGTGTTCCAAGTTCATTATACCATCCCTGAAGTGGCTTTCTGAAAGGCCTGCAAAATATCCATCTACAGCTGCAATCACCTCTTCATTTGAAGAAAAATGCTGATCAGCAAAAAAGTTTTTGAGTTTTGGGAATAGACAGAAGTTGGAGGGAGCTAAATCTGCGGAATAAGGTGGATGGTCCAACATGTAGTGCAGATCTCTTAATTTTCCCATTGCCAAAAGACTCTTGTTGGCAGGTTCATCACCTGATGAAAGATGATTTTCTTCTTCCTCAAACTGGGCCTTTACTCACAAATGTTTTCATCCAGGGTTTCTAAAAGTTTGGAATGGTATTGTCCAGTTATTGTTTTGCCCTTTTCAAGGTAATCAATGAACAAAACACCTTTAGCATCCCAAAAAAAACCACCTTCCCAGCCGATGGAACTAACTTGGCCTTCTTTGGACCTGAACAACCAGCTTCTGTCCACTGCTTTGACTGTAGTTTTGATTCTGCCATGTAGTGGTGAACCCATGTCTCATCCATAGTTATGAATCGATGCAAAAAGTCAGTTTTATTTTTGTTGAAATGCTCCAAATACTGTTCAGAAAGTCTCATGCGGATGCGCTTTTGATCAACAGTGAGCAAATGCGGCACCCATCTTGCACAAAGCTTCTTTATATGCAATACTTCATGCAAAATGTATCCCACACATTCTTTTGATATCCCTACGGTCTCAGCAATCTCACACACTTCTATTCGTTGATCATCCAAAACCATATCATGCAGTTTCTGGATGATTTCTGGAGTTGTGGCACTTTTCGGACGTCCTTTGCGTTCATCATCTTCGAGACTGCTACGGCAACGTTTGAACTCAGTAGCCCATTTCTTAACTGTCGAATATGAAGGAGTCCCCATATACTTTTAAAAATCTTCTGTGGATCTCGGATGGCGTTAAACCTTCTTTTACAAAGAATTTTATAACTGCACAATACTCGATTTTTTCCATCTCTGATACAACTTCACACCGCGCCTGCATCAAACAGCTGTACAGACCAAACTACAACATAGAATGACTTGCAATTTCTTGCAGGCACGTCTGGCACATGCACAAACCTCCATGGAAAAAATCAGATGGGTAGTGCTGCCATCTATTGTTGAGACCGAGACTTTCTCAGACAGCCCTCGTATTATGATATAAACTGATCAACTGTGTATATGGAAATAAAAGAATCATTATAACTAAATTCAAGATAGAAAAAAAGACACTTAACTGTGGGACCAAATGCTCCAGAGCAAGGAAAGAAAGAGATTAACATCAAAATATATGAGAATTTACGGCTAGATGAGAATGAAATTCTGTGGAATATGAATTCTTGTGTTGGCAGGTCATCTATCCCAGAAATTTGTGGTCCACATGGAGAAGCACACTGAAATTCAAATGGTTATAATATAAGAGAATCTGGGGTGTAAGGGTTTGGGAGAGACAATACTAGTCTTTTCCAACCAAATGTCAACCTCTCCTTCACGTGGTGCACCCTGTTTGCACGGACGAGGATCTGGCGACTGAAAGATTCCCGGTATAAGGAGTCACCCACTGCTTGCCAACGGCCTCCGAAAGGGGGGCGGAAGAGCGGGGAGTGGTTCAGGGCAACCTCTTGCCCTTGGGGTTGGAAACGGCCTCTAAAGGCGGATGAATCAGAAATGATCAACGGCATGGGGATGCAGAAGGCAACGGGAAACCACTGCATTAAAGACCCAAAGGGTAACCCGAGGACATGTAATCCTATCAAATTACATATATCATGATGGCTTCTTCCTGGGTAAAATATTCCAGAGGTAAAATAGTCCCCCAATCGGATCTCCGGGTGGGGACTGCTCAGGGAGGAGTCATCAGAATGGATAGAAACATTCTACGAGTCGGAGCGTGGAATGTTAGAAGTCTGAATAGGGCAGGTAGGCTAGAAAACTTAAAAAGAGAGATGGAACAACTTAAGTTAGATGTTGTTGGGATTAGTGAGATTAAATGGAAGGACGCACAGGATTTCTGGTCTGGGGAGCACAGGATAATTAGCACACAAGCTGTCAATGGAGTCACTGGTGTAGGATTTGTAATGAACAAGAAAGTAGGGAAACGGGCGAGTTATTATCAACAGTTTAGTGACAGGATTATTTTGATGAGGTTAGAAACTAAGCCCGTCCCAAACACATTAGTACAAGTATATATGCCAACGTCACAGGAAGATGACGAAGAAATAGAAAAAATATACGCTGAAATTGAAGAATTAATCCAAAATGTGAAAGGGGAGGAAAATCTAATAATCATGGGTGATTGGAATGCAATAGTGGGAGAAGGAAAAGAGGGGAATACTGTAGGAAGTTTTGGTCTAGGAGAAAGAAATGAGCGAGGAAGCAGGTTGCTAGAATTTTGTGAAAGATATAAGCTAGTAGTGGCGAAACACACTGTTTAAGAACCATGCAAGAAGAATATACACCTGGAAACGTCCTGGGGATACAGGCAGATATCAGCTAGATTATATCATGGTCAAACAGAGATTCAGGAATCAAGTTCTAGACTGTAAAGCGTACCCAGGAGCAGACATAGACTCGGACCATAATTTGATAGTAATGAAGTGCAGGCTGAAATTCAAGCGAATAAGGAAGCAGCATAAGCAGAACAGATTGGCGGTGAATAAGCTGAAATAATCTAGCACAAGAGAAAAATTTGCAGAAATGGCAGACTTAGGTCTAAGAAGTAACTGTGAAAGGAGCTCAACTGAGGACGAATGGAATGCATTAAAGACCGAAATAATGAAAGCTGGCAAAGAAACATTAGGCTTTAGGGAAAAAGCTGCCCGAAAACCTTGGATCACAGAAGAAATTTTGGAGCTGATGGATCAGAGGAGAAGGTACAAAAATGCTCAGGATGAAGCAGGAAGAGAGCAGTACAGGCAATTTAGAAATCAAATAAATAGGAAATGCAAAATAGCAAAAGAAAAATGGCTACAAGAAAAGTGTGAAGAAGTAGAAAAGGAAATGGTCATAGGAAAAGTAGATGTTGCATATAGAAAGATCAAACAGAATTTTGGAGAAATGAAGAAAAGAGGTATGAACATTAAAGCTGCCGATGGGAAACCTCTTTTAAGCTCAGAAGATAGAGCTAACCGATGGAAGGAATACATTGAGAAACTGTATGATGGGGACGACTTGAACAATAGTGTATTGGAAAAGGAAGGCGATGTCGACATTGATGACTTAGGAGATCCTGTTTTGAGAACAGAATTTAATAAAGCTCTGAATGACTTGAAAGCAAATAAGGCAGTTGGAATTGATGAGATCTCTGCAGAACATTCTTAAATCTCTTAGGAGAGGAAGGAATCGAAAGATTATTCAAGCTGATATCAAAAAGTTATGAAACAGGAGAAATTCCAACTGATTTTAATAAAAATATCATCTTCACACTTCCAAAGAAAGCACAAGCCGACAAATGTGAGAATTATCGCACCATTAGTCTAACATCACATGCCTTCAAAACTACTGACTAGAATAATATACAGAAGGATGGAAAGGGTAGTAGAAGAGATAGTAGGTGAAGATCAGTTAGGGTTTAGGAAAAATCGCGGTACAAGGGAAGCAATTCTGTCTTTAAGATTAATACTTGAAGGGCGGATCAAGAAAAACAAAGATACTTTTATGGCATTTGTTGATTTAGAAAAAGCTTTTGATAATGTTAGGTGGGACAAGATGTTCAAAATTTTAAAGAAGTCAGGTCTAAAGTATCGAGATAGAAGAATACTCTATAAACTATATAAGAATCAAGTGGCTGTAATAAAAGTAGAGAATCACGAGAAACATGCATCGGTTAAAAAGGGTGTGAGACAAGGTTGTAGTCTATCCCCGTTAATATTCAACTTGTATGTAGAAGAAGCAATGAAGAAAGTCAAAGAAAAATTTCCATGCGGCATAAGTTTTCAGGGAGAAAAAATCAGTATGCTACGATTTGCTGATGACATTGTCTTGTTAGCAGAGAGGGCTGAGGATATTGAGAAGTTATTGAATGGCATGAACAAAATACTGAAGGAAGATTTCGGACTGAATATAAATCAAAGTAAGACAGAAGTGATGAACTGTAGCAGAAATGATACCAATAGTAGCAGATTAAATATAAAAATAGGATCGGATGCTATAGGAGAAATGAGTGAGTTCTGTTACTTGGGAAGCAAAATTACAACCGATGGCCGAAGCAGGAATGATGTTAAAAGCAGAATAGCGCTAGCAAAAAGAGGCCTTCATGAAAAAGAGAAACCTTTTAGTTTCAAATATTGATCTAGGAATTAGAAAGAACTTTTTAAAACTCTATGTGTGGAGCACAGCACTTTACGGCAGCGAAACATGGACTTTAGGAATACCGGAAAGAAAGAAACTTGAAGCATTTGAAATGTGGTGCTACAGAAGAATGCTAAAAATTAGGTGGACAGACAAAGTAAGAAATGAACGAGTTTTGGAAATGATGGGTGAGAAAAGAAGTTTATGGAAGAAGCTTACAGGAAGAAGAGACAGGCTTTTAGGTCATATTTTGAGACATGCTGGATTGGTTAATTTGTTAGTAGAGGGAACAGTCGAAGGTAAGAACTGTAGAGGTAGACAGAGATTAGAATATATGAAGCAGATAATTGAGGATGTGGGTTGTAAGGGGTATGTAGAAACGAAAAGGTTAGCACAAGATAGGAAGGGATGGAGGATTGCATCAAACCAGTCTAAAGACTGACAACAGCAAAAAAAAAAAAATAAGAGAATCCTGCTGTTATAGTAATCTACAGTTATAGTAACAGCCCATCAAAAAGCAATAGTTACTGAGACTTATAATGTTAGTGTCAGATAGATGCGGTGCAGTGTATCGAGGGAGGAAGGGGTTGACTTATTTGCCAATCAGCAGTTCAAGAAATTCGGTGTTCATTGTCTCGTTTTAAAAGAACTAGAAATTTGGCTATTGAAAGTTAGTGGCTGATGGTTCAAGACTCAAATTAATAATTAAAATAATTTTTCCATGTTAAGGAGAATGTTCCTTACTTAAGGAAGTAAAACATCACAGCATAAGACATTTTCCTATCTTTCATTCAGTCTTAAAATGGAGATTTGAGTTGATGACCAGAGACAGACAGGAGTTACTAGGGATATCAGATTAAAATTATGCAATAAGAAAAAAGCAGCCCCACAATCTTCTGAATTCTCCATTCCATTCCAAGAAGAAGAAACCAAAAGTGCAATCAAACAAATGAAACTGGAAAAAGCAGCTAGATTTGATGGTATATATCCTGAACATTTGGCCCACTGTGTACCAGCTACAGTAAGATGGCTTACGAACTTCTTCTCAAATATCCTACAAACTGTAAATCTCCCACTGTTAATGAAGAAAACAAAAATATTAGCCATATTGAAACCAAATAAGGACCCTACAAAAGTGGAAAATTATCGACCAGTACCAATTCTAAGTGTCAAATACAAACTCCTTGAGCACCTGATCTACAATAGAATTTCTGAAGTGATCAATAACCACATTCCCATAGAACAAGCAGGATTTAGGCCAAGGAGAAGTTGTAATGACCAGATTTTTACTCTCATATTGAAAATGGGTTTGAGAAGAAATCGGGAAGTGTGGCTGCCTTTTTGATCTGTCAGCTGCCTATGACACTGTTTGGCGAAAAGGACTTGTTCTGAAAATTGTGAGTATTGTCCCATGTCAAAAACTTAGGGAACTGCTTAACAGCATGTTGAGCAATAGATAATTTCAGATATACTCTGATAATGACAGGAGCAGAATATTTATATTAAATGATGGTATACCCCAAGGAACTGTTTTAGCACCCATCCTATTCAATTTGTATACTCATGATTTACCGGAAACATCTTCAATAAAATTTACTTAGACTGATGACATTTGTTTGGTAAACCAGAACCCCAACTTTTCTGATGCAGAAACAACTTTATCAGCTGATCTGGAAAAGTTAGATGACTACTTCAAGAAATGGTGCCTCCATCTGAATCCTCAGAAAACAGTTACTTCAACATTTCATTTACGCAACAGACAAGCACACTATAAATCAGAAGTTAAATTCAGAGGCCAACCCTTGCCGTATTGTGGCACACCAAAATATCTGGGTATAACACTGGACAGAACTCTAACTTTCAAACAGCATCTCTCAAACTTGGCTGCCAAAGTCAAAACGAGAAATAATATTCTCCAAAAGCTTGCAGGTACTTCATGGGGAGCCAGTGCTCACATTTTAAGATCCACAGCCTTAGCTCTGTCATACTCTATTGCTGAATACTGCTGCCCATCCTGGATCAATAGTGCCCATACAAAGAAGATAGATGTGCAACTCAATCAGTCAATAAGCATATTTACGGGATGTATTCACAGTACGAACACCATATGGCTTCAAGTGCTATGTAACATCTCAACCCCAGCACTAAGAATATCAGAAGTTCTCTTAAAAGGAGCTGGAATGGGATTCATTGCATGACAGGAGGAGGGTCTTGGGTGTGTACAGGGCATATACTGGCGATGAGGCATGGGAAGATATTGGAGTAGGTATGAAAAGTAGTGTATGGAAGGGAAAAGATGACCATGACCACAAGCTGGCACTCGATTTCAGGCACAAGGGTGTGGGAAGATTCTCTTTTTTAGGTAATGGAGTCAGGGATTGAAATGAGTTACCAAGAGAAATGATGAATAATTTACCAAAAATGTTGAAAGAATTTAAAGATAAAATTTGTAGAGGGCAAATGTAGGCGGGAGCAGGATAGGGGGAAGATGGGGGTGTAGGGAAATTGCCACCGGAGCATGTGCTACATTGCAATTAAATTAAAATTCTGGAAAAATATCCTGTAGAACCCTCAGCTGCCTATACATCAAGACATTATTGAAGCAAAACACCAACGCTTGAAACCCAGAAAACCACCATGGCACATAGCAATCAACCTTACAGAGTCCTCTTTCAACATCAACAAGCTGTTGACAACTCAATGGGAGCAGTCACCAATAGCCAATAAAAATCTAGTTGAGGACCCCTCAGTAAGGTTACAAGGTTTTGATCTCCCCAGGCGGCACTGGAGAATCATCAATCGGATTCGAACAGGGCAAGGCAGATGCGTCTACTTATTACACAAATGGGGCTGGGTAGATTCTGCAAATTGTGATTGTGGAGCCACCTTACAGACAATCAATCACATCATTTCTGACTGTCCTCTTCGGGCCTACAAGGGAACAATGGCGGAAATACATGATGCGTCGATCAGTGCAGTTGACTGGATTAAAACATTAGATCTAGAGATATGAAATTGTACAAGCTTGTAATATGTACATTTCCTATTGTGTACCTTGTTAAATAATCATACGATAAATAAATAAATAATCTATATCTATAAAACGAAAACTGGATAAATTTAAACTAGAAAAACTCAAATGACTGAGCAGATTTCAATGGGATTTTCACTTTTTTAAAGCTTAGAATCGCAATTGAGTTGTTTGGTACATCTTATGTTTCAAGGTTACATAACACTGGAACATTAAATGAAATTCTGAGCATATGGTGACAAATACCAAACATGGAACGACTATATGCTGCATTCCATAATAAACACACAACTAGAATGTCTTTGGCCATAGCCTTTAATGAAAGCAACAATATCAGTTTAAAATAATAGTTATTTGCACACTACACAAAGCTTGAAATATTATTTCCTTTAATTTGGGATATTCGGTTTTTAAATGCCATAGATGGCCATAGTGAATGGGAGAAACTAATAACAAAAAAATAACAGAGATTTTCTTTGCTCACAAGCTCTGTCAACTACAATGTCTCTGGATATTATCTTTGGTGTTCTGTTCACAATAAAATGGCAACACAGTTTTCAACTCGTGAAACAAATTGAAAGTAAAGATTTTTTTTTTTCATACAATTCTGAATACCTGGTATTCAAACATACAGCTACCAAATATATTTTGATTTTGTGCTCCAGTGCCAGCTGAAGTAACATCATAATAAAATTTTTAACTCCCAGCGGCAGATGAGTCAGCATAACGAGATCCATCAATGTTTGATACTGTGAAAACTCGGGCTAAATCAATTCAGCAGTTTTCAGGTAATGCTAGATTATTCATAAATTAAATGTGTCGTAATGTCTTAAGACATACATTAAATTTTAATGTTGACCCCAAGCTTTCAAATTCTGAAAATCCATTCAAAATCTGTATTTTCTGCACGATGCTGGAAAGACACATTCCAGATACATTTTTATGTATGTGGTCAATGTTTCAATTTTCAAGCAGCAACATTAGCAGATATAATTACATTCAAATATAACCTGGACTAAAATGAAAAGTGACATTCAATCTCAAAGTATCCAAACCACGCCTTTCTTAGAACTGTACTCCTAAAGCACCGTTTAGTTTAGTACCGGAAATCAATGAAGCTTGGTACGCATGAATCTTTTTCGGACGAATAAAAATAGTTTACGGGTAAATAAACTTCAATGAACTACTTTCTTGGTAGGGTGAAGGTGAATCTAGGCTTGCGTTAATTCCGGAAATGGATCGCACAAATTCTATGAAACTTGGTACACGTTTCTCATTACGTGAATAAAAATGGCATATGTGTAAATCAACACCAACTAGACTGACAACGCCGGGAACTCTGCTAGTATTTAATCCAGACACTGGTCCCCACCGCTCGGTAATGTTAATCTGATAAAAGCAGGAAAACAAACATTAGAAATAATTTAAATATTTTATATTATATCCTCCTCAAATGGTATAAACACTGGTCCATGATAGCCATTCAACAAAAACAAAATTATTTTCTAGTCTATGTATGTGTTTAATATTCAGTGTTTTCTATCAGTTGGCTGTTCACTGCAGTTAGTGATATCTGTGTAAATCTAACCAATCACCCTACCCTTCTTTATCCCATAGGCTGTAACAGGATTACACAAATTGTTAAAGATAAAGCATTATTTCATGGGAAAGATTAAGTTCTGGTTCTACCATAAAAACCTTCTGAAATTGACAAGTAGTATTTATCCCTGCACCTGCTTCAACAGATCAAACAATCTAGAAAACATCTCATATAGATCCTTCCGATACAGTAAATTTCCACTATCCTAATTATTATTTGTTTCCGTGCAAATATATGCATATTTGTGGATAGCCTGCATAGTCAAAGAAAAAGAAAAATTAGGACGGGGCAGTAAATCACCACTTACCATAGATGATGTCAGGACAGCACTGACACTTTAAATGAGTACAGTATAAAATGTTACAATATTTCATGTGTCTTCACCTCATTTTCAAGTGTTAATGTTATCCAGCCATCATCTATATTTATTTTTCTTTATATATATTAGTGTGTCCCTTAGATGGGTAATTTTTTTAACACATAGCCTCTAATTCTTTATAAACCACTGTAACTTCCTGAAAAACTTTATCCTCCTACAATGATGCTAACCCATGCCGAGTTGACCAAAAAGTTTATGAAAAATGCTTATTATGATTATCATTTGATATATGATGAAATCACTATAATTTTGTACAATTTTTGGTCAAAAAAAGAACTCCAGACAAGAAAAAAATAATGTTTAGTTTTTTAATAACACAGAAGGATTAAAATTATGAGAGATGTTTTCTTTTTAGGGTCTCTCTTTTTAACAGTCCAGATTCAACTTTCGGTGTTCTTGCATACAGCGTAAAAGAAATTGTTTTTGTTCTTCATCGGCTGTAACTAAACCACGAAAAGCCATATAATCTTCCCATGAAGAAACCTTTCCTGAAGAATTTCAATTTTCAAAAGAGAAAACAAATGTTTGCTCTTCATAGATATAAATTCATCCAAACAAAATATGGTGAAAATCAAACCAGTTCCAAAAGATACAAAATAATGTACATGCAAGGCAGTAAGTTTATTTTTATTTTTTTACTTATGGCTTTACGCCTTGTCAACATTGTAGTCATTAGAGGTGGGATGGGACTGGGGACAAGGAACGGGAAGGAATTCGGCCATGGCCTTTTGAAGGAAGCATCCCAGCATTCGCATGGAGTGATCTGGGGAAATCGTCGAAAACCCAAATCTGGATGCCCAGGCACGGATTCAAACCGGTGTCCTCCCGAATGCGTGGCCAGAGCATTAACCACTAACCCACCACACTCAGTACTTTCTTAAAGTGTTTTGGAATTGATTGGTCAACTTTTTCATAGCCTTTTAATGTTCTCAAAGAAACACAAATCTTGATAAGGTGCCTTTATGGCCAAATTGTATCTAAGCCAAGGTTTTACATAAGCAATAAATAAGAAAACGTCTTGCAATGCTCTTTTGACAATGTGTAAGCACCTTAGAATTTTAGCAAATTCAAGTTCCTTAGCTTCAAGTATAAGGGAGGAAGTAAATTCTCAGTAAGCATATAGTTTTCAGTGCATACATAGGTTATGGGAGGGACGTTTTATGTAGGAAGCTGATACCACAACCTAACTTATTAAATAAACCATTTTGAAAGCAGTAAAGACCCACAATAGTTAATAAATGCACTAAATAAACTTTTTATAACAGTAAAGAAACCTTATGATAACTTGAAATAGGATAATCCATAATAATTCAACTTGTAAACGATATATTTCTGTTGTATGAACATTTCACCATTTCTAAACCATTTCAAAAGTAGTAAAGACACCGAACATTTAATAAAAGTACTAAATCAATTTTTTATAACAATAAGGAAGCTTTTTAACTAACCTGAGAAAGGATAATCCATTATTGTGCAACTTATAAACAGTAAATTTTTGATACGTGACCATTTCACTATTTCTGGACACTTTCAAATGAATTAAAGTAATTTTAAAATAATAATAATTCCAAAGAAAGCTAAATTAACTAAAATTCCGTAGTTTCTGACTGTGTAAATAGCTTAAATAAATTTTTAAACACTTCGGTAAATGCACTTGACTTTTAACAATTTTTATCACAAATTCCTAGTAAGTTTCCGAACTAAAAAGTAGTTTTCCTAAAAGAACCAAAAATCTAGTTTCACATATTTAAATTTCAGAACATTCCATGCAGTAAAACAGATTTTAGAAACATTTTAAAGATTATTTTGTCACTAAAGCCATGTGCTTCACTTGAGATTTATTTGTAAACAAACCAAAACACTTTCAGAGATTAAATAACTTTCAAAACACGTAATTTAATTCAGAGAAAATTCCGGTATTTTTTCTTTTCGATATAAACAATACCTAAAAAGTTACTAATAAAAAACCATACAACTTTTAAACCATTAATTTACCAAATCTTGTCTAAGCTGTAATTTCATTATCAGGTCACCGATTTTTATGTAAGTTACACGATTGAACTCGTAAATTTTTGTAGAATATTTTGACACTAATTTTATTCAGATAACTTGCAGTTCCATGGATTTCGGAAAAAACTTAATAAACTCAAATGGTCGGGTTAATCCCCTACTTCAGAGATTTGTTATCACCAAGCAGAAATTAAACAAAACTTTAAAACTAATCACTCTAAATTTCCCACTAAACTGCCGTTATACTTCTAGTAGATAAGTCTAGACATTGTCAAAGTTTAAACACTTTTAATAATCTGGATGGTCTAATAAATTACACACACTTTTCATCTCGCGGAAGCGAAAAGATGTGATACAGCTGCTTACGTCACCAGTTTTGGTGATCCCTATATAAGACCCTGCCACCGTCATGTTTGTCCAGTCTTTCTTTCGGTTTCGTCTTGTCTTTACCTCTGGGGCGCTATGTGAGTAAACCTGCGTTTGTTTGTGTCGGAGCGGGAGGTAGCCGGTTGAAAGTTGGCGCGTCTGGGCGGCCATGTTGGAACATCATTGTGTTAATCTGAGAATATAATGTCTACTTAGAACTTTAAAATTTTCAAAGGGGTGTTCGGTAAATTTTCTCTCCTCAATCTGCAATGTTTTGGAAAAGTCTGTTCGATCGTCTACTCAACTGTATAATGCTAATTTTGAACTTGTGATTTTTTTAAAATAAACTTCAAATATTCTGAGCAAAGTGGACTTGTGATTTCATAATAGACTTGAAACCTTTTCTAAATTTGTGGTTTGAACAAATTTAGTGGCGACCTCTAAGCATTTCAGTTGAGATCCAAAAGGGCTACATGGTCAATTCAAAATTATTTCGTCAAAATTCCACAGAACTTTTAATTCAGGTGAACTGTTGGTTAAGGCACTAAAGTGATACTACAGCTTTGGGTTTTACAAATGGCCTTCATTTTAAATTGTGATTGCAGCAAACATATCTTCAACGAGTAGATGGCCATAGCCATCCACTTTGCTTAATGCATGGCACCAGAAGATCAGATTCCCCCCCCCCCCCCCAAATAATATAATGGATAGCTCAATTAGTTTACAGTAGTCGTCCTCACCATGGATTCTTTCAGTTCGGCATCATAAAATGTCAATAATTGTTCAATTTCTGCATCATTTAAGTGTTGTTTTGCAAAATCAATACAAGGTTGTACATTCAAAGAATTAAAAGTTTTTCCAGTTGTCTGTAAACTTTTTGAATAACGAAATATCAGGGTTTTGAGTAACTTGTTCGATTTTGGCTTCAAACACACTTTTTAGAACCAATTCATAAATATGATGACAACAAGCAAAAAGTAACAACCTCGCTTCCCAACTTTTGTTCTACAAAGATAAAAGCTCTATTCAAGCAACACGTATTAGACGATGTGGTGTCACAACATATTACTTGCATCTTATCATGTTTGGTTCCAATCATAGACAGCCAGCTTTGGCTTATTCTTTACTGGTGGAACTGTCCAGTTTTGTCACAGCGAGTTGTTGTTTTCCATCGTCAAAAGAAACAAGGACCAGCAGTCACTCTTCTTTAGAACTGCTGAAACCCAGGCTGGGCAACAATCTGCCATTCCAATAAATAGTTCCTACGTCTGGCACATCGTTCTGAAAATCCAATTTAATGGCTTCTGCTCCATCTTTCCTCATCTGTGTCTGAATCTGTTGAATATAAGCTTTAGTAATTGGGATATCATCAACGCTAACACCTAGTGCTTCAATTGCAGCCTGTAGAATGTAAACAGAATCCCTAATGCTCATCTGTTATCTGCTTAAGTTGCAGCTAATTTAGGTGTGAGGAAACCTTTCGTTCCTCTATTTGTAGCAGTTTCAGATGAAAACATAGTATTAGATGTCTGTGGCATAAGCTCTTCCAACCATTCGTCAGAACTGACGGAACAATCATGTTGCTGCTGTTGTAATAACTTGTGCAATTTTGAAGATGTCGATGTAGCCTCAATCAAACATTCTTCATTCTTTTTTTTTTTCTTCCTGTAATTTTCTTCCTTCTTTTTCAGCTACTTTTTTATCTATGCCCGCTAAGCAACCTGGACATCCTGGTTCTCTCTGTCTCTGTAAGGATATTTTATCTTCCTCTATTTTCATTCACTGTAGGACATCAGCATGTGCAATATCAAATAAGTTATCCAAATTCAATTAGTATTTTTTTTTTCCTCATAACATTTATAAACATATTGAGTTTTCTTACAGTTTTTTGCAGATCACGCCAAACATAATAAAGTTCTACACATTTCTTTACATAGCTGGGTGGTAACTAGCCTTTTACCAGAATATAATGCGCTTATGAATAACAAGCTTTGCACTTTTTTTCACAGTTAATTTAACTTCATGAATGTTAAAAAATAAAACTGAAAGAACTTGTCGATTTGACGGTAATTTTGCACCCGTTATTTGTTGATTTACCTCTCCCACTAAGAAAACACTTTTCTTTGCACTTTGTAATTCCACTGACATATTCGAAAAACAAAATGTGTGTTAATCACTCGACAAACCACGTTACAATGACATGTTCCTCTTGCACGACTCGTAAGAACATAATACTGTGCAAGTGCTCCATTGCAATTAAATTAAATTAAGTCAGCATGAGTTGCAATTCTCCAAATAGAACTCGCACAATTTGATAGTTTCCTTCTCCTAATAAAAATATACTCCTTTTAGCACTTCTTAATCCTAAATTAGAATGAAAAAAATACACGATATCTATTCAAGAACTGTAGTGCCATTACTCTCGCGTAACCAGTGCAATGATAAATCAGTGAAAGTCAGGCAAGGGTTACAGTGCTACAAATGGCGTAAAAATTTATGTTTGAGCGTTTTAGGGTAATATGAAAAAATTGGACCTATGCATAACTCAATTTTGACTTTGAAAAGTATATAAAGAAAGGAACCATCACTTATCACAGGTGATGCAGGATGGTGTAGAAAAAGCAAAAAAACTTGCAAAACTGTATTGGAATAAATCATCTTACAATAATATTCCACTCCCTCTATTACTACAGAAATTGTTAATTTCACTGGAATACAAAAGTCAGAATTATACACTTTCTTACCTCTCCAACTACAGGTACCACAAAACCAGCTCCAACTGATGCAAATATGTCAGTAATCGGAAGAGTGAAGTCTAGAGGTGCCCCTTTAATTGTAGGATCACCAGTGAGAGAAAGAGAAGTTTTGGCCATACATAATGGCAACTTGTCATATCCCTATAAATTAAAATCAGAATGGTATTATTTTATTTATTTATAATTCCTGTTCCATAAAACTCAATAGAGGAAGAACCTCTGTGATGTGGAACATGTTATTGTTAATGTACATATTTATAAGATAAATATTAATTGTAATGAAAAACTATTATATGTTACAAACAAAATAATATTTTTTTCAAGTTTATAACTGAATTTTGAATAAAACATACCAAACACTTAATTCTTGGACGGATTAGAAGAGTTGCCAATAACATAGGGTTTCAGTTTTTTAAATACATTTTTAAGCAACTGATAATTAATATGCCATTCTAGCAATTCATTTCTTAGCAATTAATTAAATAAATAAAATTATTCTAAAATAAAGCTCAATGCAATTCCTAGTGCCTTGCCCTAAACCAAAAGGTTTTTGTTGCTATTCTGGACTGGGTTGCTTTTTAACCTAATCAAGTACTAAACTTGCTGCCAGAGTAACAATTATGAAACTACGCACATATTAATATACCTACTACATTGCAGTTTAGTGGTAATAATGCATCGCGATATTAACTAAATAAAAAAATCTTTACAGGTTATTCCATCTTCCTAAAAGCAACTAATAATTAAATAATATGCCATTCTAGCATTACATTTCTTACTAATTACTTAAATAAATAGAATTGTTACAAAATAAAGCTCAATGCAGTTCCCAATACCTTGCCCTGTAACAAAAGGTTTCCATTACTATCCTGGTCCAGGTTACATGTAAAACTTATCACATTCTAAACTTACCGCCCAGAAACAATACTTCAATCACATGCATATTAATACATGTACCATATCGCAGTATAGTGGTAATAATGCATCGCAATATTAACTAAGTAAAAAAATCTTTAAGGTTATTCCATCTTCTGTTTTTATATTCGTGATTCAGATAGATACTAACACATTTGAATGGCTGGCACAGTTACTTGCTGCTGAAATATGGCATCAATAAAAGCAAAGGAAATTAAAAATAAATCTTAACAACTTACGTCATTCCACGTAATATTAGTTTGAATTGCAGTCTATGTTGCCTAGATCCAAACAAAGCAATGAACACTTAAGAAATCAAATTAAATTATTTTTTTTTAAATAAATTACTTATGCCCTCTGCTGTCAAGTGCCAGTTCTAATAACAATCTATCAAAACTGCCACTAACATTGATAAAATTAAAGCTTTTATCTTATATATCTGTGGCCAAAGATTTTAATGAATACTTTTACATAAAACGAATGTATTATTAAATAAATCTAAGCAACTAATACTTATTATTTCATTTTAAATGCAATACATACTTTTATTTCAGTGTTCTGTGAGTTAATTTATTCACTGATGCTTGGAAATGTTATTAAATAATGCGCATTCCCAAGAATATCATCGTAAAGTGTGACATCATAGCGCAACGTCATAGATGGACGCCATGCCGTGACATGCTACACCTAGCGTATTATACTAATAGATAAATACACAATAAATTTTAGTTCAACACATTTCACTCAAGAACTACTTGTTAGGCCCAAATGTTGCATGGGGGGTTAACACTTTTGCCTAAACTGTGAACAATTAAGTTCTTGACCATGTGTAGCCTTCAGGTACCTTTAACATTTAATAAGTCAGCTGCCACATATTCGTATTATAAACCCCAAATACGAAGGGTGTAATGAAATTAATTCACTTGACACAGTTTTAAATTACACAATACTTGTATCCTTGAAATTAAGTTCACTTTTACAATATCGGTACCAGAAATGTGGATAAAACATCAAACAACAGTTTCATTCAAGATTACAGGATAAGAGCATTCATACGAGAAGACAAACTCACTAAGTTCCCCAACTTTAGGGAGTACCCAACTATAACGGCATGTTGGAACTTGCCGCACTCCTATGTCGAGCGGTTCGCTACACTAGCTGATGCAAAATTCCTTCATTGAAAATTACGGAGAGACTGAGGCAATTCATGGTGGCTGCATGGCCTTTTATAAGCTTCCTAAGGCCTATGGCATCAACTTTTTTCATTAATTAATATCTCCTAAAGTACGAAATAGTTTAACTTGCAATTCCTACAAGGGCTTCATATGATCACATTCTATCTGTATTAATTTATTTTAGCATTCAAAAGGGTTTCTATAGGCTTAACATAAAAGTCTCTTTCGTCACCGGTTAGGCGCAATTTTTTGTGCTACACCAACAATCAGTGAAAATCTTAATTATCTGGCAAATGCTTAAACTTTTTACCGAAACCATTACATATTCATTATCCTTTGAATTTAGGCTATCTCCTGATATAAATTTCTCAATTATATTCCTTTTAGTTAAAAAGTTAATTTTTTCCTCTTAATTAAAACCACTAATTAAACTTTGCCAAATTAGTTAATTTTACTATCAAAATATCTGCAACAGTGCTGACTATAGCTGGTGATAAAAGTGCAGCTGCAGTGTTACTCAATTCAAAGTTGTCTCAAATCTTAATTTTTTGCTTTTCTAATCACATATCTCAAAACTTAAACAAACCGAATTATCTCTTAAAATAAATTTTTCCCGATATAAAGAATACACTTTAAAATGATTCTTATGATGAGTTTTCACTGTGGAAATGAATGCAGGAAAATCCCTTCAAGTTGACAATTACATTACACATAATTTCTAAGTCTAGCATAAGCGACTTCAAAATCGATCTATAGAATATTTTACTGCTGGGGATGGCTAGTGGAAGTGCTTTTGGTGAACTAAAGGATGCCTTACATACTGTACATATTTTGATGGAGTTTTTATTAATGTACAGCCCGTGATTCCATGGGTACAATATGGTATGTTTCATTTTGATGTGCCAACATAAAGCTAAAAATTTAAGACAATTTTTCCACGAATGTAACTCGTGCAAAAATTACTGGTAAGATTTTAATGGAGTTATGATTAATGTACAGCCCATTGTACCACTGGTAAAATTGGATATGTTTCCTTTTATTGAAACATCAAAAAGTTCCAAGAAATTTACAAAAAATTTTCATCAAAAGTGGTGCACATTGATTGGATTTGGATTGAATTTAAATTAATGTGCTATCCAGTGTCCCATAGGAAAACCGGAAATAGTTTATTTTGAAAAGCTGAGGAATTGAAGCAAAAGTATTGATAAATTAATATTCCATAAATTACTTCTCCCTGTATAAATATTTATCAAGATTTCAGTGTATGAGCAGCATCATATAATTTGGAGGAATGAAGTTACAGTTTGTTCTTAAAACCATTCAGACAAAAGGAATTTGTGTTCAGTGAGCAACATGGTAGCTGGATCATCTAGCTCTAGATCAGCATTTCGGATTAAGGACCAGTAAAATGTCAAAAATATTTCACCTAATTTTTTTTTATCATGTTTATGATAGTAACCAAACCATCTAAATTTTATCATCATATACCATGGTCCCTTGAGACCTAAACTTACAGTAAGGCCTTCATGAAACGGTTATTAACTTAATTCTTAGAAAGAATGCTGTTGATGCCAGCTGGATACATATTTTATTATATCAACAATGCAAGCATATCCTCATGTCCTGGATATACCAAATTTTTTCTGATATCTGAAAATTCATGGCTTTTTTAAAAGTTTTATCTACAGGATTATGCCCTATACACCCTTATACAGTGCAAATATTCAATTTTATGTGAGAAATTTTAACTAAGACATTTTTTGTTGTAACATCTTTAATACAGTTAGAATTAAATTTATAATATTCTTCCTAAGGACCATCTGCCCCATCTTTGCAGACCACCTGTTGAGAAAAACTGCTCTAGATGATGATGTTTTAAAAGAAAGGTTTGTACATTAACAGTCCACTTGAAGAAAGTTTCAGGCAACAGTTGGTTGTCAATAAGGAAGGATAGGAAAGGTAAATCCATTCACCACAGGTGAGGGCAGGTGGGCTGCGATGAACAAAAATAAACTTTTTTTAATATAAACCTTAATCATGTTTAGAGGAGAGACAAAAAGCAAGATCAGACGTTCACACACCGAGACTCAACAGATGACTGAATTACAACTGTCTGCATTCGGTTAGAATTTGTTGTAGGTGCAGAAACAAGGGGTAGGACAGCAGCCAATGAATGTTTTGGGGAAGGAAAGTTTATTGAAATTTTGATGGGCTTTAAGGACATCTTGTTGTACTATAATAAAGTTGAGGGTTTATGCAAAATGAAAGGCAGTTATAACCATTAAGGGGTATATTCAAAGAGACACATGATTGAAGAAACAGGATACGTGAACAGAGTCTGCTGAGATTGCAGGCATAAATATATTATACTTTTAGAAAAAGAGCCCTTCTGCCATCATTTGTAGTGAGTGCTGGTGGTTTATTGAAAGTCACAGATATGGAACAAAGTACTGGGGGAATAGTAATAAGGTGAGGCTCTTGGTACTTGTTGTAGCAGATAATGAACAAATAAGGCAAGGACTTTGGGGAACATATGTATTTTTGGAGTTCAGATGTGGAAGCACAATAGTCAGAACTGCTAAGCACTTAATGTACCAGGTGGGCAGAAAGTCAAAAATTAAGCTTTACACATAACAAAATAATTCATAAGGATGTGCAATCATTGCTCCATCGCAATTAAATTATTATTATTTTTTTAGAATTGGATGCATTCTTAATAAAGACTGGTGATAATGTGAAGTCCCAGTTAATAAAAGAAATCAATCCCTCGTGAAGTAACTGTTATGCGTATAAAACAGTTTAGTAAACCAGTGGAGAAAAATTTCGTACTACTACAAGACAATACAGGGCACCAGTACAGTCAATAGGACGTTAAACAGTTCAAAAAGATAAAAGAATGGAGGAAGAAATGCAAAATTAATAAAAGAATTGAAGCCAGATATTACAATAAGGAGGTGAGAAGGTTGATAAGATGAAAGTAAACAACTGAATATAAAATTAATAATAGCAAATGGGGAAGTTAAAGGCTGCATGAGGAGAACATTGACAATACAGATAGAAATTTCTATGGCTTAATTTAGAAAGCTGAAGGGATGATAAGGCAATCACAAAACTAGATAGTGAAGAATTTACAGAGGATCTGAAAAAGCATAAATATTAAGCAACTGGACGGATGGAACCAATGCATGAATAACCAATTAAATATCAGAGTAGGAACTTCTCCATGTTAACAGACTTGAACTTACTAGGGAACAGGTTCTGAGGCTATAATGAGGGAGAAAGAGTAAAAAAGCCTAAATTTGTGTTGCATATAATACTATCACAAATGTACTGAAGACAGATACAACACTGTAAGATTACATAGAAATATTATTTACATTAAGTGTGCAAATTTGCTGCATACCTTAGAAAATGTGCAACATCAGTATCAGTTCATAAAAATAGGAGACTAGTAAGACTGAGAATTAAATGGTACTGAATAGTTTAACTTCTGATGACAGAGCTTAGGTTCCAATCGCATCAGGAAAGTTTGAGAGAAATGAGCAACATAGGTTTAAGGGAGGTTATTCATGTTAACCTTCGATAGTGGGGTGTTTCCAAGATATTTCAAATGAAACTGACAAAGGAGACCAAAGCGTTTCACACAGTGAGCCATAGAATAATTATGTACAAGGTTAAAATGATTGGGGTGGATCAGAATGTGACTAGTTTGGTAAAGGAATTCCAAAAGAAATGGGAAATAAAGAGTTAGAGTAGGAAACCAGTTTTCAAAATAGGTATGAGTAAGAACAATAGTTCATCAAGGTAATCTGGTCAGATGATTGTTGTTGATTATGATTCAATTTTTGTTTTCAGTTAGAAGTAATACTATTTGCAGATCACACATATTGTATAGTAAGAGTGAAATAATAGGGTACTGCAAGCAACTGCATTAACTGGGCATATAATTGTTCTGATAAGAATATGATACCAAGAGAAATAGTGAATAAATTAACAAAAACAGTGAAAGAATTTAAAGTTTAAATTTTTAGATGGTAAAAGTAGATGGCTACAGGAATGTAAAAGATTGGGTGTGTAGGGAAATAGCCACTGGAGTGGGCACTCTATCACAATAAACTTTTTTTAAATTAAATAAATTAACATGGAATTGTGATAAATATTTAAAAACAGACAGGAAAACTGATGTACAATTGAACTGTGGAGGGGGAACTGTTGCTTCAGATGTAAAGTGATAATCTTGGCATTGTACAAGTATGAGAAATGTGATATTAAAAAACCTTGGTTAACCCCATGTGTAATTCACATTATGCAAAGAAAGGAAGCTTTATTTGTTTAAAGAAATTATCACAGAATGTGGTCAATAACTTATATAATAAAGGAGTGTGTCGGGAATCATTGGCAGACAGGAGTCAGTTTGAAAGAGAGCTGAGTCTATAAAAGACATAAGATTTTTGAATAGATACTGGAAGAACTATTAATAGTATGGGGAAGGAAAGAGAACATCATGACCATAAATTACAATTTACTTTCAGGCTTTAGAGATTGGGAAAGCTTTAATTTGTAAATAGGAGTCAAGAATTGTAACAAATAATCAAGGGAGTTGATGAACAATTTAACTCACAGTGAAATAATTCAAAGTTAAAATTATTTGTATAATGCTAAAATTCTGGTAGGTGTGTACTGACATTGCCACCAGAAGATATGATTAGTCTGAATTATTTGAATTAAAATTACAAAATTTTGTGACTCAAAACCAGAGTTAATAGAGGCAATTAAAAAAATATTAATCATGTTTTCAAAATGAGTTAATTTACTTACTAGTTTCTTGTACTTCTCAATAATCTCCTTAACCTTTGAATCTAATTCAATTGAACCAGCACCATACATTTCCTGAGCAATAATCTTTACTTTTTCTTCCAATGAGATGTCCAAATCGTACAGAAATCTGAAAATAATTTTATAGATGATATTTTTCCTCTATATTTAACAGTCTGGTACTCATATGTTTGTATATTTATTAGTAGTGATTATTATTATTATTATTATTGCTTATGGATTAACACCTTTTGGCGTCGTGGTCATTATAGGCAGGAAATGATTGGGGGCAAGAAGCAGGAAAAAAAATTGGGCCATGGCCCTTTGAAGGAACCATCCTGACATTGGTCTGGAGTAATTTGGGGAAACCATGGAAAACCCAAATCTGGATTGCCGGACAGGGATACAAACCCATGTCCTCCTGAAAGAGAAGCCAGATCATTAATGCTAATCCAGTAATAAAGTTGGTGGCGGAAAGATGTGCGTGTGTGAGGGGGAGGGGGGGGATGCAGCATATATTCAAATATTAATGCAAAGTTGTTATACTGAAGTTCAAAATAAAAATGAAGGGAATTTAAATAGCAATAAAGGTAACAAAACAAAATGACAACACACACAAAAAAGCTTTTTAATGTCTATTGCCATGTTAAGATTAGAATTTCTAAAATGAGTTAAATATGTGAGTACTCATTTCAAGAATATTTTTTGTTTTAAATAAAAAATCACTAAACCAGAACAAATCAAAAAAAATTATAAAAGACAGTAAGGAATCTGAATTACCAAATTGTATTTTTGCTACTTCCAAAAACAACATGAGATTTTCAAGCAGATTAGAAATATGGTGTGGTAATTTACATGGAGATAAGTAAGTTATAGTGGTATAGGCAGAGCATGTACAATGGAAAAAATGAAAAATTCCATAAAATGGATCAATAAAAGAGTTAATTAATGGAAAATTTAAACTATCTTCTGCAAAAATTAGTGCGAAAATTAACAATATAGTAATCTTTCAACAGTAAATTTTGTTTTAAACTAGGTGAAAATGACACTGAAACATTTAAATTCATTAAAACTGAATTAACAAACAATAATAACTTATTAAGTGGTAAACAAAACATTTTGTGATGTTAGGGGGAGCATTGAAATTGATTCAAGTCCAGGACCAACAATGACAGTTCAAAAACAAAATGTTCAAAAAGTGGTGGAAATTCTTCAAAATTATAATTTTTTTATCTCCCAAACACAATTGAGAAGCTAACAAGAAGTCTTAAATCGACTGTCCATTTCATTTTAATGGAAAATTTGGTCAATAGCACGATATTTTTCTCACTTTATATGCCACACAACAACTAAAACCAAAAATTATTGCACTTCAGTAACATGAAGGAGTGGCTGATGTGAATCAAGACTTTATGTCAAGCATTGCAACAGCTGATGAAACCTGGTACTTTCAGTATGAATCACTAAACACCAGAGTTTGGAGTGGAATGTTCAAGACTCGTCAAAAACAAAATTGATTTTCCATGTGGAACAGCTGGATCAAGACTATGCTAAACTATTTTTTTTTTTCCATAATACAAGAATTACCCACAAGTAATTCACATCAGTAGTTATAAGACTTTACATCCAAAGAGAAAGAGTCATGCACGCAAAAGCAAAATTACACTACCTGATCAAAAGTATCCAGACACCCCTACATAATGTGAAACTGAACACTAGATGTCGTGAAAGGTGGACCCACCAATAAAAAAGGAGGCTGGGTTAACGTATTGTCATTAGAGAAGCAGTAACAACAGGAGAGCTCAGTGATCTCAAACATGGATTAGTCTTTCAATGTTTCTTGAGTAACAAATCCATTAGTAACATTTGAATGCTTCTAAAGCTGCCCAGGTTGACTGTTGGTGAGGCGATTGTGAAAAGGAAACAAGAAGGAACAATCACAACTTAACCAAGATCAGGCCGACCGCATTTAATGATGGACAGGGACTGTCTAGTATTGCGATGGGTGCTTGTAAAAAATTGCAAGAAGTGAGCTCCAAAGTGCCACCAGCAGTCCATCCAGCACAACTGCCATATGTTGGGATTTAAAAAAAGGGGGTACAAAGGTCACATTGCTACTCATAAGTCAAACAATGCCATAGACAATGCTTAATGACACAAAGAGATGTAAAGAGTGATTTGGAGTGATGAGTCATGCTATAAACTGTGACAATCTGATGAAAGGGATTGGGTTTGGAGAATGTCTGGAGAATGTTACCTGGCATCATGTGTAGTCCAAACAGTAAAGTAGGAGAAGGTGGTGTTATCATATGAAGGTGTTTTTCCTGGTTAGCATGTGGTCCCCTTATTTCACTTAAAAAAATTCTAAATGCGGAATGATAAGAACACATTTTAAAACACTGTGTACTATGTACATAGAGGATCAGTTCAGAGATGACGACTGACTCTTGTCAGTTGTCATAAAACTGTATGTGTGCGGTAACAGTTTTTGAAAAAATCCTGAAACTGACTGGCCTGCCCAAAGCCCCAGCCTGAACCGTTGTTGTTGTTGTTGTTGCTTTAGGGCGCAACGACAGCGGGGTCATTAGCGCCCTAACAATTACCAGCCTAAACTGTGGCTTAAAAAAAGTACTAAAATACTGTCTGCATGGTCGACTGTAAAGGGGTCGACCATACAGACAGCAAATAAATAATTCACAAATATAAAACGTGGCTTAGAAAAGGGGCCACCAGAACACAAGACCGTGCACCACCTGAATGGCTGTAAAGGGGCCATACAGGGTCACTAAATAATTAAAAAAACTACATCTCTCGCTGGCTGTATAGTGGCCAGCGAAAAGGAATTTAAAAATATAAAAATTAAAAACAATGCACATGGAAGGGTGGTTGTATAGGGACCACCCGTCCATCTAAAAACTAGGCCGATCTGCCTAAAATTTTAGGCACTAGACCGGCCAATACACAAAATTTTAAAACACTCGCCACACTGCTGGTCTCATTGTTTAAAATAAGGACCAGATCGTTGGCAAGGCCAACGTCTGCCCTCAAGTCTAAAAACACAACACAATCAACTAAAATGTGGCGCACCGTCATAGGTACGCCACAGGTATCACATTCCGGAGGGTCCTCCCGGCAGAAAAGAAAACTGTGTGTCAGAGGACAGTGCCCTATACGGAGGCGAGTAAGGAGAACCTCATCCCTCCTCGCCCGCTGGAAGGAGCTGCTCCATGGCTGAACGGTCGGTTTGACCAGCCGGAGCTTATTATGCTCAACCTCCAGCCACTGCCTCTGCCAGATGTCAAAAACAAACCTTTTCCCTGCCGAGGCAAGGTCAGACTTTGGGACCGGATCAAAGTCAACTCTGACCTTGTTGCAGGCTAACTTGGCAGCTTCATCAGCTGCCTCGTTCCCCCTGATTCCCACATGACCAGGTACCCAGCAGAAAACGACCTCCTTTCCAGAAGATTGTAGGGATCGGAGGGTGTCCTGTATATCCTGGACAAGACGATCTGCTGGGTACATGCTCCCCATTGCCTGGATGCAGCTGAGGGAATCACAGCATATGATGTACTTCATGCCGCGACATACTTTCATATGCTGGAGCGACTTTAACAAGGCGTAACATTCAGCAGTGTATACACTGCAACAGCTATTCAGTTTGTAGTTATAAGTCGCTCGAGGGAACACTACGGAGCAGCCAACTCCGTTAGCCTGCTTAGACCCATCCGTGTATACCGGGGTAAAGTCGCGGAACTGATTTAAAACATCGCTAAAAGTTCGGGTAAAAACGCTGTCGGCGGTACACAGCTTGTTGTACCGCGACAATTCTAAAACTGTTCTGGGCCTCTTCAAAAGCCAGGGAGGAGATTTACTCCAACCCTGGTGATAAAAAGAGGGCATCTGGAATAGTGTTGCAAACTGAAAAAAAAAAATGTTTTTTTTTCAGCTTTGTGAAAAAAACATGAAAAAAAAACCTAGCACCGTGTTTTTTTTTTCTAAATTTTTTTTTTTTTAGAAAACAATATATTTGATAAATTATAGTTTTATTAAGGAACTTACATTTTACAAGTGTGTTTTAAGTCTTACTGAATCATATAATGTCTCACAATAATGATTCATAAGTGTATCTATATAGGTAACATAATTTTATTCATCCTCTATGTCAGTACCACATTCACTAGTATCAGCACTATCAGCACTACCAACACTAGTTCGATCGGTGTCGGAATTTTCTGTCTCCTCTAGATCCATAACTTCAGAAATAGTTAACATTTTCTTTTACTGGTTGTTCTTGTATTGTACGCAAAAGATTTTGAGATTGCAATTTTAAATTGTGAGCAAAGTACACACTGTGCATAAAGACTGCGCCAATAGTTCTGTATTACGGTCTTTTAAGTTTGAATTAAAATCTATTATCATACAAAATAGGAGCTTTACTTCTTTTCAATCGTTTGTTTACACCAACGGTTGCAAGGAAACGATTCATAATTAGGGACCGTGCACAAACTACGTGGCTCGGTCCAGAGGGAGGAGGGGTTAGCTGGAAGGCTACGCTGGGCTACGTGGGGAAAGGGGGGGGGAGGTTCCGAGCCAGGCCACGTAACTTTCCTTTCGTAACATTTTTCACAGTTAAAATGAGGAACTGAACTCACAACAGCATGTGAGTATTTATTTCCCTCAGTTAATTATATCCGTATGTAATTTACAATAGTCTGACAAGAGAAAACAGTACAAAATGTCTTCTGGAATCAAAGTGGAAGAAAGCTACGTGCGGGGAGGGGGGGGGGGGAGGCAAAAGCCACGTAGGGCTACGTGGGGGAGGAGGGGGGGTTCACAGGAGGCCAAAATGGAGCTATGTGGTTTATGCACGCTCCCTTACTGACAATTTAATGAGTCAGTACCACTATACTCTGAGAGTTAACAAGTATACGAATATAAGGAAAGCCCAATAAGTAATAAAAAGAGGCAAAAAACCGTGGATAAATTTTAAATTCCTAATTTTTTTAAAAGATCTGTAGGTAATTTTGTAGGGCTGGCAGCACTATTTCAAATAGCAAGTATCAATCCAAACAATGGGGAATGGGGATTCCTTCTCGCGTAACCTAGTCTCTTCGGGAAATCCCCGTTCATAAAGAAAATTTAGTCAATTTTGCCAATATTTTCGTAATTTTTTTTCCTACTGAACCAGAAAAATATAGTAGATTTTAAACTAAGATAAGTACTTAGAATAAACTCTAAAACAGTCATTTTAAACGATAACTGCCTTACAAATTTGAGATTTAGTAGTTGTGAAAAAAAACGTGTTCCAGAAAAAAAACATGTTTTTTTTCTGGAACAAGTTTTTTTTCATGTTTTTTTTCAAGCCAGAAAAAAAAACGTTTTTTTTACAACACTAATCTGGAACCCATATTCCTCCAATATAGCCTTTGTACGGTAGCTGAACGGTTTTGTTGCTCTTTGACGGTTGGTATATAGCCGTTCAAAGTTAGGATGAGTAACTACGTCGTACACGGGACTGCCAGGAGTTGTGGCAATGTGTATATAGTGTCGCACCATGAGGAGACGCCGGCAGATGGAAAGCGGTGGCTCGCCAGACTCAGCACAAATGCTGGGTATCGGACTGGTGCGGTATGCACCTGTGGCAAGACGAATTCCTGCATGGTGGACACTATGCAGAATACGGAGATAGCTGTCCCGTGCCGAACCGTAAACAATGCAACCGTACTCCAACCGCGACCGTACAAAGGCTCTGTAAAACTGTAGCAGGCAGGAGCAGTCAGCGCCCCAAGACCTGCCACACAGACACTTCAAGACATTAAGAGCTTTCAAGGCTCTGGCTTTAACATCTTTAAGATATGGCAGCCATGTAAGCCTACTGTCGAAAATGAGGCCCAGAAACCGAACAGTTTCGCTAAAACTTAAAACGGTGTTCCTCAAGGTGAGATGAGGTTCTGCTAAAAGACTTCTACTACAGCTAAAAAGTACACACCGAGTTTTCTCAGCAGAGAAACGAAAGCCGGTGTGTACTGACCATTCATCCAGCCTGTTCAGCGTGAGCTGCAGCTGCCGCTCAGCGCTTCTCAGGCTGGCCGATGCAATAAAAATTAAAAAGTCATCAACGTATAAGGAGAACCGGGTGGGCCTCCTTATAACAGTTGAGATGCTATTAATGGCAATAGCAAAGAGGGTTACACTTAAAACTGAGCCTTGAGGAACACCGTTTTCCTGAATAAAAAGGTCGGACACTTCTCTACCGACTCGGTACCGGAAGCAACGTCGAGATAAAAATGATTTTAAAAAACGAGGTAGATTTCCCCTAAATCCCCATTCATATAACTGTTTTAAAATTATATGTCGCCAGGGAGTATCGTATGCCTTTTCGATGTCAAAAAATACGCCCACAAGGTGTTGGTTGCGGATGAAGGCGTCCTGAATTGCCGCTTCCAGTAGGATCAGGTTATCCGTGGTGGAATGGAACTTCCTGAATCCACACTGAAAACGACTCAGCAGCCTACGGGACTCGAGACACCACACGAGGCGGCGGTTCACCATCCACTCTAGTGTCTTCCCAACGCAGCTCGTTAAGGCGATGCTGCGATAGCTGCCTGGCAACAACTTGTCTTTTCCTGGCTTTAAAATCGGGATTAACGTTGCTTCTTTCCACGAGTCGGGGAAGTGTCCTCCGGTCCAAACATCATTAAAAATACCCAGGAGGTACTCTTTAGCATCTTTGTTAAGATGCCTCAGCATCTGGTACTGGATCTGGTCAGGCCCTGGTGCTGTGTCCTTGGCGCTGTTGAGAGCTGACTCCAGCTCCCAAGGTGAAAATGGGCAGTTGTATTGCTGCACATCAGACGAGTCGAAGCAAAAGACTTGCCTTTCAGCAGTTATTCTTCGTTGCTGGGCCTGATGGTCGAGTCCAGCAGACGAAGTTATGGCAGCGAAATGCTCCGCCATCACCTGTGCTATGCTTCGCTCGTCAGGTGACTACCCGCCCTTGATCCAGTAATCCAGATACTGGCGGTCGAGAGTACCTCCCGGATATACGGCGGATTGACTCCCATACTTTTGTTGACTATGTGGAACGATTAATGTTGCTCACAAAGGTCTGCCATGACCTCCTCTTGCTCTCCTTAATTATACGACGTGCCTTAGCTCTAGCAACCCGGAACGCTGCGAGGTTGTCGGGTGTCGGTTGTAATTTAAACCGACGCAAGGCCCGTCTGCGACCCTGGATGGCGGAACGACATTCCTCATTCCACCAGGGGACAGGCTTTCTTCGCAGCACTCCAGAGTTGCTAGGTATGGAAATATCAGCTGCCTGCTGAATCACATCAGTAAGATGTTTCACCTTATCCTCAATGTTCAGGCGGTGTTCGAGGACAACTAAGCGGCTATAAAGCTGCCAGTCAGCTCTGCTGATATTCCATTTCCTTGTAGTCATTCTATCACCACGTTCAATCTCAACGTGCAACCAGATTGGATAGTGGTCGCTTCCATGTAGGTCACGATCCACTTCCCAATGCACGGAGTCCGCAATTGAAGGAGAGCAAAAAGAGAGATCAATGGCAGAGGACGAACCGGAAGCAGTAGTGAAGTGCGTCATCTGACCTGTATTTAGGATGCACAAATCCTCCTGCTCCAATAATCTACAAATCTCTCGGCCTCTGGGGCTATTGGTGGTCGAACCCCACAACGCATTGTGCGCGTTAAAGTCTCCCAATAGGAGAAAAGGCCGAGAGAGTTGCCGTGTGATGTCAGCCAGCTGACCGCAATCAACTGGTGATCCTGGCGGTAAATATATGGAGCATACAGTCAGTTGCACCGGTCTATACAGTTTCACTGCTACTGCTTGTAAAGGAGATGTGAGAGCTACAGGTTCGGAGTGGACAGTGTTCCGTACAAACACCGCCACTCCCCCCTTCGCTCGATCACCCTCGGTATCGTCCTTTCGGTAAAGATCAAAACCTCTTAGCACAGGTTGACGAGTTGGTCTGAAGTGTGTCTCTTGGAGACAGAGACACAATGGATCAGACCGTGCTAAGAGTTGTAACTCCTCTTTGTGAGCCATAAAACCATTAATGTTCCATTGGAGTATGGGAGCCATCCTACCTTTTTAGCTTCACCCGCCCCGGATCGGGTGGGTCTTCGGTCAATATCTGCTGAGGAACGGGACCGGACTCGTCCACCAGCATTTCACTTTCTTCTGGCTCCGAAGAGACAGACATCTCCGACTCAGAAGAAACGTCCAAACCCTCTTTGGATTTTTTCTTCCTCGCCCTCTTTCCCTTCTTATCCCCTCTACCAGGTGTACTGGGAGGGGATGAAGAGGGGGATTTCAAGAAATGAGTCGGGTCCGTCTGCCTGAACTTCGGGCCCCGGACCTTCTGATCGCCTCCATTAGAATTTGTAGCTGGTGGTGTTGCTACTACTTTCACTGCACGAGGTGGAATTGGAGGGGCAGTGGCTTTAACTGGTAATGCTGGTGGAACCTTCACTACTGCTGCTGGTGTGGTTGAGGTCGCAGGCATGTTGCTACCGACGTCCGCGGCCCTAGATTTAGTGACCTTGGCGGATTTTGCACCGCATTTGCACTGACATGAGCACTTGGTGCTAGTGCTGATGTCTGCAACGGACGTCTGGATAGCAACACTTTGTTTCCTGACGGGAGCTGAAGCCATCTTTGCAAAACTTGTTGCGAAAACGGGAGCGGATAGCATTTTCACTTTCTTCTTCGCTTCACCATATGGTAATCGCTCTTTGGTCTTCAGCTCCTGTATCTTGCGCTCCTCAAGATACACTTGACACTCCCTACTCCAGGCAGGGTGCGAACCCGGAGCAGTTGACACACACCTGTGGGAGCGTGCAACTAACACCGGGCTCATGTGCGCCCTTGCCGCATCTACCACAGGTGGGGTTACCTTTACACGACGCCGTCGTATGTCCGAACCGCTGACACTGAAAACAGTGTATCGGGTCCGGAACATACGGACGGACGTTCAGGTTAATGTAACCTGCTTTGATGTTCTTTGGTAGAACTGGAGTGTACAAACGTCAGGTACGAAGGTGGCAGTCTTTTCAATACTGCCATTAACCCTTCGCGTTATCTGACGTACCTCGACCACTTTCTCATCTTCCCACTCCTTAACGAGCTCCTCGGTCCCTAATTCCATTATGTCACGGCAGGTGACTACGCCTTTAGAGCTATTCAGGGATTTGTGGAGTTCGCAGGTAACAGCGAACTCCCCGAGTTTCACACAGTTAAGGAGTTGGGTCGCTTGCCTACTGGTGCATGTTTCCAGCAGCAGCGTCCCGTTCCTAAGCTTTTTTACCGAGTTAAGGGTCCCTACCAGACCCTGTAGTCCTTTATGAATAAAGAAAGGCGAAACTTTGTCAAATGACCCTTCCAATCTTTGCATTACGACAAAGGCGTTCGGAATCGAACATTCCTTTCCGTTACTTTTTACTTCAGAACCGGGGGGGGGGGGGGCTATCGACCCTCACCCGCTTCTTAGAAATGGGTGTATTAGGATTAACCTGCGGCACACCCGTACCGCAGGGTTTTTTGGTTTTTGTGGTAGACTTCGTTTTGGTCCCACGAGTAAAACCATTTTAAAAAGAAGCGCTAATACAACAGGGGTGCGCAGGTGCCCCTGAGGTTGCACGTTAGCGAGTGAATTCCCTCTCCACCCATTCACCTCCTCGGCACGTGGCTGACCTTGAGGTTGAGGGGTTTTTTATAGAGGTTTGTACCGTCCTCGCGATCCGGGCGATGAAGCCAAGATCCCCGTTCTCCTAGGCACACAACGTTCCACCGCCACGCCCTACGGTGGTCGTTGAAGCATGGTAGGAGTTTACAGGTGTGGGAAACTTGCGGCGCTCACAAGTTTCCAGCTCAGGCACCGCGGGTTCGCCAAACCCGTACTTGGCACTTGCGTACCAGGTCCCTGCGGGGCCCAACCTGAACCCAATCAAACAACTTTGGGATGAGTTAGGACATCAACTTTACTCCAAACACCAGTGTCCAACACCACTACCTTCTCCGGTTTAGCTTTTGAGGAAAATTGGGCTGCCATTCTTCCACATACATTCAGACACCTCACTGAAAATCTCCCCAGCAGAGTTAAATCTCTCAAAATACCACTTTAAAGAATGTGACACAGGTAAGGTCCAAGGGCATTTTTAGAAAGGTGTCTGGATACTTTGATCAGGTAGTGTATATGCAATTTCTTGGCCAAAAAGTTTATCGTTTCCGGGTTTACACGAAGAATAACCTTACTTCGTCATCTTGTATCAATCAGACTTGATAATTGTGATTCAATAACGTCGTATGAGACCGATATTATTGAGACATCACAAAGATTAAGTGGAACTGGATTTGGTATAAACACAAATGGATTGGCTCGTTGTTACTGGCAGGTTTACCAGAACGATTTTCACCTATGATCATGGTGATTGAACATTACGGCGGATGTTATCAAGACAAAATTGATTGATATGGAAATGTCAGATTCGAATGAATCAGAGGCAAAAACCGCTTTCACTTCCAAAGGTTGGCTGTACCATAGAAGCAAGACTGCCAACAGACAAAACAAAAGCGGAAACTACGTTGTGGAAAAGTCAAAAGTCAAAATGACAGGAGTTAAATCCATCACTTGTTACAGGTGTAAACAGAGTGGGCATTACAGGAATCAATGTCCATTGCTGGTGAAATCAGATGAACCTAAGCAATCCAATGTGTTTAGTGTTGTTTTTCTATCCGGCAAGTTTAGTAAACAAGAATGCTATACTGACTCCGGCACAAGTTCTCGTATTACGCTGAATGAACATTGGATAAAAAATGTATTGTATTCATCAAGATATTGCTCTGGAACCATTCCTTAACAGACTCATGGGTCTGGCAGAGCTTGAAGGAATCGTTGCCTTCACAGATATCATCTTGCTGTTGGAGGAAATAATAGAAGATAGATCGAGACAAACACCAAAGAAATAATGAAAGTAATGGAATGCTGGTGTAAACAAGTTAAGCTCCAGCTAGCACCAACAAAAACCCAATACATTTTGATGAAAGGAACACTGAAACGCAACCCCACTGTGAAGCTTGGAGAAAATTCCATTAAAAGACGCAAAACAGTAAGATACTTAGGGGATGTTCTAGATCATATGTTCCCAACCTTTTTTGACGTAGCACCCCCTTTTCGGAAAAAAATTACTCACCGCCCCCCTGTTTGAAAAAAAAACAGTACCGATGTAATCAACGTTGTGTAATCAATAGCGCTTCAATTTAATTGGCTTGTTACCCACCTCTTCAAACAGTGATTTAATGGCACCCCTCTTAGATGAATTGGGCTATATTAAATATTGAAAAACAAGGACAGATTTTTAAAATTACTTTATTAAAGAATATTAACAATATTGGTACCTTGTACAAAATTTTATTAAACAGATATATTGAAAATTATTGTAAAATTATCAGTGAGAGGTCTGAGCTTGAAGTATTGATACTAATTTTTCTACATTTGGTGCTATATTTGTCAGCAGGGGTCTTAAATCGCCGCGTTCCAATACTAACAAACCTGTTTCTTTTCTTTGTTAGCAAATTGCTTACTACACTAAATTACCTTTCGGCTAAATATGATGACAGGAATGCAACAAAAAACTTTTATGTTGCAGCCCACAAAACCGGATATAATTCTCGATTTTGCCTCTGTAGCCAAAATTCTTGATATCCATTTTTTTTTTAATTCCAATTTTAATTCTTCATTTGTTGACAGTTCTATCACCTCTTCCTGTAGCGATAAATCTGCTGTTTGTAGATTCGAGAAAGGATCTAATACCCTATCTGGGATGGTTATGTTAAGAATATCCTGAAATCTATTTTTAAAATCTTCTTTAAGTGCTTACAAATGTTAATTAAATACTAAAATATCTTCATTATTTGTATCCACAGAGGAAATATTTGGAAACTCATAGAATAGTCTTCGATCCACATCCTGTTTGTACAATTCAAGTTTTAACATGAACGCACAAATAACTGACTTTGATTTGATCAAATTCAAATTATCTCCTCGCAGCTGAAGGTTTGTTTCATTAAATTTATGATATAGATCAGTTAAATGAGCTATATCATTCTTATAGGCCTATTTCAATAAATTTTCTCTTAATGAATCATCCTTGTTTTCAAAAAAACGTTATAATGGAGTCAAAAAAGTGATAAAATCTTGTTAGACAGGTAACCTTTGACAGCCAACGAACTTCTGTGTGCAATAGCAAACGATTTAAATCCTCGTCATTTTCATCACAAAGTTTTCCAAATAATCTACTACTGAGAGCATTGCTTCTGATCTTGTTAACTGCGGTAATTACATACTGTAGTGAACAGTGCAGGCGATCACTTAGGTTTTTTGCAACCTAATGGTGTCTGTGAATTACACAATGCACGGCGACAACATTTGGTACTGCCTTTTTCAAATATGAAATCAGCCTTCGGTATCGTCCAACCATTGCTGGAGCACCATCAGTAGCAATGGACACGATATTATTCAGAGGTATAATTTTTCTTCGAGATAGTGTTCAAAAACTTGAAATATAGATTTTCCTGTAGTATCAGTTTTTTTATTTATTTTGTGAACAGTAATTAATGATAAATTTTTTCACATTTAATGAAGCAAACGTACGCAAGAAGTAATGAATCATTGTTTGGTAAAGTAGATTCATCAAGCTGTAAAGAAAATTCTGCATTCTTCAAAAAATCAGTTAGAGAACTCTCCACGTCCTCTGACATTTCATCGATTCGTCTCTGTACTGTGTTATTGCTAAGTGGGATTCCTTAATAATATCAGATGCGGGCTTGTGCATTACAGTACGCAGAACCTCACTCACAGATAGCAGTATCTTTTTTTTAACTGCTTAACGTATCTTAACAGCGAGGTCTTTAGAGACGGGAAAGGATGGGGGACAAGGAATGGGAAGGAATTCGGCCATGGCCTTTTGAAGGAAGCATCCCGGCATTTGCCTGGAGTGATTTAAGAAACCATGGAAAACCCAAATCTGGATGCCCGGACGGGAGATGGCGGTATCAATTCTTCCCCAATCGTATGTGGTTTTCCAGATTTAGCAATAAGCAAGGAAATGTAAGAGGCACGCAGGCCATCTGCGACTTGTTTGGATGACACTGAAAACATACCAGTTAAAGATAGACGTCTTAAATATTTACTTTATTGCTTTACGGGCTATGCCGCGTCGTTTATTTGATTACCTTAGCTTTCGGCTGCTATAATACAGCCTTCATCAGAAATACTGTTTTTATTTAGGTTGACATAGCAACCGTCGCCAAACATTTGAAGGTATGATAAACTTTTATCTTTTCTGTCAGGGTGTATTTTGGTTATATGTAAGGTTTCATAGCTTCATTTGAGAAAACGCACTGGCAAATCAGGCACATTGGTAATGTCTTGTTTGAGGGTGTCTCAAAAATCATATTTCAAGTATTCGACATTGTACTGTCTACATTTTTTCTTTGAATGTGACATCTGTGAAAATAATAAAATTTGATGTGACCAGCATTACGTTATTCAATTAAATAGATTTACTATTACAATTTAATTAAATAAATTTAAATTTGTGTTCATTATTTCATGAATATTTTGCCACGAACAAATAAACTGTAAAAAAAAAAAATATTATTTATTTAAAATTATAGAAGTATTTTTAAATTACGTTACCACCCAGCCACTGAAAAGATATACAAAATAGTAGTAATGAAATAAGAATAATAAAAATGATTAAGCCTTATCGAAAAAAATTAGAAATAAAAGTTTTTAATTATAACTTGTTTATTTAACTTTGGTAAATAACTTTTTATTTAAATTTCTCAGTTGAAAAATCTTCTTAAAATTACTTAGATAAAAGTGACATGATTAATCTGGCACTTCCGGTTGGCAGATCTCTATCAAGAGTGGATAGAATTGAGATATTCAGGTCCGAAACTTGAATATGTAATTTCATAACAAGGATAACCGACTGTCTTCAGAGGACGTCTATGTGTGAGCCAGCGATAGACATGAGTCCCTCGCTCCCCACTAACACACAGTCCTACAGACCGTCTTCGATTCACGCATTTTCAGCTAAAATGGTAAAGATGTTCTAAGTTATTTTATAAAAATATATCAGCGATTTTCATCTCTATTAAAGTTAAAAGGCGCAGTATAATTAATAAAAATTTAGAGAATGAGGCGTATCAATACATTTCTTAAGCCATATATCCCGAATGCAGGCTTGGGATTTTTCAAAACAATAATTCAGATTTTGCATAATAAGTGGAAATGATAAAAAATAATAATAATAATAAAAAAAAACCGGAATAGAATCGGTAGATTCATGTGACCCAACTTGATAGTACTTTTGGATTCAGTTGTTTATAAGAGTATGAAGAGAGAACAGAAAACAAAAATTAAAATATTGAAGAAAAAGAATATAAATTAAATAATATAATTTTATTATAGAAATACTATTGACATAAATAAATTGTTATACCCATAAATTTTACTGTATCATTATCATTAGTGTTTCAAGATACAGGAATATATTGTACTATGCTTTGAGAATCGAAGTTTAAATCAATTTTGTAATGTGGTAAAAAAAAATGTCTCATCCAATTTTATAACGATCTGTTTGATGCGCCTTAAATCTAGCATAAGAGGCCTGTGACTGAAATCTTCATTTTTTCACGATAATGTTTAACTATCTACACACAGAGCTCATAACTGACCGATGCCCTTCGAACCGCCATCAACGAAGATAGCGGCCTCTTACTCTGCGATGCTTGGCGCTCGTTGCTATGTCAACATAAACAGTATCTCTGACGAAGGCTGGAGGATACCAGCCGAAAGCTTAGGTAATGAAATAAACAACGCGGCAAAACCCGAAAGTCAATTAATCATGAATCATAAGAAAGTTTGCCAACGTATTGTAATACTGACGGTTTCCATCCACACGTACGGTAGGACTGATCCATGATGGAATACTGAGTGGCCTTGTCATTGTGTGTGTGTGGGTGACTAATGGCTGAGTGTGCCAGGGGCTAGGATTGACGGACAAAGTCTGTCCAGGATACTCGATAATCTATCTCTCCAGCATATGAGCGGGTTTTGTCGACATATTAAAAAGTTATTTTTCCATTTTCAAAGCCGGTGACCATACTATTTAATAATTTTCCATTATAAAGTCATTTCCGGCACCCTGATTACTTCTGTTCCATTATATTTAACGACTGAGGTTAAATTTAAGTACAAACAAAATGTAAGTGCAGGAAAATACTTTTAAAAAATTATGAGCCTCTTTCTTCCCTATTCCACACCTTCAAGTCCTAAGTCGACACACTTTGCACCTATAGTTGACACTCTTTCCATAACCCTAAATTACCATGAGGGCCAGAGAACAACAGTTGAGCAACTGACATCAAGAAGAAAGTACACAGCAGTGGCCTGGACCAAGTGAAAGAAATTGCAGATCCAAATGCGGTCCCATGCTGGAGAACACAGGCACCACGAGTTGTGAGCTTCTGGGGGTATTTTATGGTTAGAAAACAAGTTTATACAATTCCCTCCATTGAAAATAAATATATTAAAAATTTTTTTAAAAAAATTAAAAAATTCAGATAAACCGGAGCCGGCGCCGGCCTCTTCGCACCAAGTTCAATAAGTTTTTTGCTTTGGCGGAAGAAATAGGCATTCATGAACTATTGAAGCAGGCATTAGGAACAAAGATATAATGTATGTACTAATACCAACTTTTAATCCCCACTGATCTTGCTTAAAGGACATTTGGAATTACTTGCTGAAACATTTGTTCAATGTTTTTTGTTATTGATTAATCTTATTGGCTTGTCCTTGCCAGTGTTGGCTAGGGGGGCGCTGGCTGGCCGTCAACGCCCCCCAAATTTGTCTTTGTTCACAAATGCCCCCTTCAAGCTCTCTAACGCCCACCGGGGGGCGGTACGGCACACGTTGGGAACCACTGTTCTAGATGAACATAGGAATTTCAAAGATCACATTGACTATATATGCCAAAGAACAACTGCAGCAATGAACAAAATAATTAGCATTGGGCAAAGAAGATTTCTAATCCCACTGCCGACAATAAGGCTGTATCATGGTGCCATTACCACAGCTATTGCAAGTTATGGAGCGAGCACATGGGCGCATAGGTTAAGATTGGTTAAACCTGCAAGGGATATCAGACGAATGGAACGAGGAATTCTCTTGCGTCTTACAGGCACATTTGGAAGTACCCCAACTGATGCACTTACAGTCATTCTCGGAATATGTCCTTTAGATCTGGAAATAAGAAAAAGAGCAGCATGTTACTGGCTACGAAAAGGAAACTTAGACAAGATAACTGAAATCCTGGGTCAAGTGCCAACCAAGAAGATAGAAATCAAAAATTTTATTTTGAATGAATGGCAACAGCAGTGGAACAATTCAGAAACGGGAAGGAGAGTATCTGAAATTCTTCCTGACATCAGAGAGAGGATACGTGTGAACCACTTCAGTCCATCTCGAGGGTTGATAAATTTCCTCACCGATCATGTACCATATGAAACATATCTTCATAGGATCAATAGGACAGAGAATGATCTATGCGCGTGCGGATCTCCAGGAACACCTGAACATAAACTGTTTGAATGTGCTCTAGTTGATAATCAAATCAAACAGTACAGAGTGAAGCTCATGGGGAAAACTATCAAGGAAATTATGAAAGACAACCTCCTCCTGAATGAACTCGACAAGCTGGCAGATGCTGTGTCAGATGCAGCCAGGGAGCAATATCGGCTTCAGCATAGCCAGCAACCTGCCGGAACACAGCAAACCATTTAAGGAATCAGACAAGATACTCTAAACGGATGAGATACAAACAACTAAGTGGAACGCTGATGCTGAAGCTTATTTCTTCAACGTTAAACAAACTTTTGAAAACTCAAGATGTTCAGTTATTTAGTATTAGTGGGTAATAGTTTTTATTAACAGGTTGATAAATTACAGTGTGTAATAATAATAGTTAATTGTTTGTACCATTTTCGTAGTATATAGGATTAGTGTTTATTTTACAAAATTATGTTTAGAATAAATTTTATTACAGTATTAAGGAATAACAGTTCGTTGTAGATCCTAGAGAACGAACCATTTGAATGTACAGTTAAATAAATAAATAAATTCGTCAAGTGAACCAGAAGTTATTATCACTGACAAAACCAAAGTACCTGTGCTGTGTACCATTGATGTAGAAATAACTGCAGATTTTGGTTACGATATTACTGTGAAAAATGCATTGTGCGTGCCAAGTCTGACGACTAACCTCTTATCAGTGAGTGAAGTCATAAAGAACGGTAATAAAGTTCATTTCGATTCACAGAATTGTTTTATACATAATATGAATGGTGAATTGGTGGCTATAGGAAAACTTATTTGTGGTGTTTACAAGTTGAAGGAAAAACATAACATGAAAAGTGAGCACAGTTTATTGGCTGCTCCTGTGTTAACTGATGGTTATACGTGGTACTGACGACTTGGTCATATAAATAGCGCAGATATGAATAAAATGAAGTGTGGCGTGGTTGATGGACTTAGTTATCCTGATTACTTTCAAACGGGAAAATACAGTTTTATTGTGTGCTGTGAGGGAAAACAGTCAAGACTTCCCTTCACAAATATTGGAAAAACAAGTTCAGAAACATTGGAGATTATACACACTGATGTGTGTGGCCCAATGGAACATAAATCCTTAAGTGGTGCATGATACTTTTTATTGCCGATGGATGACTTTAGTCGCATTGTTAGGTTCTTCGGTGGTTTAATTACTATAGTAATTAATTAAGTAGTCCACCATAAAGTTCAGTTTAACATTTTTTTGTTTATTTTCAAAACAACATCAGCAATATTGTTTACATGCAAAGATACAATCCAGAGATACTACCGACACAATCTTTGGCAGTTCCAAAGTGTACCTGTATAAAACTACTGCAAAGTCAACAGTAAACTAACTCTGTCCTTCCGCTGATTTCTTTATGTTGGCTCTATTGAAATTTCTGGAATCCTTCAAAAGCGTCCGCCAGATATTTCTCGAACATAAACAATTACTCAAACAATTAAACATATTAAAAACAATCAGAAATAGTACTTAATCACTTAACATCATTACAAAATGGTCAGAAATGGAAATTAAAGATACTTAAATACAAAATGATTTACAAAAATCATTTTAAACTGTAGAAAATTGTCCTGTAGACATCGTAACTTGCATTACTACTTGGAATTACCAACATTTAAGCAATTCTCTTCCACAATTCAGTTCTTAAACACATTAAATGGCTTTTAAATAATTTCTTCTCATCAAATAAAGTCTATATACACTGATTTACAAGAAATTGCAAAACAAACATACCAGATCATATTCAAGCAAACTTTAGCTCACTACAAATACTTTATCAAATACAATTCTATCTAAAGTTCAGGTATGAGGGCTGTTACAGCATGGCATTTATTTATTTCTTGAAAGCTAAAAGTGAAGTATTTAGCAGCTTTAAAGAATTTAAAGCCTTGGTAGAAAACCAAAAGAATAAGAAAATTAAAATATTTTGCACTGATAATGGCTATGAATTTTGTAATAATGAGTTTACCGATTTTCTGAAGAAAGAAGGTATTATTCCATCAGAAAAATAACCCTTACACCCCAGAACAAAATGGTCTGTGTGAAAGAATGAATCGATCAATAGTTGAGAAAGCAAGATGTATGTTGTTTGATGCAAAGCTTGATAAAAGATTTTGGGGAGAAGCAGCAAACACAGCTGTGTACTTAAAAAACAGTTCAATTGCATTAGGAACTCAAGACAAGACACCATATGAATTGTGGTATGGCAAGAAAACTGATGTAAGCCATATTCGTATATTTGGCAGTGATGTAATGGTCCATGTTCCCAAAGAAAAACGTTTAAAGTGGGACAAAAGTCACAAAAACACATCCTTGTTGGATATTCAGAAAATATAAAAGGTCATAGAATTTATGACTACAAAAAGAAGAATATATTCATAAGCAAGGATGTTGTTATTATGGAGAGAAAAAAAGATAATAAATATGAAATCAGTTTCAGTGGGGGTGTCTGCTCAAGAAGAACAGTTCACAGGAACAGGCAAACCAGAATTATTGAAATTAGCTCAATCAGACTATGCTGAAGTAGAAGGTCAAAATAACTTGGAAGAAAGTACTGCAGCTGAGAGTGTGGAAATTAAGACATTGCCTAAAAGAATAAGGAAACTGCCTCAGAGATATGGTACAACTTTATTAAGTGTGGCAAGTAAAGAAGAAGACAGCTCTGTTCCAGATGATATCATCAGAGAATTCCAGCAAGAGCTGCAGAAGATGAAGGCAGTTATGGTCAGACAGGACAATCGCATCCGAGCCCTGGAGACAAGGATGATAGCTTCAACAGCAAGCGCAGTGCGAGTGGGTGATTAAAACAAAAAAAAAGTTTGAAAGTGATGATAATTTGTGATACCATGCTAGGTCAGTGGCTAAATGTTTTTGCCAAATATCAGGTGTACATTGTCATGAAACCTTTTCATTGGTGGTTAGATACTTCACATTGCGGTTTTTTATTTGCAATTAGAGCACAATTATGGTTAGGCATTTGGCACTTAGATGTAACCTCAGATTTTTTAAATGGATATCTAAAGGAACATATTTGCATGCATTTATCTGAGGGTTAGAAAGTACATAATTGTGATAGCATGTTTTGAAATTGAAAAGGTAGGATTACAAGGATTTGTAGATGCTGACTGGGCAACTAACACTATAGATAGACGGTCTTATACAGCTTTCTGTTTTGTAATGTCTGGTTCTGTTACTTCATGGGAAAGTAGAAAACAAAAAACTGTAACTCTATCATGCACTGAAGCTGAATATATGGCTTTGTCAGATGCTTCTAGAGAGGAAGTATATTTAAGAAATCTGTTATTTGAAATCAGGGTGTGTATGATTACTATATTTAGTGACAGTCAGAGTGCACTGAAACTTACAAGTAATCAGCAAATGCACAAGAGATCTAAACATATTGATGTCAGTTACGTTTTTGTCCGCGATGCTGCATTAAATAAATGTATTAAGCTTGAATACATGCAAACTGCTGAAATGCCTGCTGACTTGCTCACTAAAGCTCTGTGTGCCCCAAACATTACAAACTTATGGAGTAAAATAGGATTATTAAGTAATATATTGTAATGTTTTGTGAGGCTGTTGTTTATTTCGATATAGTGGGGGTGTTATAATATGATATCGAAATAAAATTGTCTTAGTCTTTGTATTTATGCTGTCCATGGATATTGTATATTCTCTGTGGTGAATAAAACAGAAGATGTTTGTTACATTCTCGCTCAACCATGAAACGGACGTGTTTTAATAATGGTCATCTCTTCCCTTCCACAGATTACTTTTAATTCTTACACCAATATCTTTCCATGCCTCATCACCAAGATCCGTCTTATACACTGCTATGACACGCTTTACCCTCCTGCTGTCTTTCAGTGAATCTCATTCCGGGTCCTTTAACATATCTGTTAATGATTGTGTTCTGCAGTAATTTCCAGAGACAAATCTAGCAGCCCTTATTTGCACCCCCTCAAACTGTTGCATTTGATACCCAAAATGTGGGTCCCATACTACACTACCATATTCAAGCAATGGTCTGCTCAAAGTTTTGTAACCCAATTCCTTTACTTCTCTTGTACAGTCCCCCATCACTCTCTCCAAGAAGTGAAGGATTTTGAAACTTTTTCCTACTAACTGTCCAATGTTTGCTGCCCAGTTGAGCTTGTTAGCAAATATTATGCCATGATATTTACACTTCAAGTCTTCAACAAGCAATTCTTTCCCCACCTTATTATCATAATCAACCTTCAGAGTTTTTTCTGTGTATGTAATAAGCTAACTCTTCTTTGCATTTATCTTCATCCCATGTTTACCAAGCAAGTTAGATATCCTGTCAAGATCACCCTGCAACTGTTCACAGTCCTCTACAGTTTTGATCCTTTTACTTGTATGTAGCATAATGTCATCGGCACACAATCTACTTTCTGAAAGCAAACTATCAACACAATTGTACTTTAGAATAATGAACAGCAATGGTTCCTATACTCTACCCTGTGGCACTCACATCTTTACTTCCACTTCTTTTAATATTGCATTTCCTAACTTTTTGCTTCCTATCTTTTAAAATTTCTTCTTTCCAGCAAATCACTTTCTCATCCATTCCTATAGTTTTTACCTTATTTACCACCATTTTATGGCTCACTCTGTCAAAGACCTTTGAAAGGTCTAGTTCAACCCTATCAATTTGGCCTCCCTTGTACATTTCATCCGAAATATCTTGCTTATATTCTACTAACCGAGATTCGCATAAATATCCTTACCTCAAGCCATGATGAAAACTTGAAAACTCCCTACGCTCCTCACATACATTTCTAAGGTGGTGGCAGATTCATCTCTCCATTAGCATATTATTTGGCTAAATACAGAATGGGGAGTATATTTCAAACAAAGTAGAATTTTTCCGAGCATAACGAGCAAGTTTTTGTTAAAATCCATGCAGTACTTTGTGCAGAATAAGAAAAAGTAAATTAACCAGAATTTCGAAAATATGGCAGTATCTAGTCTTGAGATCTGAACTTAGGTTTTAAAGGGAGTTTTTAAACCATATGAAGAAAACTAAGTAACAGTCAGATAACACTAACATTATATAGAAAATTGTACCCTGAAGCATTTAAAATATATTTTACCTCGGTAGCATCAATAGTTTAGGAGATGCAGGAAATAGTAAGTCAGGATTAAGGTGCAATTTAGAATTACACTAAGATAGAAATTTGCAAATAAGCCAGTTTATATACCAAAAGATTCAGAAAGACAAGCAGATCATTTTAAACTAAGAATCAATACTGTAGCTTGTATACCGAACAAAGGAGAAAAAATTTGAGGGTTTGCCACTTCAATAATTTTTTTACAGCAAAACGACTAAAGCTAGAGAAATTTTTAATAGTATTTGTTTTAAAATTCAGAGAATGGGCTACCTCCCACAAAAATTTTAGGCAGATCAGAGGAAACATTAGATTTCATGGTCTAAAAATCCCCGAGGATATTGCAAAATCTAGCTGGTCCTCTATAAATAGGCCCCTGGAAATCGTGGAAGGAGCAGTTGTTTGGAGGCATGTGCCCATTTGGCATGAAGAGTGAAGAAGAACCCAGAAGTATTCTGAGTGCGCGAGGCTAACAAGTCCGCCATGTTGGACTGACTTCAACAGATAGTGGGAAAGTGTTTCACTCTGATGTAACTGAACTTTTAAGCAGTAAGGGGGTACTCTGGTGTTGCTTGCAGCTTGTATTAAGGTTTATACCTGCAGCCTTTTATTTGGGAAAAGAAGTTTGATGCCGTAAATTTGGTTACTGTCTGATGTAATTATTTTGGAAGAATATATGGTTTGAACAGTTTTTTACCCGGCCAGAGGCTGGAAACTGATGATGATGATGATGATTGATGATGATATGGATTTGAACATTTCATCAAAGTCTACAGCGAACATTATTTGAAACATACCTTTACCGACTGAGGTCTTCAGTTGGTTGGCAACTGTAAGACAATATATCCTTAGGCCACAGTTAACGGTCACAGTTTAGCGTAAGCTGTTATGCGCAAACCGTCTGTGTAACAGATAGCCTGACACATTAGCTTTTGTCAGAATTATTTGGCAAAATAAAACACCATCAGCTATAAATAGGTATGATGAATTACAGTAGAACTCCAATTATCCGAACTCTGACTACCCGAATCACTGAATATCCAAATGGCTTTTTTAAGATGTGCGTGGAACAAGTTGAAAGGCATACCAACTGAAGAATAGTAGGAAAAGGATAAAAAGGAAAAAGAAGCTCAAGAAAAGTAAAGGGACGGGAAGAGACAGGAAAAGATGGGAATGACGTGTCACTTGAGGAATTCAGAAACATGCTTTTCAAAATTCCTGGATGTTCAGAAATTAGTGCTGAAGATATAGAAGAGCGGGTGATGTGTGATTCGTCAGACCCTGGGCATGAAATTCTAAATGATGATGAAATTATTGAAAGTGTGAGAGAAGAAAGTGTCAAGGAAGAAGATGACCTTAATGTCAAAGTTGAAGCAGATATGGGTACATCAGCTAGTCAAGCATTTGCCGGTCTTCAAACTGTGTTGAAGTGGAGAGTCAGCCCGAGTGTGACCACATGCAACTTCTCATTGTCAAGCGGATGCATGACTTGTCTGCCCGAAAATGGAGAATACAGTCAAATAGCTTACATTGACAGAGATGTTCAGCAAGCAATTACTTTTATTTTCAGTATGGTACATACATACTGTACTAATATACAGCACTTGTAGGTACGTTTAACATTTAATTAATTAAAAGCTCTTTTTCTTTAAAAATAGTTTTTTTCCTCTCATTTTCAACATACATACCGTTATTAATTAAAATAGACCATTTTTCAACAAAAAAAATCCAATTATCCGAGTTTTTGATTATCCGAATGGAATCTGGCACCCATTGATTCAGATAATTGGAGTTCTACTGTACAAGAATATTACTTCAAATCAATATTTCAAGACACTTGTAGAAATTTTAAGTAATGCACTATTTTTATGAGGCCTTCACACTTGATGTTGCATGTTATATATGTAATGATGAACATAATTTACATTTTTTTAACAGCAGTAACTATTCAAACAGAAGCAATCAAAAGTATAACAAACACATGCCACTTACTACTTTCAAAATAGACATTTACTACAATTTAGGTAGCTATAAATTTTAATAAGTTATGTGTCATCCTTAAACACAATTAAGAAGAAAATTACCTGAAAGTAGATGGTTCATTACAGGCTTCAATGACAGCATCAGCCAAATCAAGTGCACCTAATCCTCCAAGAGCCCAGTGATTACAAACTACAGCTTTGAAAGCTCCATATTTTATGCTGGCTTCTTTCACTAGCTGAAGTTCAGCTTCAGAATCAGTTCTGAAAAGTGGTACGCCAGTTATTATGCACATATAAATAGATGTTCTTATATTGTAACTGAATATCTGCATAGCTTCCACAAAAATATCAAATGTGGTACTACAAACTTTTATTTACTTTATTCATTATGAAAGAAAACAGTTTCTTTTATAGGTATTAGTACTTACCTGAAGAGGTAAAAACTTCAAAAGTGCAGTATCATCAAAAAAAAAAAAGTTTTTATTTTTGTTCATATAACAAAAACTAGTACACATGGTTGAATGGTTCCACAGCATTGCCTATTGTTAAAACTCTTAATCTTACAGGTACACTCTTTATCAGTAAATGTGGCCGGCCGTGCCAGCGGCTATCTCCCTATTTTTGCACAGGGCGGCAACACAGCACAAGCACGACATCACAAGAAACTGTAGCCACTGGAAACATGAGTGCTGTTTGAAAAGGGATAGACAATGAGTTTTCAGCGTGGCTAGAAACCCGAGTAACTTTTCTTTCACTGTTACCACCACAGAAGCGTTCATATTTACGTCGACAGTTGGTTAAGAAACATTGGATACTTTCAGTTATGAGTATGTTATTCCCTGATGCAGTTCGAAAAGAATTAAGGATACATTCTACGCATAAGCAATGTGTAAGTTTGGAACAATTATTAAGGAAATAAAAATAAATTTTAATAAAAATATGAAATACTAGGAATCCAACTAAGAACCGCTCCTTCAGCAACCTAGAACGCTAACCACAGGCTGCTTCCTTACTCGTTAGGGTGTATACAACACAGCTAAGGAAGACAGTTTCATTCAATCTGTCTTGCAGACACACTTTTCCAAAATAATCTCTTTATGATTGTTTCTGTAATTTTGTAATAAAAAAAATTCTACCTCCTCAAACATGGTTATTCCCTTGTTAGTCCACTATCCAAAAATTCTAATTGATTATAAATAAGTGCTTCTGCTGTTAGTAATGCCTTCCGCAATACTGCCAGATACGATAAAAATATTTTAAAATTAAAACTGGGTGAAATTAAAAATGCATCATTAAATTACAATTTCTTAATAAGCGTACCTCATCTAATACTATCTTTTTATAGCCAAGGGGGAAGATTCGTGTAAAAGATTAGAATTTGTTCTTAAACTTAATGCTGTATTGGCTTTTTATGACACCTAATTGTTCCTGGTTATTCTCGTTATTTCTAAAGGTATGTGTAGTATTTAAAATAAAAAAAAAAAAAAAAAAAAAAAAAAAAAAAAACCAGCCGCCTGTGGCAAATGGTAAGATCAGCTTGGATTTTCTTTGAAAATAGTCACTAATACAGTAGAACTCCAATTATCTGAATCAGTTGGGACCAAACCCCATTTGGATAATCAAAAATTTGGATAACTGGATTTTTTCCGAAAAAGGGTCTATTTTAATCAATTACTGTATGTATTCTGAAAATAGGAGAAAAACTATTTTTAAAGAAAAGGAATTTTAATTATTAAATAAAAGGCAACACTTTTACATGTTAAGCATACTTACAAGTGCTCTACATAAGTACAGTGTGTATGTACCGTACCGTAAATAACAGTCATTGCTTGCTGAACATCTCTGTCTTAATTAAAAAACCAATTCGGATATTCAGCGATTCGGATAGTCAGAGTTTGGATAATTGGAGTTCTACTGTAGTCAATAATTCCAGAGATGAAAGAGCTCAAAATGGTTAGTCATTTTGTTTATAGCTCCGTGCTTTTGATTAAATGCTATATTTATATAATGAAGATTTTATTCAGCTAAATTTAATAGAAATAGTTTTTTAGTCTGATGCTTTAATTGTTATTTGTTTTTTACTACAGGAATCACATATTTTATACATAAACAATGGGTATGTTGGAGTAGTTTGGAAAGGAAAAAAAAGTAAAAATTATCCCAATATATTTTCGAACCAGCGACCACACCATTACTAGCCTACAAACGGTAGCCATTAGACCACGCTGCTGGCTCTATCAGTTTGGTCATCCTGTCCATAAACAAACCAACCTAAATGGAACTTCCTATCCGCAATCATCACTGGCTTCGAAATACATGTTCTTACATTAATATCCTTAGGACCACTTCCATATCAACTTAAATCAACTTAAAATTAAGATTTCCATGATTCGTGACTTGCCTATCCTTTGGTACGTTTATAGACAGATTTATGGATGATACGAAAAGCAGAAACAAGAAAAGAAATTATCCCAAATAAAATGAGAATAAATGTTTAGCGTAAAGGCGATAAATCTGAATAAAATGTAACATCCTGTCGACTCTTTGCTATGCTTTAAACCAATCCTTTAAGTTACTTTCCAAACATTAATATTAGTTTTAATAACATGACGTTAGAAAAGTAATCAGCTGTAAGTAGCATTGGTTAAAATATCCGGCCAATCAGACACTTCAGAGGGTGGAGCTAAGGCACGTATCTGCCACTTAACTTTAATTTTATATTCTGCAACTTGACATAACGAAACGAATCGTCTGAAATATAGAACGCCCTTAATTCAACATCCACCAATAGGATGCTGTCATGGGAGGAGCTGTAACGCTTTCATGTCTCTTGTCGTTGATTTGATTGATTATAATTATGAATAACTCAATTCTTTAGATCCAAAATATATGGTTTATTTTATATCATTCGGATCTACTAGGCATTACAATGGAATTGGTTATTCTCAGAAGATGCAGGTTCATTTTTAGGCAATGTTTTTCTCGAGCATTCAATCTACTCTGATAACTATCATCTCACAAGTCCTAATCTCCATAGCAACTTACAACTCATTGCTTTTTCTCTCTAAGAGTATATATATTATTAGTTTTTTATCTACTCTCAGAGATCAAAATTATAAATTTCTTATGCAAATATTTCTGTTCTGTCACATGCCTCCTCTAGTTTATCATGGATTTACTTAAAAAGACATTGATAAACTTCTAAGAATAACCTTGCATATCAATCTTCTGAGATCCCCATCTCTCTTATTCCTAGTAGAGTTGTTTACAAAACATTTTACAAGACATTCTCTTCTTAATACTAATAAAATAACGAAATGAACCAAAAACATGTCTGAATATTCACACAAATTCAAGTCCTGTCGCGGTAGTGTCGTGAAATATCTCATGATGTAAACATACATACATACAACAATTAACAAAATGCTAGTTTTACATCACATTACTATGACGTCTCAGTAAAATATAGCTGCCACAATTTTTTCATTCAAAGCTACACTTTCTGGTCTAACTAACAACAGAGTAGATACCTGGAAACAGTTACAGTACTTGCAAGGAAAAAAGATACCTGGACCAAAAAATTATTATATTAAACTAGTTGTCATGCTTCATTTCCTTAAAAGGTTTAAGTGCAGTCACATGATAGTTGCCTTTCAATGTCTTACTACCTGGGACAATTAAGGTATACGAATTAAAATTGGTCCTATTAAAAATCTTGTATGGGCCTTCATACAAAAAAAAATTATTTTTTTTATTTCCTTGTCAACAGCAGAGGATTTAAAGTGTGTTTGTACTAAAACTAACTGACCAACATCATACACCATAGGTTTAATATTACTGTGTCTTTTAAACTTGACTTTTTTCCTCTTCAGGTAATGCGTTAGTGAGGAAATCATTTTTTTCTTTCTCACTTTCTTCTTTTTCAGAAAGCAGATTCTTGAGGAAATCATTGTTTTTTGCTTTACTTTTTTCTTTTTTAGAAAGCAGGTTTTTAAGGAAATCATTGTTTTCTGATATATTTTTTCTTTCTCACTTTCTTCTTTTTCAGAAAGCAGATTCTTGAGGAAATCATTGTTTTTTGCTTTAGTTTTTTCTTTTTTAGAAAGCAGGTTTTTAAGGAAATCATTGTTTTCTGAAATATTTTTTCTTTCTCGGGAAGTCAATTCTTGGTTCTTTATACAATTCTTTTTTATCATGCAATATCTGCTGCGCCAATTTGACCTGCATCAGTTTCACATCTCGTGGTTGTAATTTACATTTAACTCCATTCACCTTAGATCCTTTACTAGTAAGTTTTACTGCTGTCACTCCTATCTGAGAAACTAGAGGGGTCAACGATTCAGAAGAATCAGTTTCTGGTATGTAGCTAGTATTGGATCATAATGATGTGGTTGTATTATATGTATTAATTGTTAGTGGCAAAGAGTGCTTGGTATCAACCGTCATTTGTATTGGTTTACTAACTCCTAATGTTCCCTCAAACTTAGTGTGAACATCAGATAGTTGCAATGAAGTTGGTTGCTCAATATTAGCAGTACCAGGCAATGTGATTGAAAGTGTCTGCCTTTTATCAATAACGTCATTCCAACTGTCTATATTTCTTCCAAGGGTATTTTTTACATCCAAAATTTGTGAAGTTTGACTGTCATTTAATTCTGAAAGAAGTGTGGTTTGGGTTTGTAACTGTGCAGTTAGACTGTCTGTTAGGTCTTTCACCTGTCCAGTAAAACTATCTTTTAGGTCCTTCACCTGTGCAGTGAAACTGTCTTTTAATTCCAAAATTTGACTAGCTAGTTTGGAAGTTAGGTCCTTTATCTGTGCATTTTGACTGTCTTTGAGATGTTTCATCTCCGCCATCAATAGAACAAGGAGCTCATCTGTGGAAGGTTTGGTGGTATGTATGCTGGTACAGGGTGTTTGTTCAATCCTTTCATTTAGCTGAGATTGATTTGAAAACCCCAGAAACTCTTCGCCAGGAGTAGATGTAGAAAATTGATTCATGTTCAAAGAATCCCTATTCTTCATCAGTTAATTCTCCCTCCATGTTGAAGAACCAGAGAGACAACGAGATTAATATTTAGGAACTGAGAAAAGTTCCTGCGAAAAAATAAATAATAATCCTCGTAATTACGACAACAAAATAGTCAGCAAAATACAAGGTTAGTAGGAGAACGCCACACCATTTGATCAATACTGCTCTGTGAATAAGGGTTCATAATTAAAATATACCAAACAAACAGGAAAGGAAATGATTCAAAAAGTTCTGGGCAACTCCAAAGTTCGTTTGTACAAAGGGAATTTTCCGATTTGAAAAGTTCGTAACCATGAAATTAACTACAAAGCTTCTTTTTGAAAGTGAGGTTACAGTCATTTACGTTAGGACACTCCACTGGTAACCCCTAATGAACATATACTTAACTTAAAAATTTGTAAATAAATCTCGCCGACCGCAGGCAAATGTTTACTGCCAAGATAGTAGCGTACTCGTCGTCAAAGACAATGTAATAGGTCATCGTCGTTTCCGCTACCAGCGACTATATGCTTGCCGAACAGCCAGGGATGAAAAGAACTATATCAGTTGCTCTCGTCATCCATGGCGTTATCAACTGGTGGACTCTGCTAACGGCGTTGTCGATTTATGGATTTCTGCGACTCTGCTAACAGCGAGTCGTAATTTCGTCGCAACTGTGAAATATTCTCTCTTCTTTCGGAGATTATTTGTTTTAGTGAACACTCTGTTTTCATTGCTGAGTCTTCGCGATCACCATATAACGCTTTCGCGTCTCTTGTCGTTGATTTGACTGATTATAATTATGAATAACTCAATTCTTTAGATCCAAAATATATGGTTTATTTTATATCATTCGGATCTACTAGGAATTACAATGGAATTGGTTATTCTCAGAAGATGCAGGTTCGTTTTTAGGCAATGTTTTTCTTGAGCATTCAATCTACTCTGAAAACTATCATCTCACAAGTCCTAATCTCCATAGCAACTTACAACTCATTGCTTTTTCTCTCTAAGAGTATATATATTATTAGTTTTTTATCTACTCTCAGAGATCAAAATTATAATTTTCTTATGCAAATATTTCTGTTCTGTCACAGAGTCAAGAGACGGGCTACAGTTTCCTGTGACATCGTGCTTGTACTGCGTTGCCGCACTGTGCGAAAATAGGGAGATAGCCGCTGGCAAGGCTGGCCACGTTAAATGATAAAGAGTGTACATCAACTAGTCACACTTAAGAGAGGCTTTGAGAACTTTCTCAGTTTCATACAGTTGAACTTGCATGCTCCAGCAGCGATTTTCCTAGTCATTCGAATATGCTGTCTCAGTTCTCTCTAGCATTCTCTATCTTCGTGTTACAATGGTGGTTTATTTCAGTATTTTAATTTTATGTTTGCTGAAGCATTTCTTGTTCCAATAATTTTTATAAGTCCTCAATAATATTCTCTCTGCTTCCTGCAAGAACTGTATTGCAGATGTACTGATTAATTATGACACCGAGTACTGTTTTATTAACACTACACAACAAATTTCAGTAGTTCATAGGTTTTCTCACCAGTTGAGAGTAGCTAAATACTAATTTTATTCAGAAGTGATTTTTCAGTTGTTCTCAGCTCTCTTTAGAAGATGCAATTAATTAAATTTTTGCTTAATTAACATTTTGTCTGGAAAGTTCAGTAACATATTCTCTGTTATTTGTAATGATTGTTGTCATTTATCATTTTTCAGTAATTAAAAATTCAGGCTGAATTCCATTGTTTCCTGTATTATTTTACAAAATATATTGATAGGAAAATGTGTTTTGAAAATGAATACATCACAAAATGAGCCAGAATTGTGATAAGGTGATATAGCTGGAAATTGATCTGGAGGTATTACAACTGTTTCTTCATATCAGGCAACAGGCTTTTAATATGTTGAATACCTCCACAGTTAAATGTGATACACCAAAAATATTGCATCACTTTAGCAAGGTTCGGAGTAAAAATGAAGATAAGCATTATTATTATTATTATTATTTAATTTAATTGCAATGGAGCACACGCTCCGGTGGCAATTTCCCTACACACCCAACTTCCCCCTATCCTACACTAACCTACATTTGCCCTCTACAAATTTTAACTTTAAATTCTTTTAACATTTTCGGTAGGTTATTCATCATTCCCCTTGGTAACTCATTCCAATCCCTGACACCCTTACCTAAAAAAGAAAATCTTCCCACACCCTTGTGCCTGAAATCGAGTGCCAGCTTGTGGTCATGGTCATCTTTTCCCTTCCATGAACTACTTTTCATACCTACTGCAATATCTTTCCATGCCTCATCGCCAGTATATGCCCTGTACACTCCCATTAACCTCCTCATCCTCCTCCTGTCTTGCAACGAATCCCATTCCAGCTCCTTTATCATATCTGTCACTGATTGCATTCTGCGATAATTTCCAGAAACAAATCTAGCAGCCCTTCTTTGCACCTTCTCCAACTCATGTATTTGATACTCAAAATGTGGGTCCCATACTACACTACCACACACACACACACACACACACACACACACACACACACACACACACACACACACTCGCTCCAAACAAGTGCAGAATTTTGAAACCTTTTCCTACCACCTGTCGAATGTGTCCTGCCCAGTTAAGCTTGTTATCAAATGTAATGCCAAGATATTTACATTTCAAGTCTTCAGCAAGCAATTCTTTCCCCATCTTATATTCATAATTAACCTTTTGTTTTTTATTTGTGTATCTAATAAGCTGACTCTTCTTTGCATTTATCTTCATCCCATGTTTACCAACCCAACTAGATATCCTGTCCAGATCACCCTGCAACTGTTTACAGTCCTCTATCGTTTTGATTCTTTTATACAGCATTATGTCATCTGCAAACAATATAATTTCAGATAGTAAACAATCAATACAATTATTCATTAGAATAATGAATAGCAATGGTCCCAATACGCTACCCTGCGTCACACCCATTTTTACTTCCACTTCCTTTGATACCGCATTTCCCACCCTAACTTTCTGTTTTCTACCTTTTAAACATCACTTTCTCATCCACTCCAATAGTTTTTACCTTATTTACTACCATTTTGTGGCTTACTCTGTCAAACACCTTTGAAAGATCTAGTGCTACACTATCAATTTGACCTCCCTTGTCCATTTCATCTGAAATATCTTGCATATATCCCACCAATTGAGATTCGCATGAATATCCTTGCCTGAACCCATGTTGCCTACTTGAAAACCACTTACGTTCCTCAAATACATTTCTGATATGGTTGCATATCAATCTTTCCATTAATTTACCTACCACCGAAGTCAAACTGATTGGCCTGTAATTTTCGACTCTATTTCTCACCCCTCCTTTATGTACCGGTACTACTATTGCACTTTTCCAGTCTTGTGGTAAGCAGCAAGTATCCAGACTCAATTTAAATAATATTTCAAGATAAGGTACAATGTCACATCCGACTATCTTTAAGATATCTGTAGTAATATTATCTGCACCAGACCCCTTATGTTTTTTCAGCTTGCTTATTTCCTTCATGATTTCTTCAGGATGAATTTCAAATTTTTTAGTATCTTCATTTCTAATCATATTGTTAAGCTCGTTCTCCGAATTAGACCTTCCCGTTTCTGATTCATTGTCCCTAATGCTCTCACTAAACCAGTTACTTAAAATCTCTGCCTTTTTCAAATCCTCAGTAACTACTTAACCATCCTTATCTATGAGCATCTCTACACCCTCCCTTCCCCTCAGTTTCCTGATATAGCCATAGAAATTTCGAGATGCATCAGTCAGTGGTCCTCCTGCACTGACAATACTCTTCATAAACCCATCTTTAGCCACTTTCTTTGCTGTTATTAAGTCCTTGTTTAGTTGTTTCAAATATTCCCTACTACCCTGCTGTCTCTTAACTCTGTTATGTTCTCTATTATTAATTATTATTATTATTATTACTGTTACTATTAATTTTAATTGCAATGCAGCTAATGCTCCGGTGACAATTTCCATAGTCATCTAATTACCTCTTTTTTAAATTTTCTTTTATAATTGGAGTGTTAAATTCCTCCCCCATTTACTTCTCTGATTTACAAATTTTAAATTCCTCAAGCATTTTTTGTAAATTATTCATCAATTCACTTGGTAATTTGACCGATCCCTGGCACCCTTACCCACAAAAGAAAATTTTCCCACTCCTTTATGCATGAAATCAAGTGCCAGCTTCTAGTCATGATCATCTTTCCCCTTCCATGTACTATTCCTAATTCTTTGACCAATATCCCTCCAAGCCCCCTCACCAACATTTCCTCTATTCATTCCCAGCAATCTCTTCCCCCTCCTCCTTTCCTCAAATGACTCCCAATCTAGTTCCTTTATCATATCAGTTACTGACTGGGTCCTGTGATAATTTTCACAAACAAATCTAGCTACTCTTCTTTGTACACCATCCAACTCCTGTACTTGATAACCAAAATATGGGTCCAAAACTACACCACCATATTCAAGCAATGGTCTGATGAAAGTTTTGTAACCCAATTTCCTAACTTCTATGGTACATCCTCTCATCACCAATAAATGAAGGATTTTGTAACCTTTTCCTACCACCTGCCCAGTGTGCTCTGCCCAGATGAGTATGTAATCAAATGTTACGCAAAGATATTTACTTCAACAAGCAATTCTGATCCCACCCTATAGTCATAATTAACCTTTAGTTTTATTTATGTGTGTGCCTAATAAGTTGAATCTTCTTGGCATTTATCTTAATTCCATGCTGATCTACCCATTTAGATATTCTATCCAGGTCATCCTGCAGCTGTTCACAGTCTTCACCTGTTTTGATCCCATTGTATGCCATTATATAACCTAAATTTTGACTAAAACCAATCAACGCAATCATTTATTAAAATAATGAACAGCAAAGGTCACAATACACTACCCTGTGGCACTCCCATATTTACTTCCAGCTCTTTTGATAATTTGATGATTTATTTGATTACTGTGACTTAAGTGTCTAGGTTATTAAATGTTACTAATATAGTATATTAATAAGAAAAGAAAGGGAAATTAACCCACCACATACCAAAGTGGACGGATGCGATGAGAGAACACTAATGCTGACAAACAACTACACAATATTTCGACATCTGCCTTGCTCACAAATAGAAAAACGGGCCATTAGGCTCGGAACGTGTGTGCACAACGAACCTTACCTAAAAGGCAGATGCCGAAATATTGTGTAGTTGTTTGTCAGCATTAGTGTTCTCTTATCGCATCTGTCCACTTTGGTATGTGGTGGGTTAATTTCCCTTTCTTTTCTTATTTATATCGCCTAGAAGCCGCTTCCATTTTCCTTAGTTGCATTAATATAGTATATTGTAATAACAATTACAGTTGAAAAATATTTTAGTACTGATTTACATCATTACTAAAATCAAGATCTTTTGATATGTACAATAAGTAACAGGCATTGTAGTCGCAAACAGAAACTTAAAAGTCTTTCCATGTGACCTTTTCGTTAAACCAGTAAATATGGTACCATGTCTCTTACAAGAAATAAAAATCACTATCATTATTTGTGTATCATCTAACAAAATGAACAGTTCACAGTATCCATTGAAATGTTTCAGAACCAGCAGGGCAGGGGAATCTGGTCTTCATAATAGTTAAATAGGTAAATATACGTCTTTACTGTCACTGGTTGGAGTTTCATAAAGAGAATATAAAATTTAAAGGTGCAGATTTCTCTGAATATGCCCAGTTGCCACATGAAAAAATTTCATTTTACTATTGAACACATTTCATGAAGTTTATAATAACATATCTTTAATTGTTAGAACATAGGCATCATAATACCAATGTCAGAATGCTTGTCTTTATGAAGTGGAATTGATTAAAACACTTTAAAGTCAATATGGTCACTTAATCTGGCATACCGAATGCTGGTGATGTTAACCTTTTTCCTAATTAATAGAAATAAACAGAAATCTAGGTACAGTTATACTATGTCCATCTTTACATATTCTAATATCTTAACTTTGTGAGATTTAAATTGTATTTTAGCTTTTGATCACTAGAATCACATGCTGTAAAGATATCACAGGTTTAGAAAATATAGCAACTGTCTGTCAGTTTCACATTTTACAATAGTAGAAAAACAATTTTATTTAATATTTTTTTTTTTAATATAAGGAGAGTAAATAGCTGTGAAAAAAATATAGCTGCATCCAAAAAATCAATTTAAAGTAAGAGAGCATTCCTTATGTTTTTAAAACTTATTACTTGAACAAGTTTTCAAAATATTTCATCAGACTCAAATGGGAATTCAACAGATAGTAACAGCCAAACTTTACATCTAAATTAAACTATACAAAAACTTATGAACAATATTGCAAAAAGATAATGTGAAATGAACTTGTAATATCAATTTAGAACATAGTATAATCAGCAGCTTTTTTCCAATACACATTTGGTTTCTAGTGACCCATCCTGATTTACATAAGGATTTTGACAGAATAGAAACAAACAAGAATTCTTCACTAGCAAGAAAGCAAGAATGATGCCAACTTACAAAGATGCACTGAAGAGACAAACACGCCAAAACAAGAATTTTTGGCCTTGGCCCTTATGTGGTAGTTCATACTGAATGCTGAATTTTACATAAACAGGAACATGATTGAAACAATGATACAAAAGAAGATGCATCATCAAACCAACAGTCAGGAGAACTAAGATGTAAAAAAACAACCAAAGCAACCAACATTAACAGACTGAAACATATTCTCAGACTGCTGGAGCTAAATGAAGGGAACAAATAGTTTGTAATGAGAGTTCTCAATACATATGAATAGAACAGAGTGGTAATTGCACTGCAATAAGTTTTATAATCATGCCAAACCATTGTGTGGGCAGATTGTCATGAGATATAGTCACAACCAAACGATGTCTACCTTCGAACAATAAACGACCTACTACACAAAAGATGTTTGAAGCGAGTGTTTGGAGAGCAGTAAACCCCATTAACTGAGGTGACCCTCAGTAAGTAAT